>BROE01000024.1:7884344-7906059 GCA_036571765.1 Plecoglossus altivelis | reverse complement strand
TGCTGGGGTGGAGGGCTGCACTGTAGTGTGCTGGGGTATAGGGCTGCACTGTAGTGTGCTGGGGTGGAGGGCTGCACTGTAGTGTGCTGGGGTATAGGGCTGTACTGTAGTGTGCTGGGGTATAGGGCTGTACTGTAGTGTTATGCTTGGTGTTGAGTGGTGAAAGCATAGCCTGAGAAAGTGCATCATTGCATGATCTAAAATTAGATCCTGTCGTAGTGCTCTGTAGAAATGTGTGTAAACTAAAGACACCACCAAACATAGTGCAGGCCTCCTATTCCTGATCCAGTTACATTATTCAGGACCATTTCTCTTTATCATGACAGCCCAGACCACAATGATCCTTTCGTGCTGAATGTTTGAGTCAATGAAATGAATCTTCTGGGAGTGAGCCCCTGTTAGCCTGCAACACCCAGGCTTAGCTCAGAGGGAAACAAACACAGATGACTCCACACCACAACGCCTGCTTGGAGACCCTCACTTCAGATTAAAATATCTGATGTATGTGAATCATGTATGTGTACTGACAAGAAGGGATGCCAAGACAGGGTCATTATTCTGAGGTCTGCACTCTCAGAAAGGGAGCACATATCTCACAGTTTGTTAAGAGGCACTAGAGTAACCTGATGCTGGTAAATGCAATCGGGACTGTTGCCCTGCTTGCCAGTTGATCCAAACAAAATGTTAGTGTTATACGATGGTCATCATTTGACCAACACAGGGCCACAGAGGCAGGGAATCATAAAACATAAATATGTGTCTCATTACTGCTTCATTTGTAAGATCGAAACTGGTTCACTCTAAGATTCCTAAGATATGATTGTCTTCTGCAGACCAACATTTCACTCTGGCTTTGATTATCAAACACCCATTTTTAATGTCTCTTCCATCAGACATTTTCCCTCTGCAGAAGAAGATATTCAACCACATAGTTTCATTTCCTGTTACTCCTTTATATTCTCCATTAAGTAAATGGATTCAGTTGTACTGTGAAACCTATTGGTAGTATATAGGACAAGACCACTAGATGGGGATGTGCAGCCATCATATGCTAGACAAGGAAATCTAACTCCTGCCTTGCAGTTAGACAGACAAGTGTTGGGTCCCAGAGGTACAGGGGCTTTCTATCTGGTAATGAATGACCTGTCTTAATGCTAGAAGACCAGAATTGAGATAGTCATTCCATCGATGTTTCAGATCAATACTCCATGTATGATGTGGACAGTGGGAGATGTTTGCAATTGTTTGCAAGCACCATATAAAGAGTTTACAGGGCCAGTCACATCCCCGTCACCCTGACAGTCATAAAGGTACACAATGCCTAGTGCAGTGTAAGCAATCGAGTGAGTAGACAGCCAGGCCTGTGGTGTGTGGAAAATGCTAGTGGATAGAGACAATGCCGTGGTCCCAGGCCTGGCCGGCCCTCAGAGAGACAGGGGTCGCCTCACTGCGACAACAGCCCCTCTCTCTCTCTCTCCCTCTCCCTCCCTCTTTTTTTTTTCTTTTTTTCCGGTCCCCCCCAGCGCAGGGGCTGCCACAGCATGGGCTCGGGGAGGACGCTGAAGTTCGCCCTGTGCGAGGTGCTGCAGTTCGCGGGCATGTGCGTGCCGCTCTTCGTCATCATGCAGAGGTTCGCCATCATCGTGGCTAAGGTTAAAAGTGTCAGGCAGCCCCCCAGTGATGGAGGAACGGCCTACTGGCTGATCGTGGCATCCTCCATTGCCTACGTGACCTCTACAGCCCTGCTGGTCTGGGTCCCCTTGAAGTACATGCTGTTTGTGAAAAAGAAGCTCCTAGTTGGGAGGAGGAAATGGTGAGTAGTCTAATCTGGTGGCTAGAGGATGGATGAGTTCAAGAGTGAGGAGCCTGACTTTGGATGTTTGGACGTGTGGTGCTAGAATGTGGGGCCTGGATGCAAGAGGAAGGCCCAGGTGTAGGGCCTAAGTTGTTGAAGCTTGGGTTTCATAATGAAGGCTGAGGGTATAGCTAATGGTCAAAGGCATTGAAGCCAGGCCTTCAGGATTGTGTCTCTAAATAAGGCCTGGTGTGAGACTGATGTAACATCTGTGTCTCGATAAGAAGCTTGACTCACTGCAAATGTCTGGCTGACTGGTCTGGCCTCTATTACAAAATGTATAGGCTAAACAACAATTGTGTTGGTTCTGAACTGACTGTGGATTGGTTCTGGCTTCAAGCAAAGTAAATCATTGTAAAGTTGTTTAGGTTGTAATTACATTACATGCGAATGCAATTGTTTGAATGTCGATATCTTAGTAGTCTGGTTGGCAAAAGCCAGATAAACAAAATTAGGCAAGTTTTTCTCTCTTTCACTCTCTTAGGAGGCCGGTGGCCCTGGTCTATGTTATCCTCTCAACATTACCCTGCTTTGCTTTCCTCATCGCCAGCTCAGAGGTAAACCACGTGACACCAATCATTGGTCATTGTCATCTGTGCCTCTGTCTCAGTTCAACTGTTTATTTGACCTTTAGCTTAGATCCACCTCTGGAGGTGATGTTTTTTATTTGACCTGTAGTCTTCACTCTGACTTGATAGCAATACTCTCCAATATGTACTTTCTTCAGTTCAGGTCAGTTCACTTAAGTTTACTTTGTTCCCAAGAGGACATTTTTTGTGACCTTGTATGTCTTTCATAAAAATTCAAATCATATCCATGAAAGACTTTCTAAATTTCTACAAGATAATCACAGGTCATGGAAGTGATCATTACCACAATACACTGCTGTATCAACCCCTATAACTGTTTGATATCCTCCATTTCCAACATTATTGCCAGGCTGGTGAAGAAGCCATGGCACAGGGTGATCTATTACAATTGGGACCTTTTATGAGAGGACTAAAAGGTGATGAGTTGAGACCAGCAGTTTGGTCCTCGAGGGAGCAATCTACAGACCCTATGGCTAAGGAACTACTGATAAGCAGCTGACGTCCTCTTCCTGTTCCAATCACTCTCTCAAAATCACACATCCTGGGTTACTTCCTGTCTGAGAGATGCCCTGCTTTCATTTACTGTCTATGAGGAACTTTGTAAAGGTCGGGGCCTGACCTCAGGTCCTTCCTTATCTGTTGTGATATACATAACAACCATAAATTCAGCCCAGATGATCGCAATATTCTTCAGTCCTGAGTTCAGCACATAACAAAGATGCTTGAGGTTAGTCTGCTAACCCAGTGACAGAGAGGGTCTGCCGCACCTCCACACAGTAGCCGTTTAACCTCTTTGGCTGTCATTTGGATTATTAAGATCTCCAAAAGAATCAAAAGTGGCAATTGATTGGAATTTTGCTTAGTTCAGCGATTCAGTGATGCAGGATAGGAAGAGAGCCTGAAAATCCCATGGTCTGAGTCCAAGTGTTGTTTGCTCTAAGGTGCAGATCCGAAACAACTTAAAACACGACACGTTTACGGAGCTTCCGGTGTCGCTGATTCTCTTCTTTCTCATCTGCATCGACATTGTCGAAAGGATTCGCCACTGCAGACTCACGGGACAGGGTAAGTGGTTTATACCATTTACTTTTTGGCAACCTTTGTTTAACAGTGCAACAATTATGAGGTCAAATTGTTTATAGTCGTAGAAGCCTAAAGCATAATATGCTGAGAAGACATTGTGAAACATGAAGGTAAACTGTCATGCCTGCTCTATGTCTTGGCAGAATATAGCAGACAAACCTGATATTCATACTGTGCGGGGCCTGAGTGCCCATCTGTGGGGGGGGGGGGGGCAAACTCCTTAGGGTTGCATGGGATCTGTTCTCAAGGTGAGAAACTGGGCAGGAAACAGGTTGTTAGCCAAGTGCTATTTGTAGAGCTGGCAGAATACTGCCATCTCAGGATGCTTTGTGACTGCTTGGAGTCACTGCATACGAGGGACTACAAAGGACCCAGTTCATTCATTTTTTCATTTTTAGTCAACCATAAATTTTTTATTTCACTTTTTATCATCATATCACCCCATTTCCTGTATATAGTACAATAGATCTGCTCAGATTATACCAACCTTATCATGCAGACACCTTCTGATGCAAACCCCTGCTGTGCTTTTGTGTTTCTGTCCAGCCAATGACTTGCAGCAGGATGCTGACATTCCCACTACGGTCCTCACACACGTGGAGCTGGTCACTACAGAGACTCCTGCAACGCCAGCAGCGCCGGCGCCCGCAGCCCCTGCCCCTGCGCCCACTACACCCGCCCAGCCGAACGAGAAGGATCAGAACAGTGCGGGGGCACGGCCAGAGGCCAATGGGATTGTTTCCGGGTTTCCAGGGAATCAGGGACGACAGTTTAGCATCTCGGGCATGAGCTCCCGCTCTGCCAGCATGACGGCGCCGTACCACGTGTCACCCTACGCATACACGGGCCCGCTGCGCTTCCTGTGTGCCAGTGACGCGAGAGCTGAGATGTTCGTTGAGAGCTTCCTGTTCTGGATGGATACAGTGGAGATGGTCAGGTCAGCAGGACACCCGGCATTGTACTTCTCTGGCTGGGTGTTCCCCATCTACATCTTCAGTTACCTGTCCTGCCTGAGGCTGGTGGTCATGCCCCATAGTCCCCTGTTATCATCCCTGGGCGTGGCCCTCCAGGATCTACCCTTCCTGTTCATCCGTATTGGCCTCATCGCCTTCTTTGGCTTCATCACACCACTCCTGTACCTGCTGAAGAACTTGCTGGTCTGCTTGGCCTTTATTTACTTCAACTTCATGACCAAGCTGAGAATCTTCAACACTGAGAGGATGTTTTTTGGATGATACGGCAGACAGATGATAGGACCTGGAAATAGACTGAGGAGTCACTGAGAGAAACTGTAGGTTCTAATCAGTCTCCATACAGAGAAGCACATCAAGAGAAGGAAATGTAAATTGATGTGACTGATGAGACTGCTGAAAGGAGGCACAGAACAGGACTACTTTGGTGGTCCTTTTTCAGGCCAAAAGGGAGCTCTTTTGCAATGTGTTCCTGTGAAAGGAAGGACAACATGAGCTGTCAGAGAGCTAAGTGTTGTCTCACTGTTATCTTGTTTCCTACTTGTTCTTGTTGTTTTTTACCCCCCAACCCCCTATTCATCCCCAACCTGAACCATGGCACTTTGAGAATGTAAACAACATGTCAAGTCACTTCTTACTGATTTTATAACACAGAACTACAGATACAGATTTTTCTATTACCATAAAGTGCAGTGAATGTGTATGAGCAGAAGAATAATGTGAACATCAATGTTGTTGACATCTCAGATTTTTTCTTTGCAAGGTTATGATCATTATTCACAAAATGAAAACAAAGCGTGAGTTTGTACCGATGATACATATTTTTGGGATCAAATTAATAAAGAAAATAATGAAAAAGGAACGTTTTTTTCAATATAATTTGGTGACTGATCAAAACACCTGTATTGTATTGTGCACGGCCATCTATTATTCTGTGAAATGAGGATGCATCCATCACTTGACTTATAGCCCAATGTGTGCATTTCCCCAGGCCTATGTTCTGATCTCCCCAGGCCCATGTTCTGATCTCCCCAGGCCCATGTTCAGTCTTCCCCAGATCCATGTTCAGTCTTCCCCAGGCCCATGTTCAGTCTTCCCCAGGCCCATGTTCATTCTTCCCCAGGCCCATGTTCAGTCTTTCCCAAGCCCATGTTTAGTCTTCCTCAGGCCAGGATGGTGTGGGATGACTGGATGCTGATGGGCTTTTCACAGCTCCTTCATGATGTGTCTGTCTGCCTGGCCTGGTCAGGCCTCCTTATACCCTAGCTCCTGTAGATGGAGCATGCACCGCCTGCCTGGCGCCCACACACTGAGGGCATTCCTATTCCTTTTGCACTAATCCACTGATGAGTCCGCCAATAGTTGTTGTATTCCTTTTCAGTCTTCTGATTGGAGATGACCTCCCAATGACACTTTGCCGTTTTCATTCCTTGTCTGACACTGTCAGGACATTGTCAAGGAATGTAATGTGTGTCTCGTCCTGCATTTTGTATAATGCATGCATTGTTTTTTCTATCTCGCTTGCCAAACATCACATGTCTGGTGGGAGGGGGTCTTTTGTGTGACATCAAACAAAAACACTATTACGCTGTTTCGGTTCAACAGAAAAGTTGAACTTTGCTGCCTGATGCTGAGTCCATGACTACTGTACAGTAGCACACTGTTGATATTGTCTAGTTGCCCTCAGCTCACCATACATGTAGCCCAAATGAAATAGAGCAGCACATTTCTTCCTTTGCTTCTCCTTTCCTTATCATCTTATCTCCAAGATGGAAAACCTTGTTTAAAATGACCTTAATTTTAAGGAAGTAAAATTTAAGTATTGACTGAATTGTGTTATGTGTGTGGTGTATGGAAGAAGTTGGTGTGGTCTTCTAACTCAATTTCTTTTCAGTGCGTTTAGACTCAGGAACATCAGTCTGTTGTTTGACTGTGCTTGTTTCTCTCCCCATTGTCTTTTGATGGGATTATTTTGCTCCTCTGGATATTGGGATAAGGAGTATGATGTGTTTGGGGCTAGAGAATGAGTCAGAAATGCATGGGTCGACATAAAACAAGGGATTCTCTAGACCCACCAAGGCAGTTAATCTTCCACCACTGCTTTTAATTCAGCTGAATTGTTTGTTCCACTAGAATGGTTTGATTTCCTGTTTAATTTGCTGTGACATTGTCAGAGGTCTCCATTGTGGAGGTCAGTGCTGACCGGGTCTGGTCTCTGACCCCTTGCACATACTGTAAAAACATGTTTCCTCTCATTTTCAGCAATGTGGACAAAACGCTGTTGTGCTTCCCCCTCCATTTGACTTTCTTTGCCTTGACGTTGTATAGGAAGGGCCAGGAATCTACACCCCAAACTAGTTATTTTGTTTCCCAAAAAGTAAAGCATGAGTGTGGATGCTTTATGTACTGATTTGCTGAAAGCTCCTTCTCCGCATCTTCGTCCCCTTCCCCAGCCTCTGAATGCTGGGACAGTGACCCAGTGACAGGGGTTTTGTACCAGAAGAACACCCAGTCAGTTCTGACCTGGTGAGCTGCCTGCAGCAGGGAGCAGACTCGCTTAGGATCGTGGAGCTTCACGAGCAGACATATATCTCACGAACGGTTTACAGGATCAAAATTGCATACTAATCGCACTTAAAGCCACATAAAAACTGAGCGTACAGTTTAAGTTCTCTGAGTTTCATTTGATGTACATCCAGCCCTGACCTCAGCTTCTTCTTTGTCTGCTGTCCCTTACTTCACAACTGTAAATGTATCCCAAATGAACGCTAGATTATTTTGTGCAGTGCCCTAACAGTGCCAGCAAAGCCCTGAGCTAAGCTCATACCAGACATACTTGTCAAGGTGAGGTATGGTACGGACCACTTACAACTACAATGGAATGACACAGTCGCAATCGCTGTGTCGCTGGGCTTCTCCCTCCTCTCTCTTCTGACATACAGTCACACTGTGTGTGCATCAAACATGTCAATCACCTCGGTGTAGTATGGGATCTGTTCTGAAGCGGAGGATGTGGGCAGGAAACAGGTAATAAGACCAACCGAGTCCTGCTCAAAACACAGCGCTGAATTGGCACATTTTTAACAATGCTGTCTCACAGGATGACCCATGACTTCTTGGAATTGCTGTGTGCATGTGACTGAACAAATTGCTGAGAATTGTGGTTCAAGAAATCTTATCATTTCCAACAAGGTTGATGTGAATTAGAACGGAAGTACCTGTAGAATCCCCAAAGGTCAGCATTAATCATCATACAGACAAGGAAGAAAAGGTTATGTTATTTTACATTAATATATATGATGACTGAAGGGACAACAGCACCACTGCTTCTTGGTATTGTATAATTACCTTTTTGATTTCATGAGTTAAATAAAGAAAAGAATGGAAAACTGTAGAACCTTTCTGCAATATGATTGGACAAAACATTTGTAATTTTGCACTGTAACTTTTAGTTGGTGTGTTTTTACTTACCCTACGTCATGATGGTAATGGTGATACCAGGACTTCATAATCTATGCATTTTCCCCAACACATGAGCCAGCCTTCTGTAGAATAGATGGTGCTGGGGTCGCATTACTGGGCTGCCATGGCTCCACACTAGACTTCCCTTTGGACAGGAAGCAGGATATCCTCCTGTCTTCTCTCTTCTGGAGCCTCATCGTTTCCGGCATCAGCACTATGAAGAGACCTTCCGTTCCTTAAACCCCTCTTTGTTGATCAATTTCCATCTTTTGCTCTAGTTCCTACGTTGTCATAATATTCTTCTTTATTCTTTTGATTTCTGGTGACCTCCCTGTGACACCGTCGGGCACTTCCCTGGTCTGATTGGGCACCCTCAGGACAATACCAGGAAATGTAAAGGGATGATGTGACATGGATGGCCGTGTTGCTATCTACTGTATAATGCATTATTAGTAAATCCTACAATTTCATCTCTGTCACTGAACGTCTCCTGCACGGCTTGCGTGATGAAAATATACTTTTAGCTTTGCTGGCTAATAAAAGGTGCAGGATTATTGCATATCACCATTTACCCCTTGCATTGAAAGGGGTAAATGATATAAATGTATAAATTTAGCCAACCTCTTCAGTGTTTCTTGAAAGAGATATCAGCTCATGGAGATGTGGGGACAGGACACAATGGCACCAGGGACCTGTGGATGCTCGGTGGCATCCTGTCTTCTGCGCACTCCAGATAAGTGAACGCCACACATTTCCACCTTTTCCTTCGTTCTTTCTTTCGTCTCATCCCAATGGAGGGAAAGCTTGTTGAAAAGGACCTTGTTTGGCCACAGCCCCATCATGCCATGTGACAGGATGCTCATCGGTGAGATTAAGGGGGGGGGCGCACTACGCTTCACTCTCACTGCTCTTCTTGCAGACACCTGAGCACACAGGCGGACCTGATCTCCGAGGACTGGACAACCATCGGACCTTTTGTTTGAGACACCAAGCTATGCACCAGCTATGATGGCACCCAGTCCATCCTTAGTGGTGCTTCTCTGCCTCACAAAAGCCCTCCTCTGCACCGCCGAAATAGGTATGTCAGAAGGCTCCTGTCTACTTTCACTTGAAATAATACATCTGATTTAGTTTGATTGATTTTACCGTATCATGCGCAAACCATTCATATTAACTTCTTTGGGTGATTATAAATATTGAATGATTTCTGTATCAATAGATTTTGTGGACAGTTGTTCTTTACTCCCTCATGCCACAGACACCAGCTCCTTCCTGATCTACAATAAAGACCATAACAAATGTGTGGTTGCTGTGAGCCCCACAGTGGTCCATACAGCGTCCTGTAACCCCACAGCCAAGAACCAGAACTTTCGCTGGGCCTCAGAGTCCCGCCTCCTCAGCCTGTCTACGAAGCTGTGTCTGGGCGCCCAGGAAGTAAAGGACTGGGTCAAGGTGCTGCTATTTCCCTGCGATGAAACTAGTCCTCTACAGCAATGGGAGTGTAAGAACGATACACTTTTTGGTCTCAAGGGACAGAACCTGTACTTTAACTACGGCAACCGCAATGAGAAGAATGTGATGCTCTACCATGGTTCAGGAATGTGGAGCCGCTGGACCATGTACAGCACACAGCAGATAGATCTCTGCTCCAAGGGATACCAAGGTAAGAGGCACCATTCTTACTTGAGATAGTCTCACACTAACACTATTAGCCAAGGTTTTAAGACTGGTGCAATTAAAAGACAAACTTGGACCAAATTAACATCTTTTCTTCCTCCTATTTCCTTCTTTCTGTCATCTGCTTGTTTGCTCATCTCAGAGATTTTCACCATAGGGGGGAATGCCTTCGGGACTCCTTGCCAGTTCCCCTTCAAGTTTGAAGAGAAGTGGTTTGCAGAGTGTACATTTGAGGGCCGCTCAGATGGACTGTTATGGTGCGCAACAGAGACAGACTACAATAAGGACCGAAAATGGGGATTCTGTCCAAGCAAATGTAAGTCTGTAAGGCTGTTTTATATCTTAGATTCAATATTAGATTACACCGTCTTCTGATGTCGGGCAAGAGTTTGTAATGTAGACCAGAGTAAGTCAGAGTAAGTCAGAAATCCATCGCATTCAGTGAGTCTCTAGAACTAACAATTCAGTTATTCTTCCACTTATGTCTGTGAATCTGCTGAATTTAACCTCTCTTGAGTACTCAGAATGGTTTGATTTTCCTGTTTTGCTGTGACCTTGTCATGGGCCTTCTTTGCTGAGGTCGGTGCTTACCAGGTCTGGTCTCTGACCCCTTGTACAGAGAAACACAAACGCTTCCTCTTGTCTTCAGAGCTGTGGATGTAACACTGGCATTCTTATCCTCCTGACCTGACTTGCATACAATCTATCCCCTGATACTGTTTCATTACTGGGACAGGAAGAGCCAGGAAGCTACAGCTCAGTTTTGAATGCCATTGCTTTATAAAATAAATGTCATCAAAATGTTCTTAAAGGGGTATTGTCCTTTAAAAAAACAACGTGGGTCTAAATCATCAGCTGTTTATATAAATCACAAAGTATGAAAACATGTATGCTGCATTCAGATTTTCTGAAATGTTGTTCTCTGCCATTCTTGCCCTCGTCCCCCCCTTTCCCCAGCCTCTCAAGGCTGGGACAGTGACCCAGTGACAGGAGTGTTGTACCAGAGGAACACCCAGTCAGTTCTGACTTGGCACCAGGCCAGAGTGAGCTGCCAGCAGCAGGGAGCAGATCTGCTTAGCATCGTGGAACTTCACGAGCAGACATACATCTCAGGTGAGAGTTGAACTGTAAAGGAACCCCCTGATTGTGCCCTTTCACCTTACGTATCAGTGTGGTATTTTGTCCATCAAACACATCATATGTCACAATAACACCTGATAGTCACATAGACTTTCCATGTGAATGTTCAAATCAAACTCATAGACTTGCTTAAACTACCAATGTGTGTAAAGGGTGTCTTTCATGCAGGGTTGACCCACATCTTGGGCACTGCTCTTTGGATTGGGCTCAACAGCCTAGACTTTGAAAGTGGGTGGCAGTGGAGCAATGGAAACCCATTTAGATACCTCAACTGGGCTCCAGGTAAATTTGGCCACAGATGACACGCTTCACTCAGTATCCTTATCATGCTTCTGCGCAAATATTGTTGTTTTGTTGTTTTGGAGGAGGGTGTGCCCATTGATGTGGATGAAAGGTGAGAAGCGTAAGGCGACATGAAGTTTATTTAGTCAATGTTTCGGACAGGCCACCCATCCACTGAACCTGGTCTGAACTGTGGTGCTCTGCATGCGGGCAAAGCCTCCAAGTGGGAGAGCCTGTCTTGTTCTAAGAAGCTTGGCTACATCTGTCGCAAAGGCAACTCCACCAGTCTCCCCCCTCCGCCCATAGGTAAGAAGACCCATATTTGAGTTCACAGAAGCCTTCACATGTTTACATACAGAATAAAATGTTGTGCATATAGTTTGACTATTTAAATTACATTGCATGTCATGCCAAAGTAATCTTGAGACTAAAATGCCTGTTTCATACTCACCACCTAACACTACCGACGCCATAGACCAGCCCAGCTTCTGTCCCAATTACTGGGTACCTTATGCTGGTCACTGTTACTTCCTGGAACGTACCAAGAAGTTGTGGCGGGAGGCTCTATCTGCCTGTCGCAAAGATGGAGGGGACTTGGCCAGCATCCATAACATCGAGGAGCAAAGTTTCATCATCTCACAGTCTGGTTACTGTAAGTACCTCAAATTGCTGTGTTGTGTGCATAGAGTTCTACTTAGGAATTATGTCATGATCTAAGATGCTTTGAAAGCGGATAGTCTCACCTACGTCCTGATCGATGGTAAGGTGTAACCGAGTTGAACTGGTTAAACTCATATAAATACCACAGAGGCTGTGCAAGGACTTGCTAGTGGCTCCAAGATCAAAACTCAGAGCGGAAAGAACTAAAGCTGAGCGACTGTTGCTACATTTACTGAATAAAGCAGCTTCCTTTGGAATCTTTTCAAAGCACATCCATTGTCAATTGTCATGTACAATATGTAAGCCTGTGGGCATGAATAAGAACAGCCTGAAATGTCTGTCGTTTCTCTTCACTACCTGTAACGACCCAAGTGGCCTCAGATGAACTGTGGATTGGGTTCAATGACCAGCAGAACCAGAATTTGTTTGAGTGGTCAGACCGCTCACATGTGACCTTCGCCCAGTGGCAGACAGGTGAACCCTCCCATCACACTAACTTCCAGGAAGACTGTGTCCTCATCAGGGGAAAGGTAACACCCACAGTATTCCTTCAATTTGGAACTGAAGCCCCTAAATTGTGTTTATGTTAGTTCACACCTGTTGCATTCAGAAATGCTTTCATTTAGTGTAAGATATTAGTTCAAAGTATATGTTAATCAATACAGACATGGTAAAATGTCAAATCACGTCAGATCTTTAGTTAATCAATGAGGGGGAAGAAATCTACGTGTTTGTAGAGATATATAAAAGGTTTCTTTTACAATCCCATTGACATGGCTTTGGCTCAACTCTTCCTCCAATAAGGATGGCAAGTGGGCTGATCAGATGTGTGAGAAAACTCATGGATATATCTGTAAGAAGAAGGCTTCTATCAAGCCACCAAAAGGAGCCACAGAAGAAATCTTCTCAGGATGCCAAGCTGTAAGCAATGTTGTTTCTAGTGTACAGTGTTTTGCCATAAGGTTGCCCCAAGTGAGCGTGATCATTCATAATGTGTGCTGTATGAAAAAGAGGATCATTTACACATCATCTACTTAGTATTAGTCTTCTTTGGGCTCCCCTAAAGTTGTGGTTAAAATGTTTGTCTTGAATTTTCTTTACTATAGGGTTGGATCAGGTTTGGAATATACTGCTATAACATTGGATCAGAAACCAAAACGTTTGAGGAGGCAAAAACTATTTGCCAAAAAAGTGACTCCAATCTGGTGCATGTGGATAATAGGTACAACAACCTTTTCACATTCCACGTTTTAATACACAAATATGTTGTCACATCTATAAAAAAATGCACATGTTTGCCGCTCACATGAAATATATCTCTGTTTGTCCTGCATTTAGATATGAGAGTGCTTTCCTGATTAGTTTGGTGGGTTTGAGACCGGAGAAATACTTTTGGTCTGGCCTGTCCAACTTGGAAGATGTAGAAACATTTCTGTGGAGCAGTGGATCAGAGGTCAAATTTACTCATTTCAACGTGGGAATGCCAGGTACAGTGTAGCCTTCAATGACTCCTAACCCTCCCTACAAATACGGATCTTCCCTATTTTCTGTTTTGCAATGGTCAGATTTATATCTCTCCCTACAACTGTCAAATGTCACATTTACATAATCTTTATAATATTGCATTTATTTACCCTCTGCATTTCCCTGTTTCTTTTTTGTGTTTCTGTTTTGTTTGCAAAAGACAGAAAACAAGGCTGTGTTGCCATAGCAACTGGAATGTTTGCTGGACTATGGGATGTTTTAAGTTGCGACAAGAAAGAAAAGTACATCTGCAAAAAGATGGCGGACGGTATTACAACAACAGCCGTGCCTCCTACCACCGCAGCCCTAAGATGTGCGGAAGGGTGGAGTGCTTCTCCTAAAAGAAGCGTGTGCTTCAAGGTAAAAAGATGTGCTTCCACAGACAACCATTTAGTAACGTGAAAGAAGACAAATGACTGAACTACAAACTCTTAAGTACTGTTGATGATTCTTTCCTCTGTTCCAAGTTTTACAAAAAGTCTATTGAAAACAAGAAGAACTGGCAGGAGGCAAGAGACTTCTGCAGGGCCATTGGAGGAGACTTGCCAAGTGTTCACTCTTACTCTGACATCGACAATCTCCCGTAGGTTTTTTTCCTCAGAGCTTCCACATTTATAACGCTGCATTTCTTTCATGGTTTATTTTGGGACTAGCAATTTAAAAACCCTCCAAGACTATAGAGCAGGGGTCTCCAATCCTGGTCCTCGATGGCCACTGTCCTGAAGGTTTTCGATGTTTCCCTCCTCGAGCACACCTGATTCTAATGAATGAGCCATTACCAAGCTCTGTGGAAGCTTCATAATGACCCTTTATTAGACTCAGGTGTGGTGGAGCAGGGAAACACTGAAAACCTTCAGGACAGCGGCCCTCGAGGACCAGGATTGGAGACCCCTGCTATAGAGTCTCTTTGTCAGTAAGCAACCATATTAGTAAATGTCTTTCTTTCCATAGGTATGTCAGTTCAGCCTGGATAGGCCTTAGCATCCAGGATCCAAATGCAGGGTTTGTCTGGTCTGATGGAAGCCCAGTGAGTATAAAACTGTTCTGTTCTGAGAAGCCCACTATTCCTTTCTGCAATTCCTTTAATACAGAAACACTGTTTTTAAACAACCACTGTTGCCTTTTATATGAAACCTTGTTGTAATTCCCCAGTTTGCATTTGAAGAGTGGGGCATGGGAGAACCCAATAACTACAATGACATAGAATTATGTGTCGAGACCAAGTCTTACTTTGGTGGCTCATTTCGATGGAATGACCGAAACTGTGAGGCCTATAATGACTGGCTCTGTCAGATACCCAAAGGTAGGCTGCTGCGACCATCTTTTCCATGATTCCCAATGACCTTCACGTGGTCTTTTATTTCCTGGTATTGAAATGTACTTGTCCTGCAGGTGTTACGCCTAAACCTGAACCAGCTGTGGTTGCGGAACGTAAGAGACCAAAAGAGGCATTCCTCACATCCCACTTTCCCTCTGTCAACACCTGAGTTGATCACTCACATACTTTCCTGCTCACTAAACTTACTTAACCCTGTATTTTATAGTAACTTTCATTGTACAATGTATATTTCCTGACATCCCTGACCATCCCCCTGTCACAAATACCCATGGCTGTCAGAGTAGCATTTCAGATTGTGTTCCTTCCTGTACAGAGTACAACACCACAGATGACGGCTGGGTCATTTACAATGACACCCAGTACTACTTTAATATGGAGGAAATGGTAATGGCTGATGCCAGAGAGTTCTGCAAATCAAGATTTGGGGACCTGGCTTCCATTGCTGGCAATAGTGAGAGGAGATTTTTATGGAAAAAGGTAAGGATGTGTGTCTCATTTCTGGTGAACCTTTGCATGAATTCTGATGTAACTATTCTGTATCATCTGTGTTTCCTTTTTTATCTCACAGATATCAAAGGAGTCAGACAATCAATATTACATTGGCATGGTTGTAAACTTGGATAAGTCTTTCAGGTTAATACATCCTTGTTCTTAAGTTCTCTGATCCTCAAATAATGAGTCAGGCATTAGATTGTCTGTGATTGTCTCAGGTTTGACATGAACGTGTGAGAATGTGTTTGTTTCATATGTTTCTGGCTGTCTGGTTAATGCAAGTTCACTTTCAGCTGGTTAGATGGGTCCCCAGTCTCATACACAGCATGGAATCAAAATGAACCCAACTTTGCCAACAATGATGAAAACTGTGTGACAATATACAAGAACATGGGTACGTGAGTTAAATCAGGTTAGGTTATGCACGGGGGGAGGAATCGTTTCAGAGACATTTCAAAGTTCAAACATTGACCGCTTTCATATGAATGTGACATCCTCTTTATTCTGTGCTGTTGTACTGTAGGTTTCTGGAATGACGTTAACTGTGGCGTAGAACTTCCTTCCATCTGCAAACGAAGCAGCAACTTTATAAACACGACTCTTGCCCCAGTGACTGTACCTAAAGGGGGCTGTGCCCCTGAGTGGATCCAGTTCAAAGGAAAGGTGACTGCAGTATGACAAACATTCCTACTGTGTATAATATTGCATAAACTGCTTGTCATGCTATACATCCTTATGGTCAAGTTAGCAATTTTCCTTGTCCTATGGGACCAGACTGTGGACTAGTTCCCCCTTAGAATCTGATGGAATATACTATGAACTGTGACATGTCTCCTAGGCTATCACTATTTTGCATGTGATTACAAAAAGGTTTTGCTAATGTATGATGATCATGTTGAAACAGTGCTACCAATTCAATACGGAAAGTGACAAGAAAACATGGCACGATGCTCGGGATTACTGCATTAACCACGGAGGAAACTTGGCTTCTATCCACAGTGAAACAGAACAAGGTGAGTGATCAGGCCTTCGTAGACACCTACAGTCAGATAACGCTTGTGAGATAATGTCATATAGTCACATGCAAGGGATGGAGAATCATTTCATGCTCAGATACACACCTACCTTATCACACATGCTTGGCTTTCTCCTTTCCAGCTTTCATTACTACTCAGATGAACAAGTATCCTTACGATATGTGGATAGGCCTTAATGATGTCAACATGGAAATGAGATTCCTATGGACAGAAGGCAAGAAGCTTACCTATACAAACTGGGCTAAAGGATATCCAGTATCCATTCCTGACGGACGCTATTCATTTGATTCGGTGAGGCTGAAAGCTAGATGGTGTCATGTAAATTTATATTTACCGTGTCATTGTCCAAAAATTGAAGTCTGTGACATTGATTGAAGACATTGCAAATCTTAGAAATAGGAATTGTATTGTCTAAGGAATGAGCTCTCACCTCTGGAAGAGCATAAAGCACCAGTTGCCAATCAGATTTCAAAGGGGAAGGTGGCACTTCTGGCCAATACAGAAAAACAAGTGCTGCATCCCAATCCCCATACTACTATGTTATAGTATGTATGTTAAAGTAAATACCATACTAGTATGGGCAGATATCAATCGCATCGAAAGAGCTGTCGCTGTCTCTAAAAACCCCTAGGGGATACCACCCTCTAGTGGATGCAGTCATAAAGGCTGAATTTACCATTTGTCATTTTTATTGAGGACTACATATGTCCACACCATCTATCTTTCAGGTATTTGACTGTGTTGTTTTGGTGGGAAGAAATGTCAGACAAACTGGATTATGGAAAGTGGAGGATTGCGGAATCTCTCAAGGCTTCGTATGTAAAAGAGATGTTGGTGAGAATATATAATCAAACATGAAACAGAAGGAATTTTCACTCAATTAGTTTCTTTTGTCCTTTTTCTGTTTTAGGGGCCATCTAACCTCTCTGTCACTTTTGGTTTAAGATTCTCAGATTGCTCCGCCAGTCACAACAGCATCAACAAACAAGTTCATCAAATATGGCAATAACTCCCTGAAACTGGTTGCCCAGAAGATGAAATGGGATGAAGCTAGGAGACAGTGCAAAGCAGACGATGCTGATCTAGCCAGCATCCTGAACCCCATCACGCAGGCTCACAGCTCACTGCTCATCCATAAGTATGGAAGTTCCGTTTGGATTGGCCTCAACAGCAATTTGGTAAATAGCCTTAACACATCACAAACACAGTAAAAATTCAAAATTCTTCAATGTACACTCCCCCCACACGTTCAGTTATAAAACACACAATGTGCATGCCATACATATACGTCATCATTTACAAATGTATTTTGAATTGATTTCATTCAGAATAAGACTGACACTATAGCATTGAATGTGGATTTAATCTGAAGGGTTGTCAATCTTTTAGACCAATGGCTTGTTCCAGTGGGTTGATAACTGGCGCCTATCTTACACCAAATGGGGTAAAGGAGAGCCGAAGATGAACCAAGGCTGTGTTTACATCGATGAGAATGGCTTTTGGAAGACAGGCTCATGCAGTGACACCCACTACTCTCTGTGCAAGGCGTCTACAGGTCCGACTTTCTCCATCTCCATCTATACTGCATTATAACATGTTTTGTAATACCACAAGTGTGGCTGACAACCTGTATTAAAATGCAACTATTAATTAACTGCTCAATTGGTAATCACCTCAAAACTATAATCAATACGCAAATTACATGGCCTAGGTCTGTTTTAGTCAATAAAAAATGATTCTTTGTCTTGCTAAAACGAGTATTTTACCAAGCTAATCAGTGTAGTCCTACTGTGTTCCAGACGTGCCACCCACTCAGCCTTCTCAGCTGCCAGGCAAATGTCCAGAACCCAAGAAGCTAAAGGCCTGGCTGCCCTTCAGAGGCCATTGTTACGTTTTCCTCAACTCAGTGGTGGACAGCTGGGCCCAAGCCTCAGTGGAATGTTTGAGAATGGGTAAGACACCACGCACCCCAAGCTGCTTTAGATTACCACCAATAACCAAAGCACAGCCTACCAAGGTACTGCGGTCTTTCTTGACGAAAAGCAGCAGAAGATTCATTAACGGTACTGCTGAAACTGAAATAATGAGGATGACAATGATGATGTGCTGATTAGGAGGATCTCTGTTGAGCATTGAGGATCCAGTGGAGAACCACTTTATCCAGGAAAATATAGAACTTTTTCAGGATGGCGCCAAGAATTTCTGGATTGGGCTGCATAAGAGCTATGAAGGTCAGAACCTCTCCACCTCTACCAAGCACCAGTTTTGGGCCATTAGGTCAAACGTTGTAACGAATTAGACATATTCAAAATCACAAAGTCTTCTTGTTTGGTGTAATGAAATGGAGAGAGAAAATACTTTTAAGGTACTGTATAACTTGGTTTATCACAGGTGAGTGGATGTGGATTAACAACGATGTGCTGGACTATACCAACTGGAAATCTGAATCAAAGTCAGGGAACTGTGTTGAGATCCAAGCTGACACTGGCCAGTGGATCGCTAACTCCTGTATGAGATACAAATCCTACATCTGCAAAGCTCCTAAAAGTGAGTATATGTGTACCAAGTTTCAGATTGATTTGTTTAAATCGGGGGTCTCCAATCCTGGTCCTCGAGGGCCGCTGTCCTGAAGGTTTTCAGTGTTTCCCTGCTCCAGCACACCTGAGTCTAATAAAGGGTCATTATGAAGCTTCCACAGAGCTTGGTAATGGCTCATTCATTAGAATCAGGTGTGCTGGAGGAGGGAAACATCGAAAACCTTCAGGACAGCGGCCCTCAAGGACCAGGATTGGAGACCCCTGGTTTAAATGATATATTTCAGGTTGAGATTAATCAATAGGCTATTCATATGTGGTCTTTCATGTTATATCTGCAGTGATCATACCAACGGAGAAGGCGCCAATCATGTGTAAGTTGATATGGTCTTAACAAATCAAATTTAATGTGCAAAGCACATTCATAATTACAAAGGTATTCATACTGAAAGCTCTTTATTTTACACTTAGACAACTAAAATACATTTTCAGGCTTTGAGAAACATGTAAGAAGACATTAAATAAAGCAATTTAAAATAATAAGACATTAGCAATAAGACACAGTTTGTTCTCTTTAGACTTTCATTAAACCAGACATACATACTACCTTCACTGTAAGAAAACACCCCGAAACCGGAACAAGAGATAATGAATGACGCAAGACTAAACTAGCCGTTGGGACAACAGAGCTGTGTGTGACTGATGCTGTTCTGGTTTGATAACTGTTGTTATTCTGGTTTGATTTCTTCAGCCCAGAATGTAGAGGATGCCCCCCACGGTTACGCTGGCATTGCCGTAGCCATCGTCTTGGTGATAATTGCTGTGGTGGGACTCGTCTTTTTCCTGTTCCGCAAGCGCATCCCCACCCCTGTGCAGGGTGAGAGCACGTTCGATAACAGGCTGTACTTCAACAGGGACCCATCACGCACCATTACCACCGTTGACACCAAGGGCCTGGTGGCCAACATAGAGCAGAATGAGCAGGCCTAGATGCAGACCTTGAAACACATTCCAACCAAATAAACCTTTAAGAACTGAGGGAAAATGGAGGTAATGACGATTAAGAGTCAGGAACAGGCAGCTCACCGATTTGAAAGTGACGTGTACATAAAATGGATTCCTGTAATACAGACCTCCAATATACTGTTTGTGTGACATACATGAATAAATGTGACATAAAGCTAACTTATAAATGTACTACTAAGTACATTTATAAGTATATACATGTATTTCATAAATGTGCTTATAACACTATCAAACAGACTGACCTTGGTTCTAAGATGAGATAAATGTGGCCTTAACAAAGGCACTAGAATCACCTCACAGATCTTTCCACACTCTCTTCTCTTTCTGTTGTGTAAATATTCAGTCAAGACTGTCCTGAGAATGCTTGTTCGCTCGAGTGTAGATTTGAGGACATTCTGAGATGAGGTATTAATAATCTATGAAAAGTTACACATTAGTTGCTTGCATACGGTAATGTGAAACTAATTTACTATTCAATAAGGTAATACAATATTTGTGCCAGGTTAGAATGTTGCAGATATTTTAGATCAAGTTTAAGACGTCTTACAATGATACAAAAACAATAAAATTTGTGAGCAAAAGCATTTTGCATTTAATTCCTTTATGACACAGAAGTCAGAGACATGGTGAGACATGTTTTAGGTTCCCATGACCAGCACCAAGTGCCATTAGAGCTCAGAAACATCTGGTATACCCTATGTACCTTTTAGGCTGTCCAACCAATGAAAAATTTGTATGGCATCCATCATTTTTTAGGACTCCTCCACCACTGCCACTCTCCTGCTAGCGTCCCAGCCACCCCTCTGTCAGTGTTCCCAGTGTCCTCACTGTCACAAAGAGGCAGGTTTCTCCATGGTAACAAGAGCCCTATAAGGCTGTGGCTAATCCTTGGGAGCTTACACAATTCCTACTTCTCATAAGAGGGTTTTACCAATGCTCTGGAATTCTCCTCTCTCTCTGGAACCACCTGAAGAGATAAACAGCTCCGTTGAGCTACTAAAAGGTGAAGAGGAACAAACGGTAGGTCTTAACCAGCAGGTTCTCTTTAGTTCTATTTTCAGAATGAATCTTTTACTTATTTAAATCTTCTTTTTTTGCTGCTGAAGTGTATGTTCCTCTGGTTTGCATATAATGTGGGAGGATGTACGGATCCCGGCTGCAGAGCTGAGAGATGCAATGTTGGCGTCTGTACGCTTGTACACTTGTGCGTTTGATCCGTGGTGACTCAGGGATCACACAGTGTATCTGTGGGATCAGGGACCTTCCACAGTGTGGTGCCTGAACAGCTCAGGGGCTCTTACTCAACACACTACTGACTTCTACATCTCTCTCATGTTTACACTGAGCGAGATGGTTTATTTTCTGTCGTTTTCTAACCATTTGAGCTCTCGATGTTTAGAATTAAAATCTGTTTTACAGCAACATGGATGTCTGATTTGTATCTACAAAGGACAGAACTGACATTTCAACATTCTTTTCTTTTTCTACATATCTTGTGTTGATGTAAAGTGCTCACTGTGATTTTGTTATATACTATGCTGTACTGTTTGTCCCTTGGAAATGGCTTTGCCAATGTCTCTCATCAACGGATTGCTCACTTTCTTTGCTTGACAAAGAGAAAAAAACTCAGTTCTGAGGCAAAGACTTTATATACACTGATTCAGTCTGAGCTAGAGCTTACAGTTCACACATAGCAGCTTTTCCCTGGCAGGAAAACAATTTTGTATTGCTTAATTCTTTAAGTTTCTGTGGTGGGGCATTTTGTACTTGTCTCACTGTCAACAAACTGTAAGCTTGAACCCTGTAAGATAATTACTCCTTTTTGAATCAAAACTCCGTCCTCTAGCTGTTTCTCCTCCTCGCGTCGTCCAGACCACTCTGTTTCAAGTAACTCCCTCCGGCTTCCTCTCCGCCTCTTTGAGTCTCTCTTTGAAGCTCATCTACTCTCGCTAGCTCGGACTTTGTTCGAGCCGGTGCTACCAGCTTCATGGAGTTTGCAGTACTTGCGATACTTGGTCGTCCCATCGGATTTTGCCTCATCCA
>BROE01000024.1:7679248-7883669 GCA_036571765.1 Plecoglossus altivelis | reverse complement strand
TCACTCACTCACTCACTCACTCACTCACTCACTCACTCACTCACTCACTCACTCACTCACTCACTCTCTCTCTCTTTCTTTCTCCAGGCCGGCCATCCAAGTGTTATGGGGTCTAATTCGGGTAAAGGGTGCCTGCAGAGCCCTCCTAGGCGAACCCATTATTAACGCCTCCCTCAGCCAGAGAACATTCTCTCTTTCTTTCCTGCCTCCCTGCCCAACAACTATCCCTTCTCTCTCCTACTTTCCCTTGTTAGTCCTCCACTACCTCAAACTGTTTCCTTTCCTTTCCTTACGCCTCACTTTCAGTATTTCCTTCTTCGCTATCTTTTCCCTCTCTTTCCCTCTTTGCTGGTTTCTCTAGCCCTCAGACAATCTACCGAGGGTGAGGGACTTTGGGGGTCCAGGTGGCAACATGTGGCTCGGGGGCCATGCTTTCTCCACACTGCTGCTGCACCTGACAGTGCTGGGGACAGGGAGACATATGGGGGTGCAGACCCAGGGCTTGGGCCAGGAGCGGGGCTACCTGCAGGACAGTCTCAGGGTCTTATCTCTACCCCCTGGGCCAGGAAGCCAACCTCAGCTCCACAGGAACCAGACAGGTGTCCTGCTCTCCACTCTCCTTCAGACGCTGCGCTGTCCAGAACGGATTAGTGGCTCCCAGGAGCTTTGTGAGAAGGTAAGACTCCACTCTCACACTGGTTCTCTCTAATGATCGCTAGAGTTCTCTCCACAAACTTTCTAATAATAGAGGGAATATAGGTAGGCATCGAGAGATGTTGACCATTGTTTGACACTTCTGTCATGCTGTCAATATTTTTGCAATGAATTAGCATGGCGCTAACTCATGGTTTCCATGCCAACGGCCCTAAAGTCTCTACAGTATTTGTCATGTGTAATAATGCTGCCAGGTCATTCTGGTCATCCTGCTTGTTATGGCTGGAATGTGAGTGTGTGTGGAAGCTCTATGACCTGACCTCTGGAGGCATTCATGCTGAGTGGTTTTCAACGTCCCTCAGTTTGACTGAACTCATTATATAGAGAGAAATCTTTGAGGCCATTGGTTTCATTTGTTTGTGCAGGTGGGGTAGTGATTGTGTGTTTGTGTGTGTTTCAGTTCCCCTTGAGCAAAGTGGATTTAGAAAACAGGAAAAACAATTTAGTTCAATAGAAAATCCCTCCCATTTTTTTTTTTTACTTCATTGTTCAACTTTCAACAGTTCATTGAAAATATTTGGAAAGGTTAGTGCTTCACCCACTCCTTTGGTCTTCTGAGTTCTTGTGTGTTTATGTGTGGGTTCAGCCGGGGCTGTGATCAGCTCAACACAAAAGCCTTCATTTGACAAGGAGCTCTTGAATGCCATACATTCAGAAACAACAGACCCATTATAAGACAAGATTGGAACAAAAACAAACCAGCTAACAGTCACATACTGTAACATGGCTGACTAAAATTACTGTACGTTTCAGAATCACGGTTTTCTAATAAATGTTTCCAATAATAATATTATGTAACCACATGAATACTAATGATTGCAGTTGTATTTGGTCAGCAAGGGGGGTTATCTGAGTGACTTACTCATTTTGTTTCTAATAAAGCAATTATTTGCTGAGCATCTAACAGCACACATTTCCCAGTCTTCCCCACTTAATGCAGTTGTCTTCCATCGATATGGTTACAGTGCCTCTCTCCTGATACGGTCCTTTCTGTCCTGGTGGATGATGGGAAGGCATACCTTGCTGAGGAGGACTACCTCAGAGTCTCCACCGCATCGCTTTACTATATCATCAACCTGCAGGACCTCTGCAGTCCCAACACTGCATCCTCCTCTTCGTTCTCTTCATCACTCTCTTACGAGGACTACCTGCAGGCCCTCACCAACCTACATCCAACCGAGGACAGGCACTTTCTCTCCTCTAACGAGACAGAAAGTGTTCTTCAGCTCATTAACCAGCACTATCAAGGTCATGCCCTGCAGACAACCGCCTCCTCTCACTCACAGGTATAAAATGGTCTTCGGAAACATGTGGAAACATATCTATTTTGTCAGACTTTGTGAAATGACATATTTGTGACACAAATATTCAAGATGAAACCACAGGCAATACTGGAAGTGTTTCATCAAGGGGTTGACAGCTGGGGAAAGCTGAACGTGGTTGTTGGCTGTGAACTTTGTGAACCCACAGTGTGTAGACGCCACCAATCTGATGGATGAGGTGGGGGTGACAGACAGCAGGGGTGCCGACCTGTCAGCTGTACCCCGCCTTGCCGCAGCCATCATCAGTCATACCCTGCAGGGCCACTGCTTCAGCAAGAGGAACCTCCCTTCCCCTGCCTTCTTCACCGAGTACATCTTCCAGTCCCTCAACCGCACCAGCAACCTGCAGATCATAGGTTTGTTCATGAACAATATTCTCATGACAATTTTAGGCAGTCAAAAATTGGTGGGATGTTTTGAAATTTGAATTGAGAATTTTGCAATTTTATAGTACTTACATGTAATCAAATGGGTGCATAGCATGACATTTCAAAGACTGCCTCCACCATCTGTGTTTGTCAATAATACAGCACCTCCACAATCGCCTCCACAGGAATCTAAGACAGAGTCACTGCTTCATGTTGTCAGCGTCCCACAGTGATGATGTCACTCTCCTCAGATCTGGAAGAATTGCTGCATCAGCTGGGTGTTGGAGGAAGAGGAGCCTCTCACTCTCACAGCAGGGCCAAGCGGAGCATCACAGGCCCAGCCCAGAGAGTTTCAAGGCATCAATTGGATGGTTGTGCCCATGAATCTCTGGGCATCAGCACAGACTGGGCTGATGTGAGACTGAATCCTTATTTAGACAGTCTAGTAGCATTGAATTAAACTCAGCTGTCTCTTCTCCTGTTTAGCCTGTTTCGTCCATGTTGGAGATCAAAGTTACGTTATCAAGTATTCATAGGATGAAGCTATTTATTTTCTAAAGACCACAGAGACTGACCAGTTTAGATATACTGTAGATAGAACCGTACAGTTTGACAAATAATTGATGTCTCAAAATGTGGCAGGAGTTGAAAGATTCTGGATTAATTTATATGTATACATATGTTGGTGTTCTCATCACCAGGTGTGCTTCTCAGCCAATGAACTGGTGGATATCTTTGCTCTGAATCCACGTTTACCCATATCAAGAGATCACTTCATACAACTGTGTCCTGCCATAATCCAGCAATTGCTAGGCAATGCTTGTGATCCCACAAAGCAGAATGCACGAGGATCACCACCCAGTGCCATGGAGAGTAAGGCTCTACCCAGGACTCACCACAGGCCACTGTTGGAACAACTAAGTCACTTCAGTCACTATTCTGAGGATTGGGATGAACATCTCACTCTTTCTGTGTCTCTGTGTAGAGTATGGCTACAGCACTGCCGCGGTGTTGCTCATCACGGTGGGCTCCATGCTGGGCATCTGCCTGATCTTCTTCAACTCCTGCCAGGAGACCTACGCCCTCATCCTGCAGCTCTTCGTAGGCCTGGCAGTGGGCACTCTCTCAGGAGATGCTCTGCTGCACCTCATACCACAGGTAGAGGGCAAGCTACCATCAAGGGTAGATGCACTGTCCATTGGATTACAAACTCTCTCAAATCTGGTTTCTGTTCCTGAGATCTGTTGAGGGTTCTCTGGCCTCCCCAGTGGGAGAACACACATTTAAGTGTCAGAACACTTCATAGTTCAATGTAGAACAATTTACTAAGACTGCTAAAATCAAGGTTCTTGCCTTCTCTTGTTACCAAAAGGTTGTTTGCTTGAGGCCGATTCTTAAATGTCTTCACTTTTTTCTCTCCCTGTCTCCTTTGGAGATCCTTGGCCTCCATGACGACAGTCACCATGAAGATCATCACTTTACAGAGGGCAAGGAATACCTGTGGAAAATTCTGGGGATCATTGCTGGCATATATGGATTTTTTCTCATTGAAAGAGTCTTCTCCCTAGTGTTGCCTTCTCACAACGATGTAAGATTGTTCTCTTGTGATTCGAACAAATCAAAGGACAGATCAATAGACAAAGTTTGCTTGAAAACAACAGATATAGTTTAATGTTGCTTGATTGCCTGATTAGGAATCACTTTCCATTCCAAAGTTACTCATCAAAAAACAGTCACTATTTGTCAACAGACAGTGAGTCTCTATTTGTCAGCACAAAGTGAGTCACTGTTTGTCAACAGAAAGTGAGTCACTATGTCACATGTGTAATTAAACTGAGCTTCCTTGTGAACTTGGAATGGAACCAACTGACTGTGCATGCAACCATCCATCAAGCCTGGAAACTAAAGCCAGATTAGCAGACCACAGATGTGAAGGCACTTGTAGTTCTATTGTTTAGTGACTGCAATTCATTTTTCAAGATTCTACATGAAAGAGTCATGGCGACATAGATGTTTCAAAACTAGTACTTTGTAGCTGTCCTGTGTGACTGGGTTCAACGGGCCTCTTCTGCCCCTGTAGGGCCACCAGGGTATGGGCCATTCCCACGACCTCCCCCTGGAGCTAAACTGTAATGGACAGTCACAGAGGGGCAAGTCTATCTCCACCATGCAGCTGGTGAGTCTCTGTTCGTTCTGTTTGTCTCTTCCCAGCACTCGTACAAGTAGCCCTGCTCCAATCCAACAAGTAAGCAGGCAGTGCTTCAATAAACAAACAATGACTGAGGACAGAAGCCACAGTATATTAATTATATAGTGGGCACAGGCAGGGGCCTCAGATCAAATGGAAGCATCCCAGAGATTATCTTATTTAGACAGGAGCTGTTTTAGAGTGGAAACAGTAATGCTGATGACGGCTTTCAGGAAAACAGGCAGCTGTCTTGGAAGAGCTGTGTTCCTGTTCAAGGATCACAGGGTTTGAAATGAGACAAGACGGCTAATCTGCCACTTTGACCTGGGCCAACAGAACCAGTACTATACCTTCATTTCCATCCTCCATTTTGGAAATTGTGAAACAGGGCCCACCTGAGAGTTGTGATAGGGCAGTACAGAAACAGTACATACTGGGTGGAAATATATAGGGGCTGAGCATAAAAAGCTAAGGTTTTAGTAGGTTTGAAGTTACTTCAACTCTCTAAACTCTGTAGACATGTTCCAGTAGTTTCGCAACCAGGAGAGAGCACACCACTGTAGGCGGTAGTGGAAGAGGATCATGGCATGGTGTAGGTAGGAAAGCTTGATGCCAGTGCTGAATCATCCAGGCCTTCTGAGGATAACAGACCTTATGCATGCGCCTAGATCGACCCATTTCAGTCCATTTCTGTACAGCGAAGAAGTGCATACTTTACAGAACATACCATAAGCAAATTGAAAGGAGACCATAGATACGTGTTCACTGTATGAAATTGAATGTAAAGCACAAACACAGGCGGTTTCTGTGTCTATCAATCCTACAGGAAACTGTGGATGACTTGGAGTGTACAGAGATAACTTCTAATGAGCCAGGCACAAGTACACCTATGCAAAGTAAGTATTTTGCGCACACACCACAGACATGCACACACACACATATTCACACACAGCACCCACTCTCTCAGCCATTCACTGATGTCTGTCCTGTTCAGTAGTGTGGAGTGTAATTAGTAGCTTGGGGAGTGATTATCACAGTCAATGGGAGGGACATCTGAGACAAGACAAGAGCCGCCAGACAGTCGGTCTTTGTGTTTGCAGGACAGGGGGTTCCACTGCTGGCTCTGATGGTAATCGTTGGAGACAGCCTCCATAACTTTGCTGACGGTCTGGTGGTGGGTGCAGCTTTCTCCTCATCTGCTGAGACAGGCATGGCGACCACCGTGGCCATACTGTGCCATGAAATACCACATGAAATGGGTACAAAATTACAGACCCACAGACCTTCCAGGGAACTTTTCTGTTATGATATTCTGAGTTACGAAATACAATTGAAAAAAACTACTTCTACAACATTTCTTTAAACTTGCAAGATGAAAACGGTACACACACTTATCCCGAACTAACCAAAATGACCCATTTCTGCTTCAAGGTGACTTTGCGGTGCTGCTTAGCTCCGGTCTCTCTGTGCGGAACGCCGTGTTGATGAATCTCTTCAGTGCACTGACAGCCTTTGTTGGGCTCTACATCGGGTTGTTCGTCTCCACGGAGACCGAGGTCCAACAGTGGATCTTCACGGTCACTGCTGGAATCTTCCTCTATCTGTCCCTTGTTGAGATGGTGAGACTGATGGCCAGAGAACAACAAAATCTCATCAAATTCTGAACATCTCATCTCCAATTCATGTCTCTCTCTTTCTATTTCCTTATGTCTCAATCCACATCTTTATCCCTCCCTGTCTCTAATCTATATCTCCTCCTGTCTTTTTCTCTTATCACATACCTTATCTCGCTCTCTCTTATTGTCTCTCCCAGCTTCCGGAGATGAACCGTGTGAAGACCAGCAGGCCTTGTGTCATGTTCCTCCTGCAGAACCTTGGTCTCCTCATGGGATGGGCTTGTCTGCTGCTCCTGGCTCTGTTTGAACATGAACTTAAGTTCTAAGGACTCAATCCTTTGCTCTTTTCTCACATGCACATACGATTTTAAATTGATGGTACTTAGGGTCAAGCTTTTTTACAATGTTGACATTCTTTATTTGGATTACTTGATTAGGTCATACTTAAAGTACACATCTTATGTCAAAAACATCTTGAAGGTGATGACACTCCAACTTCTGTTTTATTCAGAATGTGATGTGTAAGCTTAGATCTTTAGTTTCTTTTCTCCATGCGAGGATGATTTATTTTTGTATGTGTATTAAGAGATATCATATATGACTCCTGAAAAGTATTTTGTTGCACCTTTGTTGCACGATTTTACACATGTTAAAAATAGGTACATCCTTAGTGCATTATATCCTATTAATGGACAATGTATGCTGCCACCGACAATCAATTGAACTGAAATCCATTTCCTTTTTAAAACCAAGCCACTAAGCCTCTGTTTTATTCTTCCTTTTGGAGCCAACATGGAGGCAGGTCCACCCACCTAAGTGCCCTGTTCCCCTCATCCAATGTGCTGCTGACTAATGCTGCTTGTCCCCCCCCCCACACACACACACACACACACACGCTAGTGCCTACAGAGCGCCCACACACTGCTCTTTCTGGCTCTTTCGCTTTCCTCACTTTTTTGGCTCTGTCCATCTCTCTCTCTCTGGATCACTTGGTCACTTTTCTCTCTTTCTCTTATGAGAAAGGGAGAGAAATATATGATGAGTGCAGCAGAATGGCCCTTTTGGCTGCGCAACAGCACCAAGAAAAACAAGTCATTTCACAAGTTCAAAGACCACACAAACAACACCATATGAACGAAAGTGGTTCGTATTTTCACTTGAAGGAACCAATGCATGAATTAATGATAATTAATGAATGATCTAGGAATATGATAGAACAGATGTTGATTTATTGAATTGATTTTGAAAATGTCACCTGTACCCTTCTAAAGTACCACTTTCGTTCCACTTTCTCCATCAGCATGAATCAAAGTAAGGAGAAACCAGCTGACAGTCTTTATTACTTCCCACTAAGTTCATTTTTAACAATAGAAGGACGTTTGTGGCATTATTCTTGCCAATTATGGGATAGTAAACCCCTTTGGAATATCCAGGAAAAGTTTGAGTTTCATGACTTGTGTTTCTGTGCATGTGTGTGCATGCTAAAATGTTGCTGTAAAAATACTCCTCATCTGGCTTGTATGTTGACAGGCGTTATTGGACAGGAAGGAAAGGCTTTTAATCTTAACTACGTGCCGTGAACTCATGGTGTATCCGCATTCATCATCATTCCCTTGGCACAGAACTTCCAAAGAAGAGGAAAAGGTTAAAAGTCATGAGCAGAATAGGGATCAGACGGGAAAAGGCTAAAACCGACACAATGGGAAATGCTAGCTATGCAGTCCATTCCTATCCTTTTTTATTTCAAAATGCAATTCTGCTGTGAACTGGATCCACTCTATTCCTCATAAAAATACAATGACAAAGAATACAGTTAATTAATGTACAATTGAACATTTTGACCTTTAAAATATTTACTTCAGTTTGACAATTGAGACGTAGACATGCACATGCACACACATAGAAATAACTGACTGAGATGGACATTTTGGTCCCAACAATAGTTTTACCAATTTTAAAATACACAGTTGGAAAGGGAAAAATGAGGAATGTTTGAAACTTCTCTTAAAATTAACCATGATGAATTTGAATCATGTTGAAAATTCAGTTTCACAAGCAAAGACAACCACTAGAGGGCAATGAATCTTTCAAAAACTGTGGGAATTATTTCACTTGCAGTACCAAAACATACATACTGGTAACTGATGATTACCCAGGCTAAAAGTCACAACAATGAGGTCTCAAGTGAATTGTGAAATGTTGGTAAAACTCACATTCTTGAAGCACACATTCATGAGGATGACATCAATAAAGCAGTTTATTTTGTTTATTATTGAATGTTTATTGTAGAATACATGTAGTCGTTGGCACACTAATACATCTTAAGAGATAAAATGTAGTTATAGTTGAGACAGTTTGAGAAACCACTGGGGGTTTGAAGGAACATTTCCACTGTCTAGACAAAAACATAAACAGTTTACAGAAAAAGCCAGCTTAGGTAATAAAGGCTTGCAGTTGACTAATAAATCAGTCACGCACTGTGAGTGATGTAAAAAATGAATACAAACCATGACAAAAACGCCAAGATTTAAAATCAATGTCCTGTAAACCAGTGTGTGTGCGCGGTAAATGTTTGTATGTGTTGTTTCCATGTGTATTTTAGTTAAGTGTGAGATGCTTGTTTTGGAAACATAAAACGGATTTTCTTTCGTTTTTCAACATCCCTTTCTGAGCCATTATTCTCAGCCCTTCATCCATTAACGACCGAAATAACCTCTGCAAAGTCATCTTTTGCAAGGCATAGAGGTTATTTTCTTGCCAATGCTTTTTACCTGAGTATTTTGCAGACTAAGCGCGAGGTTACCTACCTGAGGCAGCTTTAACACAGTTCACAGAGCACGTGGAACATATAGGGCTCTCGGAAGCACCGTGTGGGTGTGAGGACAGACACACAAGAGAACTGTTGCTGTCTACAGCACGGTGGGGTGCGAAATTTTAGTTTAAAGCGTTAGAAGAGGGCTTCGATGGACCATTTCCCCCCGCAAACTGCTCCTCCTTCTTTAGTCTTCCCGGTTACAGGCTGACTCGAACTTCAAGACTTTATACGTCAGAGAGCGCGGAGACTCGAGCAACTGTTTCGTTTCCACCGCTAAATTAATTTACTCCCAAGGATGTACCGGAGTGATTGATAACATGTTTAATAACAGAGGCAGACACTGTTCGCTTGAATGTAGTAGTGATATATTTCCAAGACAGTCGGATGTCAAATGGTCTTAAACAACATCTCTAAGACACCTTTGGACCGGCACATGGACTCCATCGAAAACCCGGTGCTACAAGTGAGTAGCTTAAGCTTTTAACTTTTTTATTAGCGACAGAAAAGCTGGTTGTGAGCAATCGCTCATCTTTCACAAAGTAGTTAAAGCAAACACACATGCTGCTCTGAATTGCAGTACACATTCAGTCAGCGCCAAGTGTTTAAATAGGATTCAAAGAAAACTACACAGGGTACACAGCCTGCGGGTCACTAATGTGGCATGGCCGATATCAAATCCATCGAAGAGCACGTCAACAGGTGCACCAAGTAGATGATTAATTTCACAACTTATCTCTGAAATAAAACTTTTTCATTTCTCACCTTCAATGTGAATTATAAGTGTTGTTGACAACGTTGTTCTTTTCTTTATGTAGGCTGCTGTTATATTTACCGACTGTCTGAAAATAAGTTGACTATTCAGTAGATAAATAAATGAAATGTTACCATAACAGAGCCGGTTACTAAGTAACTGACTACTAAGCTGTCATTTTATGGGCATGATTTACATGTCCCGAGAGGACAGGAAAAAACGCCAGATTTTTCGTTTTTTCCAGTTGCTAGTAGCAACATATGTGAACATGAATGCATGTGTGGTGTTTCAGTGTCCTGGGTTCCAAACATACCACATTACTAACTACCCACAACTCTGTTATGAAGATTCCTTTGTCAGGAGGAAACATATTCTATTTTTTTTGTGCCATTATTATTATTATTATTATTATCGTAAAGTACCTTAACTGTTCAATCACTCAAGATCTCCCTGGTAAATTTTCACATTGGCACTGCAAGCTGAGAACAACTTCCAATGCCCCAAATGGCCCAAAGCCATTCATAGGTGGCACTGGAGGCCACACCCTCAATCTACATGGTTTTCCTCCACCACAAGACCAATGTGTCTGAAAGCTTGTATGCAAGTCTTGTCTCTCACGGAGAACAAAAGAAAATGTTGAGACCCAAAAGTTGGGAACAGGATTTCCCTGTTCACGTGATTATTTCTATGCATTATCCTTTTCATTTATTTCAATGGTACCTGCCGCTCTTCTTGTCTAACAACTGATCTGGACCCTGAGCTTTTTATGAATTGGTACCAGGGGTTGTAAACTTGCCAAACGATACACTACACAACATTCCAATAACTCCCAGTTATAATTCTAACGATTTCTTTTTTTTGTTGTCTTTATTCTCTCCCTCGCTAGTCTCATGGAAAAGGAGCCCGGAGGAAAGGCAGATTCAAAGGCTCAGACGGCAGCACCTCCTCAGACACCACGACCAACAGCTTAGTGCGCCAGGTAGGCTGGAACTGAAGCATGAGCGCAACGGTCCCAAACCAACTGAACTTGAGATACTTGCGGAGTGATGGATAGCTTTTGAGTTGAGTCAGTCTCCTTGAGACTGTCTACTTGTCTGTCCAGCGTTGAGAGATGGACAAATAACACGTTTATCTGGTTAGAAATGAACCGCACTCGAGCGACACCACAGCTTCAGAGATGAATCCTCTTCGTCCGACTGTCTGCAGAACTTTTTCACTCACTGCCCAACATCTTTAAGGGTCATCTCCTGTGGGAGCAGAAATGTTATGTCATTATCATATATCAAAGATGAGATGTACTGTTGAGATGTTGCGATGAAAGCCCTCCACTCTGTAAACACGTCATGGGTACAGCATGTTAATCATCCTGGCTAGCAGAAGGCACTGCTCTGCAACTATGCAGTCTGTGCTTGAGTGAGGCGACACTGTGGCCTGTTATAAAGCAGAACCTCTGAGGTACACAATGTGTGAAGCACCCAAGGTGTCTGGTCTTTGTTGAGCTGAACCTGCCGGGAATAGGATAGGACGGGCTAAGGATGGGCGCCCCTGCCCGAAAAATGTTTCTGCCTTTTTTGGAGGAAGAGGAGCCAGCACAGATACGGTCTCCGCTCTGGCACGGTGGGCTGCAGCAGCAGAACCGGTGTGAACTAGAGTGGATCGGAACCAAAATTGTACCCGGTGAACCGTCCGTCTGTTTTGTCTCAGGGATACAGAAAATGTGTACTGTGAGACGCAAGGAAGTTCAAACAGGCTATTATTATCGAGTATTTATATTCCGGGCAGATAGATGAGGAGTGTCTGGATGCGTAGGAGGAGGGGGATGCTGGTAATAGTGGTCTTCAGTGACTCGCCCCCAGCCCCTCACCCTCCAGTCCAGGACCACATGTCCATTCCCACAGTCCTCCAGGGTATGCCAACAGCCTCATTAAGCAGCGCCCCCCAAACTCCCCCTGGCTAGCTGTTGTCATCCCCTACCAAGTGATTCATCATGGCCAAACTCAATTACTTGGTGAGCAACTGAGAAACAAAAGTACTCAGAGACAGAAAGCTTGAGGAGGAAAAGAGACAGAAGAGAGAGAGAGAGAGAAATAGAGTAAGAAGTTGCCACAGTGTTTGGGTTGATAGGGCTCCATTATGGCAATCAACAGATATATCCTGTTGCAGATGTTCATGGGAGGGGAAGGATAGCATCCATTCCAGTAACTCATGTGTTTGGACAATGAATGTAAATACGCCGATTTTGAATTAGTTTAATCATAATAGTGGTTTAGAATGCCTCATTTTCCCATCTCTTCTCTCTCAATCATGCAGGCTGTGATTATTTTCACTTTTCACTCAAGTACGAGACCGGGGTGCTGAAACCTTGAAACTAACGTCATACCTGGAACGTTTAAAGAAAGATTTCATTGCAGTGTAATGATTCTCTCCTTTCTCATCTGCGTGCTTCCTTTCCACCTCAGTGAACAGGGGCCATATTTTCTAAGAGACGTAGTTTAAGACCGCAGTAGCATTTTTTTTCCATACAAAATGTTGATCTCCTTTGGTGGCACATATGTTGGCATGACAGAGAGCCGGCGTTGACGTGGGCGTGCTGAGAGCATGAGAGGATCGCCAGGGTTACTGTTCCATCGATCCATCAGCCCGCAGGCAGCATCGTAAACATGCACTCCACTGTTAAGCCGCTACTCAGAGAGGAGTCTGACATGACTCATGCTAGAAATAAGGAGAGAGGCAGAGGGGTGAGGTGATGGAGTGCTGGGGAGGGCTTTGAAACGGGAAACAAAATCAAATATACTGTATATATATGGACAGATGGATTCTGTGCGGAAAAAATAAAAGCGAAGGGGGAGGGCAGAAAGAGAGAGAGAAAGACAGTAGAAAGATAAGAAAGTTTGGGCCTCCAAGCCCTCATTCCCAGCAGGGCTCAGACTGATGGCTGGCTGGGTGGAGCATATTCAGTGGTGGTCCCATGTCCACTTGACAAGTCAGCCTGTGGGAGTCCAGGGGTCCCTCGCTGCTCCCTCCTTGCCTCCAGCATGCCGCCACGGAGGAGGGAAAGGCCACTCTGCCTCTCTGGGCCGTACGTCACGGCCCGCCAGCCCCAGATGGATGACGCTGAGTGGATGTTAGCTGATACCTTGCGTTTTCTGTGTATGTGTAATTGCCAGGATGAAAGCATGAAGGGCACTGCTGGCTAATTTGTCCAGGGCTCCCGGGCCCTCAGCCGCGGCCTTAATGGAACCAACCTTAGAGCTGCCAAGTCTTTGTGGGATTTAGGAAACTTCAGTGCATGTCTCCAGAGGCTCTGTAGGCATGTATTTATAGATTTGAAAAACAGAATTAGATACTGGGGCCGCATATAGTAACGTGCAATACAGCATTGGATTGTAAACCGACACAATCTTATATGTATCTCAGGTTTATTCAGTGGAATCCATGGTAGGCCAGTCTGATGTGCCGTCTGGTATAATCGCATTTTCTGTTTGTCAAACTTGGGTTTACATAATGCTCATGGAATTATGTCATACTTACCTCCTGCCGCTTCCCACTCTCTGCTGTGTTTATGTGAAAGGTCTCACTTGACTTCCCACTCGCACTCTCTCGCCCACCTCTTCCTCTCTTTTTCCCTATTCCTACTCTATCTCTCTCTCTCCCTCCCTCTATCTCTTCTACTCTCCTCACTCTCTCACCCCATGTACTTTGTTGACTGTGGCTCAGGCTGTGTAAATCTCTATATCAGTCCAGGAGCATTTCACTCTGTACTGCTGTAGCGTGTACTGTAAATTAGCTACAGCCTCCATGCTGCAACATCATGTTTGGGGGGTTGGGGGTAGGTGGGTGTGGGTGTCGATGATAGGAAGTGTGCTGGGGGTGGAGGAAGCAGGAAGTGCCCTCTCACTCCCTAGATTACCGAATCTTTCTCTTTGTATCCACCAAATGATGTTCTCATTTTAATGGGAGAGGTTGGGGGAAGGGGAAGTAGGTGCGGGGTGAGGGAAGGGCTGGGGTTTGGGTATTATGTAAGATGCGTATTGGCTCTGCCACTTATCAGATCTGGCAAACGCCCTGTCTCCCAGTCCCACACAAGGGACTTGGAGGTATGGAGGAGTGGGATGGCTGCCACACAGCACACTGCAGACTTGGAGCGGAAGAGTTAGGACCAAGTCCAGAGCACATTGTTTCATATGGAAACACTAGCTACCCTGGTGTCTCCGCCATCAGCTGTAGGAGACTGAAGCAAGGAGATCTTCAGATGCCTCTCTAGTATGTCAGTCAGCCTTCCAGTGTTAGTAGGCATTCAGCCCTCCATGGCTGCACCGTTACTACCAGAGGGATACACAGTACAGGGGTGTCTAAAACCACTTGTTTTTCTCCGGATACGAAGCGCGTGCTGCATAGCAAGACCGCCATCTGCAGGCACCAGTGCAACAGCGAAGGCAGGGTTCACGAGTGCATTCACGCTAACAGGCATATGAAGGCAGGGTTTACTTGTTTGATGTCTCATGTTTAAATGATGAATGTCACAGATTAAGAAGGATTTGGTTGTCACTGGATCGTATTGATTTGAATCCATTCCCATTTAAAGAAAGCTTCTGGCTCTCTCACATATCGGCAAATGGTTGGTGAACCATAGAGGGATTTTATTCAGCGGTGACCTTGTCTTGTTTGCCTGAATGTGGGATGGATCCCTGTTTGCATCCTTTTTCTGCTGGCAGCCATGACATGTCCATGTACTCAGTAGAATGTGCAGCCTTTGTCCCACCCAGGCTGGGTGTATCTGGGATCAACTAACAATGTATGTGGGACCTGCCAAATCCCCCTGACCACTTGCTCAGGGGGACACTGTCTATTTAGAACGCCATGACTCATTGAGCCTCTGACTTATATCTCTCTGTTGATGGATCATTTCATTACTGCTTTATCGTAGTGATACTGTATAGTAACACTAAGCGTGTAAGTAAAATGTTAATGATTATTAATCAAATGCAGTACACTACTCGACAACGCATAGGGTAATAGCTAAAGTTGTTAATGTGAGAGACCCATTAGATAGAGCAGAATGCCCCCAATGCACTCTGATGGACAATCTCTCATTTGATCTGCTCTGATTCAGATAGCTCAGACTGTGTTCCAGGCTGTGCTCTTGTTCCCCCATAAGTCAATGTCACAGCCGGTCAAAAGCAGGTGAGTGATGACCACCTCGGAGAGAGAGACAGGATGTTCAGAGATGTGACAGAGTTACTGATGGCATCTGTCCTGTCCCTCTGCCTCTCCCTCTGCCTGCCTCCTCTGCCTGGGTCACTGGCTGTAATGATGACCCTCAATCACAGCACTGACACACTGTCCCAACTGAAATATGGACATGGAAGTCAGATGGATCAACTGATGAAAGAGCGGGTGGTGTTTATGTGTGAGCAGGGCCTTTTAGAGCCTTCACTAGCCCTTAGGAGGTGACGAGATAAGACTGATGGGTATCTGGACATGTTACAAGCTTCACCATACACTACCTATGGTGTATTTACTGTACTTATGCTCTTGGTCAGTGTCAGCTTATCCTGGTGACAAATGGCTGTTTGAGCTGCACCTGCTGAATAGAGAGAGGAGTGTATGGGAGAGGAGAGGAGGGACAAGGAGGGGAGAGGACAAGGTGACTTGCAGTGAGGAAGAGAATGGAGGAGGAGGATACCAGCATGGCTGAGAAGCAGAGAGACATGTTGAAAAAGAGGAGAGAGGAGTTGCCCTTGCCCTGTGGACGGGCAGCGGTACTTACCGTGGGCTGCCTGCTGCTTCCTGCCTGCTGTGCAGTCACAGCACAGCAGTTGCCTTCACATCAATGTCACCTCTGCACAGCATAAATAATAAAACCCAAGTCTGTATGAACAGGAGGGTGCCGCGGAGGGTGACACAAGGGACGAGTGACGTAAAAGACGGCCAGCGCTGAAGTTGTGTTGTCTTAGAAATACATGGCTATGAATACACACCAGACTGCATCATAAGCAAGGAGCCAAGAAATAGAATGGCAAAAAGACATGAATCCAGAGAGTGCGACTTAAGGAACACAGTGAGGGAAAACTAATCCAGTAGCCGGCAGACGTGGCTGCCCATTGAAATTCAGTGCGTGTGTTCTCTTGTGTAAGCAGACAACAGCATCTGCCTTACCACATGCAGAGGAGACTGTACAACCAAGATGCATGCACAGCCATAACTCTCTGTCTCCCTCTCTCCCTTTGGTTATTGCTCTCTCTTCCTCTACTCTGTCCCTTTCAATGACAAAACCCTTTGATGGAAAGTGACTTAACATGCGCACAAAGACAATAGGGGGTGAAACATAGAGCAGAGAGAGAGAGAGGAAGAGACACAGGGAATGAACGAGTAATAGAGTAAAAAGGTCGTTGATTGAAGGCTTTATTGTTGCAGATATATGTGAGTTTGGGCTCAATCCTGTTAGAGCCCTGGGAGTGCGAGAGGCGGGGGAAGTAGGCAAAATGAGGAGAGGAAAAAGATAGGGAGGAGTGGAGGGAGGAGTGAAAGATAGGAAGTGGGGAGAGCGTTGAGGTGAGATAGTGAGAGGCAGCGAGAGGGAGCGATTAGGAGGAGAGACGGAAGGGATAGGGCAAAGGGAAAGGAAGGGCGAAAGAAATGTTCAAGCCCAATATTAGTCAGACATGACAGAGACAGAAAGGCTGTGTGAGTGACTGTTCTCTGCACCACTGGGTAAGTCCTGCTCTCTGCACCAGACACAGGCGCGCGCACACTCCTGCAGACACACACTTCAACTGCACACACAAGGATGCACGATACACACCGACATGCACTTAGACCAACGCTCAAACTCGCAAACACACCAACACACACACGCGCACTTATCCACCAGCCAGCCACTCTCTAAGCCTCTGCCCTGACCACCGCCCCACAGCTCGGTGCCAGCAGAGTCAATAACACAGCACTTCTGTCCCAGAGAGAGAGAAGAGAGATAACACAGAGAGAGAGAGACAAGGAGGACAAAGCAGGATACTGCTCACGTCTCTTCATGTGAGTGGAGCTGAGGGAGAGAGAGAAGGGAGAGGAGGCGGGTCTAAAGAAGGTGACGCCCCTCTCGGTGGAGGGACAGCGGTCAATAAAGGACACTGGAACCTCTCTGGTGTAGTCTGAACCTGTCACAGCTTCTTAGCCTCCACACCCACCAGGACCTCAACCAGACTACCAGCCAGAAAATCAGCCAACCAGCCAGCCGGCAGCCAACAAACCAGCCAGCTAAACCACCGGTCAGTCAACTAACCAGCTAGCCTCCAAGTCACCCAGTCAAGCAGACAGGCGGGCACAGCTCACACAGCAACACTGCAGAGGATTTGGCAGAGTTGGGAACAAGGAGGAATTAACCCGCCGTTTGCTGCGTTCCAGGGTGGAGATGAGGATTTAGGGTGGGGTGACAAGACAGTCTGACGCCTCGCTGCCAGGCTCCTGGTGTCTGTGCTTTGCGAGAGGGTATGGAGGAGGGCTGGGGACCAGAGGAGACACCGGTGTGTGTCTGTCTGTGGAGAGTGTCCCACCAAGAGTTGCCTGGTGTCTGAGTCTGATAGAGGAGGAGGAGGACACACGTGGAGGAGGGGGAGGAGGACGAGGAGGAGGGGGTGGTGGTGGCGTTGTGGGATACGACAAGTCCTCCGCTTCATCTCCTGCAGCTGGGGGTGGGGTTGGGGAGGGGGGGGGTCCTTTCTTTTTCCACTACTTCTTTTCCCCGTCTCTCCTTCTCTCGTTCCCCTCTTCCTCTCTCCTCCTCTCCCTCTTTCTCCCTCTCCTTCTCTCCCCACTCTCCTGGGAGCTGACTGTGCAGCCATGGAGCGCAGCCGAGCGGAGGCTGCTGCCTGACAGGGTGTCTGTCTGTGAGGCGGCCGTCCGTTCCTCCACGCCCTGGTCCCCTTCATGCCGTGCTGTGGGCTGGGCCATCGACGGAGAACACAGCTTCCATACGTGAGTTTGCCGCCTCGCTGGCTCCCGCTCTCTGTTCGCTACACAGAGAGATAGGGGGAGAGAGGGAGAGAAGGAGAATATGGCACAGCTTCTCAAGCACGCCAAAAGGGAAACGGGGCTCACTGCATGTCTTACTACGTGGGTTCTCACTTTCATGTGAAGCATTCTGTTGTGACTCTTCTCCAAGGAGACCTGTGGCTATTTGACAAGGGGATTATACTCATTTGGTGCATATTGATTTTACAGGGTGTAAGTGTATGTATTTCTTTGCCAGCGTTCAATTGTGCGTGGTTTCAGGAGTATCTCAGTGTTCCTGAGTGTGTGAGTCTGTCCAACATTGCACACATTGTTTATCTAGTGGTATGTTTCTCTGTGTTGATATTACTAAGGGGGGGTAGGTGGGGAGAGGTGGAGGGGTGGTTTCTGTGCATTCTCTCTGACTCCGCAGGGCTGAGCCCTTAGTTCTCCGGCTGCTCAAGCAGATCTCTGCAGAGCTTGTCTGAATGTGCCCCCCTTCCCTACCTCCTCCCCCCACCCCCCATCCACTAAGACAAGATAAATCTTTCATTCCACATTTATTTTTGGGGCTGAAAATGGGCGGCCGGAGGATGGAGACACAGGCGTTGCTGCTCAGCTTCTTGTTAAGGTGCTGGTTCATTCCATCTGGCCTCCGCGTGTCGGTGTGGGGAGTCTAACGCTGCCTGACAGATAGCATTAGGTTAAGAGGACATGCTTGTCTGGGGCACAGCAACCTAATGCTGTGCAGCAGGAGAAACACTAGAGGCTTCCTACCCCATTACTCGTGTCTGCAGAGACAGAGGTGCTGTAGGGGGCAGGGAGAAAGGGGAAGAGATTACAAAAAAAAGGACATAGGGGGTTACGGATATCTGGCATATCTCAATCAAGCAATTTTGACATTCTGTTTGACTTGTGTTTGACCGCACACATTTACAGAAAATCCATGTTCATCTTGACTTCAAGGTCCTTTCATCAAGGACAATTTCTTTGGCAACGACACAGTTCCTTTGCTTGTGTGTTGAACTTCAAACAACGTATCTGTTTGTTACAGACAGGATCCCTTACAATCCTACAGTATCTGCACCTTACCGGTCACACCTGACTACTTTAACCACTAGATGTCCCTGTAACACCTTTAGATCAGACACACCGGCATGCACAAGCACACACACATACATATACACACAGAGATGCGCTGCAACTTTTGGCACAGTGGAGGTTCACCTTTGTCTGAATCTTGACAGAAATCAGACACAACTCCTCGCTGGCCTCGATTTATTGGTGAGGTTGTGATGTCATTCCATCCTGAGACTTTTACTGGCTAGGCCTAAGCAGAACCATAAATAGACAGAGTCAATGGCTAAACTGGCTGTGTAGCTCTGGCGTTGTGTCTTTATTTACATGACATAAGAGAATTCAGGACATCCAAATGAAAGGAATAAAAGTGATCTGGGCAATAACTGCATATACAAAATTGAGAATTGTGTGAGATTGGAAAAGTACATGGGTCTGGTTGTGGGTATGTATGGGCAAACGAACAGCAATTCCCACTGTTTGTTTTACGAACCCTAATTTAACCCTGATTGGTTGACAGAAGACAGTGGTTTCGACCTGGAGAGCTGGATGGCGTGCCGTGACACACCGCTCTCTTTATGACGCCCTTCTCACATGTTTTCAATACGGTGCAGCAAACCGCCGTTTTACGCCTGAAATGGGCCGGAACGCAATTCCACTGGCGATGGAATTCCGGAGCGAGGAGACGGTGCCAGGACGGGACTCCGTTTGACGGGCCGAGGAGCCGGTCTCAGACACTCCGCACGGAAACTCAACTAATTGGAGACAGCAGGCACCTACTCAGCTCCCCCGCTCTCCACTGGGCCACTTTGTTTTGCTAGCTTCTCCTGTTACCCACAATACAGTGGGAGGACTGAGAGCGTAGCCCTGTCAGTGGTACACAGTAGACATCTCCTTTGTGGCAGTCAAAGTTTGTCAGTATCTAAAGATGTAGTGGAGGTATGGTTTCGAATTCCTTTGAGACATTTTTAAAAGGTTGAGTGTGTGTGACTATGTTAGAATAAAGGCTCTTTTGCACTGTTTGTTGTTGTGTGTGTATGTGTGTGTGTTTGTGTGTGTGTGTGATTATGTTCGGAAAACGGTTGTTGAGTGTTATGTACGCTTATGCTTTTGTTCATTTCATGAAAAGGTCACACTATGTGGTGTAAATGGTGCATAGTTGCTTGTAACTAGTCGCTTGGGTTGTTTACCAAATGTTATGAAACCATGCACGCAACGCAATCATGAGGACGGCGACGCATCGTAGCATTTCATAGAATACTTTATTTTTCCCTAAAACCGTTGAGCTCATGAACGCAGCGGTGAGCTCATCTCCCCTGGCGAACGCCTGACCTGGAATCCCATCCGTCGGGATAAAAGCCTGGAGCCCCAAGCCAGCGAGGTCTCGTGTGCCTGGAGCCGGGCTTCCTTGGCAATGGACGTACGTTCCTTCACTTTCCAGAGAGGATGGAAACGTCCGGACACGAAGCAGCTAATTGGCCACAGAGGCACCGAGGAATGTCTCCCATTTAGATTGATTTTCTTTTTATTATATGTATTTTACATCATATGTCCCCTCACCCTCGCGACTGGAAACTGTGATATATGTCTGCGGAGGCCTAATGTGCGTGCACACCAGGCTGGAAACACTGATGTCAATGACACAAGGAGACGCTATGCTGGGGACTGAGGCGCTTGTGAAGACTGGTCTTGGATCAGTTGAATTGGCCTGTAGGGAGCCCTGTAAAAAAAAACAACCTTGCGGGTCTAAAAACAGTGATGGAACGATGATGGCCAAGCAGGCCCTTATGCATTTGGCTTCACTTCAGCTTTAAAAGCAAGTAGCCTAATGAAGATGATTCTCAGTTATGTAACAAACTGTTTTTCTATGAGAATGAAACTTCCCTCATTCTGCCTTCACCTTATTTCTTCTGTCTTATTGGAACATAAGTCAGTTATAATACAGTATCTCCTATATTATTTGACATAGTCAGTTTTTTCTTCTTCGTAAGGTTTTATAGAAAGTGCTTAATTTGCAGTATATGGGGTTTCCACATTGTATCTGTTGTACAGCCTACATCATTGGTCGTATATGAAGCACTATTCTCATGTACGCATGCAAATTCCACGATGCTGATAAGAAGCACTGGTTAGGGAAGGGTGTCTGTGGCTATTAAGCAGCCACGTTCAAACATGCAGAGCTTCGTCATGCGTGTGAGGTTTGCAGTTTCTGACACTGCCCTTTCGTTAATTCATCCTGCAAGGCAGCTGCAAAACACCATATGGTACTCAAGTGTGAGCTAGGACACCGTTGCCAAGTAGAACATGTCTTATTTGAGTGAAAGCATTTCTAAATCCAAGATTTGATACTGCGCTAATAGAAAAAATCTTTTGAACAATGGGGATGTTGTAAGACTCACAGACCTTGATAGTCATACTAAATGCTGTGTATCAGGTCAGGTCAACACAGAGTGACCAGACAAATGTACTCAGCTTCAGATTCCAATTTCAGGGCTGAAGTTGCGTAAATCCACTCAGCACTTTAATTCCATTTGATGCCATATCTCTTTGTCTCTTCCTCTCCCTCTCTCGGTGTCTATCTCTATTACTCTTTCTCTCTCCCCCCCTGCTCCCCCTCCCCCCATCGTTCCCTCCTCTCCCTGCAAGCCCCTCCCTCTCATTCGACAGCAACGTGGGGCCATTTCTTTCTGTGTAAAACACGGGGAGGAATGGCCCATCAATATACCATTACAGAGAGCCGACTGGGGGCTCCAAGCTGGAGCCCTGCCCAGGTAACCAGGCCCCTCAGACAGCTAGGGCACCAACAGCTACTCAGCCTGCACATAAACCAAGAACAGATGTTTCTCGGGAGCCAATTAAGACTGGAGACGTAGACAGCCTCTCCTCACGGTGTATCAGAAGAGGCTTGTTAACACATATGGATGCTTGAGCTCAATTCATTAGTGTGACAGAGGATAAAGATGCATCAAAGCCCCTGCCATTAAACCTGAACTCTCCCCATCCAAAGATTGTTTTTTTATTTTATGTCCACTGATATCTGGGTAAAGTTTAAGGTTCAGTTTGTATAATTCTCTGTTTGTGTGTGCATGTGTTTCGTCCCATATGATCCTCAAGGCTTTTTGGTCTGGAAAGGAAACTCTTGCCAAATGTTTGCAATCCCCATTTGAAATGAACTCAATCAGATCAGCAGTGAGGGCTTCAACTCCTGACCCAGATCTTTTGAGGTAATCTCAATTGATGTGTAGTGTAAACAAACAGGCAGCGTAGGGAGGGCGGGAGACAGCAGGGAGTGTGTGTGTGTGTGTGCGTATGTGTGTGTGTGGGGGGGGGGCTGGGGTAGAAGGAGACTGAGTGAGAGAGTATGGTGATTTACTAAGTAGTCTTCTGAAACAGAAGGAGAAATTGAGATGGGCTTTTGAGATTGGTTCAGTGCAAGAGTTGGGGAATGGGGTCAAAAGTAAACAGTCATGCACAGATTGCGGTCAAGTAGCAGGAGATGTGGAGTGCCTGAAGTGAGGCAAGGAAAAGAGAGATTGAAGCTCTGAGAAACGGGGACCAAAAAGGAAATCTAATTTCCAGTTCTATGCCCTCTGCTTTATTCTGTGCTTCTTTCCTATTGGCTGTGAGGGCTACCTGTCTCTTGGTGAGAAGGCGTCATGACAACAGGTGCCAGCCAAGCGAGAAAACATACCCAGGAGAGACTCAGAGAGAGAAAGAGAGAGAGAGGAGGGGGGAAAGAAGCAGGAGTGAGAGGGAAAAGGGGGAGAGACAGAGGTGTGATGTAGAGTGGGAGGGGAAGCGAGATGAAATTCAACTGCAATAAGATATATTTATGCAAACGAGGGAGAGATGTGAGAGAGACACATTGTGGAAGTAGAAGAGGGAAACAACAGCTCTGGTAGTCTTGGTCTAAGGGATTGAATATAATTCTGTGGTGAGTCACCAGGTGAGCTGTGGACTTACACCCCAACCACACACCCCCGCTCCCCTGCTCTCTCACCTGCCCTAAGACCCCAGGGAGGAGGGAACCTGATCTGCCTATCACAAGAGGACTCCGCCTCTCTTTGCCACCGCATCCCTGCCCTCTTCCTAATGCTTCCATAAGCCCACCCGCCGCAGCCAGCTCGAAGGACCTGCTCTGCGATTGGCCGCTGCCTACTCTGACTCTCAGCAGGGGTGGGGTCTAACCTGCTGTGGCTTTGTATATTTATATCCACCTTGAATACATCATCTGTCCAGGAGGATACTCTGGGTTAGGCGGAGGAAGAGGAGAAGGGCGAGGAGGAAGTAGATTAAACTTTTGACGCCGGGATTCTCTCCTTTTGACTCTGGGATTACGGCGAACAGTGCGATAATCAGAACGGGAGCGCGTTAGCGCCTGACTGCTTTGTTTCTGCCTGTACTTCTCCATCCACTGCTCCCGTGGGTGTGTGTGCGCGCGCGTGTGTGTGTGGAGCTGCTGTCGGTCTCAGCTGGATGTGCAGGGCTGCCCTGACAGATGTTGGAGCTGTCTAAAGCAGAGAATTTCAATGGGAGACTTTGGAGGGTTGGAGAAGACCCATGGCTGAGCTCGCCACTTTCTCGCCCTCAACCCTGCATCCCGTTCACTCCTGGCCACCAAAAAGGCATCGTCTGCAGGGCTGAGAGTCGCTGAGGAGGGCCTCCTCCACCCATGCTGCCATCTCTACTTCTGTTGCCATGCTTAAACCACCCAAGAGTAAAAATGTCTCCTGGGTAAGTGGGGTACGTAGAGCTGTGGGCTGAGGGGAGGCAGGAGAGGGGAGGGTGCTCGTCTTGGCGGACTGTTCAGCTTTCCCTTATGCGATTTCGCTGCGTCAAGTGGTAGCCGTATACGAGAGGATTCGAACAATCCTGAGAGCCTATACCGATAAGGCTTGAATTCTTCGCTCGTCTCTCCTGTATGCAAGGCGCAATACATGTTTCTTTCGACTAGGCGGAGGCTTATTCGACAGTATTTAAACGCGATTGTTCAAATACGACAGACTAGCTACATAGCGCTCTACAGCGCCAGTTTACGAGAATCTGGCGGCGCTCCGCCCAAAGACATCGCTTCTGCAGATATCTGATTGAATCGCCCAATGGCTACATGCTATTTCCTCGATACAACCTCTCGGCGCGTGAGCCGCACAGGTTCTACGCCACCACATGCTACTACGACCAGTCTCTGAGACGGCAGTGGAAAGGCTTTTGGTAACGGGAGGGATGTAGCCAGTTTAGACGCATGCAAATCATGAAGTTAAGTCAGATGGAGTGGGTAGTGAGGTGATAGGCCCTTCCCGCTCTTGCTGAGTTCTACGACTACCGCTCAGCCCGGCGTCGTGTGTGTGTGCTTGTCTGTGGTGTGTGTTTTACGGAGGTGTGTACCTCACTTTCTGACTCGTGCGGCCAGGGCATGACTGGAAATCGAGGGGATGATCTAGAGAGAAAGAGAGATAGAGATGGAGAGAGAGAGTGGTTTTGCTCAGATGAAATCAGCTAGTTGAGAAACGGGCGGGGAGGGGGGTGGTGTGGGGGGGTAGCGATGGGGTAGAATTAGTGCAGGGGGGAGGAGGACGCCTGTCCTGGTGGACAGTTCTTCAGACCCCTGTGTGTGTGGTGGCTTTAGGCCATCCCTCCCTGCAGGGGGCTGTGATAGAGCCATACAGCTGCTCCAATCCACTCCCTAACCCCAACAAGCCCCTTCATTATAGCACTAATTACCTCTTTTGTGATGCCCTGTCAGTATGTGGTGAAGGAAGAACGTGAGTGTTACATGACATGGCTCAAAATGTGCTGATGACTGTTGAAAAACATGGATGTTCACTTGAAAATGGGACTATCCATCCGTTGCGCCTGTCTGTTCTGTACATTGCTGCTGTGAGCATGTTGAGTGTGTGTGTGTGTGTGTGTGTTGGGAGCGTAAACATGGCGGTGTTTGTGTGTTTACCTCCAGAGGGAAAACTCTGCTCTACTTTTTCGTGAAGCCACCCATATGGTGTACACAGGAGAGAGCTGTATGGCGCTCACAGGCTCCTTCTGCTACTGTGTCTCTGCCGGAAGCACTAATGCACTGGGAAGGGGAGGCAGTCTTGAGTTCTGACGAGTATGAGGAAAAGTATAGGTGCTTGATTGATCATGCCTGGGATAAAAGACCTTATGGTCTGGTCCAAAAAAGAAAGAAAATGAAATGGAAATAATAATATTAACTGCCGCCATCAAACCATGGGCAATGAGATGAGGTGTACAGTGCTATCAGCTAATGCGAACATTGCTAAATACACATTTAATTACACAAATTAGACAGATTCAAATCAGTCAAATCGGGTTTTCTAAATGCGAAATGTGTCTGTTTTGTGTGTGTGTGTGTGCATGTGACTGCAATGACTGTGTTGAATTAGTCTACAACAGTCTATGTGCACTTGTGTACGTGCATGTGTGTTTATGTGGGTTTGTGTGTATTTCAAGGGAGCTGTCCAGGCGACAGATGTCACACTTTCAAATTAAAGCCTGACGCTCAGCCAACTGAAGCAAAACACTGTGGGACTAACCATGACACTGCTGATCCTACACTCTCTCTGTCCTGTGTGCTGAGCCCCTTGTGTGTGTGTGTCGTGTGGTGGGGGTGGGCTTGGCATTAGTGACTGGAGAGTGGATGTCTACGCTCACAAACCCACTCACAAACTTACCCTGAACGTGTGCTTGTGTGTGTGTGTGTTCAGCATGCTAGGACTCAGTCAGTGCGAGGCGTGTCATTTACAGTTCTGGGCGCTCCCCCATATGACCACATCCCATCTCTCCATGGCGCCGGACCAGCTCGCATGTGGAGTGTATGGGAGAGTGTTGGAGACGCACATGAACGGGAGGGTGTGTCTGTGAGCGGCAACTTGTCAACAGAGTGTTAAATGTTTTCCGAGGCAGACAGGTTGGGTTTGTTCTCTGACTGGCGTCAGCTGCTCATACACCAGGGTCACCGTGCTCCTGACAAAACCAGGGGATTTGCATAATTCATTACAGTCGCTCAGGAACGGAAAGGCGACACAGGTATCCCTGGCACTGTGAGAGAACCAGCATGCCTAAGAAGCCCAAGGTAAAGTAACCCTTGTTCGTGTCTGTGGGATGTGTGAGCGATGCAGTTCGTCCGTGCGTCTGCGTCGCCCCGTTTTTGCGGTTTTGTCAAGTTGCGTTGGGATTCTGTCGTTTGGTTTGGTGGACTTGGCTTGTTCAGCGTGGGCTGTTGTACACGTCAGCAGATGCGGACGCGTGTGTTTCACTGTGGGTGTGTGTGTGTGTGGGTGTGCGCAGGTGTGTTTGGCCCTAGATCCTACCACCTGTCCAGATATATTTCATTTAAACGGTACATGTGTGTGTATGTGTGCGTTCAATGTTGGAAGCTGCTGTGCTGTCCTGTTCAAACAGAACTCTCTTCCCTGCTGCCCCACTGAAAGGTGAGACGCAGTCACCTGTTAGAGAAACAGGATCTGGAGGCTTGTCTCGTCTCCCCTGCATGCTGAACCACACTCTGTCTGGCCTCTTGTTCGCTGATATGTTCTCTTGGAGCGGACTGGAATCAGACAAGGATTTTAAGTGATTCTAAGTGAGCCTAAGTGATGGGTATAGTGTTGCAGCTGAACCAAAGTCTTCAGCGCTCACTGCTGCCCCAGAGAGACTGCTCTCTGGCTGGCTTGTTGCCGTGGTGATCATGTTAGGAGGGGGTGGGGGTTGGGGGGGGGGGGGGCAAGTTTGAAACTGAAGGTCTGAAAACTGCAACTGGTGGGAGTGTTCGTGAACCGAGAGGCGTCACAATCGTTTCTTTCTCTGTTAAATCCTGGCTTGGTGGGAGTCAAGCTGCTTTAAATCTCCTTACTGAGAAGCAATCATTCCAAAGTGAGCCGAGGATCAGACCGACGTGGGGCCGTCTCCCTGGTGGGCCTTGTTGGGTCGTCTCTAACAGAGAGAGAGAGAGAGTCGGCGGGGAGCGCTGCCACTGTCTGTCACACATCTACACGTTTTTTGGGATTCTCGGAGGTATGATGATATCAAAGGTTCCAGTTTGTTTGGTTTGCACCTCCCCATGTTAGAGGCTGTCTTCGTGGACAGTAGGGTATATTTTGCCGGCCCACACAAGCAGTCCTCCATCCCAGTCAGTGAATTAGAGATGGCAGTTCCATGGCAACGAGTCCCAAAACCACTAGGGGGATGCGTTTGTGTGCTTTGGAATTTAGTGTCTGCATGTTTGTACATTTGTAGGCGTGCAAGTGTATCCTTGGATGTGCTTACGTGTGTGTATGAGTGTGTGCACAGTGTATGGTTGTTTGTGTGAGCGTACGAAAGTGTGCTTTTGCGTACGGCGTGTGTGCAGTATATGTTTGTGTGAGTACGCCCTAAGTGTGTTTGCGCGTTGGTGTGTGCGCATCATTTGTTTGCTTGTCGGTTTCCGTCCTCACTTGTGTGCGTGACTTCGTGACCACAGCGATAGAGGGCAGTCCCAATATTCTGGCTTCAGCTTTTCTCCCTCTGAGCCCATGTGGGCCAGTCAATGTGTTGATGTGTTCACTCAGCATGATTTGACTCACTGTTCAGTCATCACTGAACAGCCCACCTCCCACCCCCACAACACACACACATACACCAGGCTAACAGGCTCAAATGTTGCGTCGTGGTGTCTCACGGATCACCATCCAAGCGGTCTCCAGATTGGCCGTGTCTCCGGGAGCGCCGCTCTGTCTCCCTGACGATGATTCTCCTTCCAGTGGGGGTGCTGGAGAAGCCTCCCCTGTCACCGAGGACCAGACGCAAGCACGAGGCCCTGAGAGGTCCGGTAAGCTGCTCGCTTTGCCGTCACAGAATACAGCAGCACCTCGGCTGTCTCTATGGCACAGACTCCATCCTCCATCCTCCTCTGCTGTTACCTGCTGAGTCTGCAGGCTCTGCAGGGAGGGGCAGGACTCAGAGGGTTTGTTCTGGTTCTCTGAAGCCCTGGTGGCTGCTCTCCTCCGCGTTTTGAAGGTTTGTCCTCCCGTCTTTGGCGTAGTTTTTTTTGTCGAAAACGAAAAATGATGGATAGGTGTTGATGCAACTAGACTGTCTTATTCATCTCTCTCTGTCTCTGTCTCTCTCTGTCTCTCTCTGTCTCTCTCTGTCTCTCTCTGTCTCTCTCTCTCTCTCTGTCTCTCTCTGTGTCTCTCTCCCTGTCTGAAGACAACTTATTACCCCTCAGTCGTGAGGCTTTGGTGCCTTTGAGCTGTTACTCAGTTAACCTTGGCCGGGTACTGGGTCTGGGCCCAGGGGGGCTTCATTAGACCTGGGTCTCAGTCTCAGGCCTCTTTACATGCTGTACAAGCTGCATGATTACATAGCTTAAGTGGAAGGATGAATCAGGACCTGCCTTTAATGGGTTTCCTTTTATCCTCCCAGCTCTATGAACAGCTACTTCAAGGTGAGGGGATGAAATGAGGTCAATACTGCCTTGTCCAGCTTCCCGTCACAGCCAGTTGAAGGATGCACGATGGGTGCATCTTAAAACAACTTGTATTCCACTTCAGCTCAGCGATTTAAGATGCGTAGAAGTCTTTTCTTGTTTATGTGAGTTTTGTCCATCACTGTCCTTCTTGTGTTGGCCAGTAGGAATGCAAACTAGACAAACCCTTCTACAGACTTCATGATCACGTGAGAGACGTTAGAGGAATGACTTCCCATTTTTTTCATTGTTTTTGCATTTCAGTTTGTCTCATTTGTTGGTGTGGTTTGATGGAAACTGTCAGTGGTAGTGCTTGCTTACGTCAGTGCTGGCGTGTGTACCGATCAATAAGACAAAGTCAATCAGGGCATTCTTGTCTCTACACTGGCAGAGCACATGGACTAATTGATCAATGAATGTAGCTGGGCTCAGCCCTCATCCATCAGACCTATAGTGTACAGGAAACTTCATTTGCCACATCCGCTTCCCCCAAATAAGGTCACCCTGGTTACCTTGACGTTGGTCCTGGGGCTTGGTCACTGCGCTGTAGGGTGTCATAAAGTGACAGAAGACAGAAGACATGTTATGTGACAGCTGTATATGAATAAAGAAGGGTGAGCAGATGGTCAGGTGGACGTGTGTGGTCCCAGTCTGGGCATGCTGGGCCTGTGATCAGCGTCTGGATGAGGAGACCGCCAGCAGTCTGTGGTGGAGTGTCACGTGCCAAGCACACGCTCAGGATTATAATCCTTGGAAAGGGGTTAGAGCACACCAAACAGCATATAATCTAGGATTTACAGAGAAAACTGAATTTGTTTCATGCATGCCACAGAAACATCTAAGGTTATGTCAGGCATCAGGGGCAGGAGTGGTTCACAGCACTGTCAGATGCTCCCTTGTAAACTATTACAGCCAGTCTCCCCTCCCCCTAGGAATCTAGCCTGATGTACTGATGATGGACTTCTGATGTTATACTGTTGGTCCCATCCATGACTCCCCCCTTCCCCCCCCTGCTCCAGCCTTCCTGGGTGACCTGTTCAGGGACACCTCTTGCTCTTCATCAGCAGAATAACTCAACATGTGTAGCTGTTTCTTCCACACTGGCGCTGGTGTGCTATTAGCAGGATCTCAGAGGCTGGGTCACACTCCCCCTTGCTTCTGATGTCTAATTACTTAAAGACGGATCATCTGCCACTTCCTTTGAAGTGGATGGCCTCCACTACAGCGATGGCTACAGTCGCTTAGTGGAGCCCGTGATTAGCACAGCAACAGCAGCAGTTCCCACTCAGCACCTCTGCGTGATGCTGCTAACCATTCACAACACCCTTAGCACAGTTAGCGGTTTTCACTTCGCTTCTCTTCCTGTGACCTATGTCCATTTTGGTGTGTGTCACTGCAGGTTTCAAGAGAGACTAAAATGTCCATTTTGAGATCTCAATATTTATAAAGACCTGGAATACCTCATCTGCTCCGCCTGTTTTCCTGAAGAATGATTAGAAATCAGTACTCAGACAGTGTTCTTTTATGTACAATCAGTTTTAATCCTTTGTTGATTGAGCCGGTGGGTATCGCATATTTTCGACATAGTGAACATAATTGCTTCCTGCAGTGCGGGACTCAGGAACATGTGTTGAGACCATCTACGTTCGGTGAGTTCAGTTCTCACTCTTCCGCCCCTCCGAGTCTAACCTCTTCAAGGCACAGAGGAACACATGTAAACGTCTGGGATCTCACACTCACACACACACATGAAACGCTGCTGCAGCTGCTTTTGGTGCATTCTGGAATTTGTAGGCCTGCCCTGTTGGCCAGAGTCCTTACTTCCTAACTGGCTGGGTGTGTGTGTGTTTGTGTGTATGTGTGTGGGAGGAGAGCAGGGGGGAGGGGGCAGAGGGTAGCTTGTTTTCGGGACTGGAGGACGGTCGCTACGTTGTGAAAGAGTTTTCTCCCAGCGTGGGAAAGAAAGAGGCTGGTCTCCCTCTGGCTCTCAGCTGGGACAGACGTGGCCCATACAAGGGCTGCAGCTCCACCTTCACCCCCCGACTGCAGCACCCTCCGCCCGGGCTGCCTCGGAGAGGAGGAGACCTCTCCTTCAGGGAGCAGGAGCGGAGTGAAACGAGATAGGAAGAAAGGAAAGAAGGAGGAGGAGAAGAGGCATAGGTGTTCCTCTGCTAGGGTTATAGATGGACAGATGGTGAGATCTCCGTGTCAGACAGAGGAGTTGGGCAGGGGAAGACATGCATCTGTCCGGCAGCGAGGAGTCTGACGTGGTGAGTCCTCAATACGACCTCAGAAGAAACACAGTCACACTAACACACTCCAACACTTAAACAAACAGTATGTAAACACTGTGAACTATGGTTGTGGTGTACAGACACAGCAGGAGTCTTCTTCTCTGCTTTCTTACTCTCGCTTTTCCGAAACGAAGAAGAAGAGTGTTGGAATGTGGCAGAATGTTTTTGTGTGTGTGTGTGTTTGTTGTTTTTTTTAATAAAATCCAGGATCTGAGGGGCGTAATCCTCGACTTCCTACTTTCCTTCCTTGTTCCCATTCCTAGAGGTTTACTTGGCTGTTTAGTAAATTCACTACGATAGAACGTGTTGGTACCATGCAGAAGAGCTGGTTTTGGACGTGGAGGTGGGATATGTGTGGTGTGTTTGAGAGGGGTTGCTGTTGTGAGTAGACATGCAGCATCTTGTCTGAATTTGGGACTGTTGGTGCGTTGGCTTCGTGGTGAGCAGCGACAGGAGTTAACGACTTGTTTGAAGGAAGGAAAATAAACACCTGGAAAAAAACCCGGGTTGTTCTGGTTGTCGAGGGCGATGGGGTCGAGAGAAGGATCACCCTACCCACTGGAAGTACGGCTCCTCTGTGTCCGACTAGCTGCTCTCTGCTGTTTTGGATCCATCGGTGGGAAGAGGGAGTTGGACGATTTTGCTTCATGCATCATTGCACTACGTATGTGAATTGTAACATCCCTGATGATAGAATGTTCAGCAAGTTATGTTGTATTGTTGATGCTGGCAGGATTCCACCAACAAATGATCACTAGCCTTCCATCAACCTTCCATTTGTCTACTTTTCAATTTCACTATCTTGAGTGTTTATAATGGGGGTGTTCCGGTGTGGATGTACGTGAGAGAGAAAGCGAGTGAGAGAGAGCAAGAGAGTAAGTCAGTGAGCGACAGAGCAAGAGAGCAAGAGAGAGAGAGATAGAGAGAGAGAGATAGAGAGGATAGAGTGCTGAAAGCTTATAGGATCCTCTGCTCACTGACAGGAGCAGAGGATCAGGATGACTGGCTCATCCACACTTCCACTACTTTCTGTGTCTGCCCTGGTCAAATTACTTAAACATATACCCTCAGAATGTTAGTGTGTGTATGTGCGTGCGTGTGACAGTGCTTGTGTATGCATACAACAGTGTGTACTGTGTGCATATGTGTATGTGGCAAATGATGTTGTCCATCTTGTTGTCTCATTTGGCCGAGTGAGTTGGAGACAGGTGAGTACCTGACAGCAGCTGTACCCCCAGACCCACACACACACTGTCTCTCACACTGCCTCTCTCAGTTAAAGTGTGTGTGAAGGCTGTGTGTGAAGGCTGTGTGTGAAGGCTGTGTGTGACGGTTGTGTGTGAGGGCTATGTGTAAGGGCTGTGTGAGGGCTGTGTGTGAGGACTGTGTAAGAGCTGTGTGTGAGGGCTATATGTGAGGGCTATGCGAAAGCTGTGTGTGAGGGCTATGTGTGGGGGCTGTGTAAGGGCTATGTGTGAGGGCTATGTGAGGGCTGTGTGAGGCCTGTGTGAGGGCTATATGTGAGGACTGTGTAAGAGCTGTGTGTGAGGGCTGTGTGAGGGCTTTGCGAGGGCTGTGTGTAAGGGCTATGTGTGGGGGCTGTGTAAGGGCTGTGTGTGAGGGCTGTGTGTGGCCCAGGCATCCTCTGATCCTGGAAGTGTACACTGGAGAAAATCCTGCTGTGGGTTTGCGTACACATACTTATCGACCCGTGTTTCAACACTGTCAGAAGCCCTTTGAGCCGGCAGGAAACTCTATACTACTCAATCCTACTTGGAGTTGAAGAGAGAGTGTGTGTGTGTGTGTGTGTTTGTGTGTGAGCATGTGTGAGAGTATGTGTGTGTGTGTGCCTTGGTCCCAGTATCAGTCCTTCTGCTAGTCCCAGTTCTTGTCCCAGTAGCAATAAAAACAGCTCATAAATCATCCCCAGTCATGCCTGGCTCTTCCTACACCTCCCTCCCTCCCTCCCTCGCTCACATACACACTGTCCCCCCCCTGATTGTATCCACACTCATTTAATTACCCAATCTCCCGCCTCTTACCCCCTTCATTTTTCTAACTCTGGCTAACTGAGGACTGTAGAAACTGCTTGGTGTTGTTTTTTGCTTCCCAAGTGACTGTCTCACTTAGCCAATCCGTTCTCTGGGATCCTGTCATGTGATTGACAGACTGGCGGGTACATCACCTGGATGGGATGATGCACTTATCTAATGCACAGGAGAGGACGTTTGGCACACAGAATGCTGGCCAAACACTTTTCCCATGCCTGCCGGTGTCACCTTGACGTCCGCGCAGCCAATGCCTCTCTCTCCACGCGCCAGAGGAACCATTACTCCACCCACCACACTCCCCACCTTCCCCATCATCTCTCTCCATCCATCTTTGCTCACTAAATCACTCGGTTGGTCTCTCTCTCCCCCTCTGCATCTCTCTCCCTCTGTCTTTCCCTCTCTCCTCTCGCTCTCTCTCCCTCACTCTTCCCTCTCCATCTGTCTCTCTTTCTCGGTCTCTCTCTCTTTCTCTGCCACAATCACGCATGCATTTGCTGCCACTCATAATTGTTCTTTTTGTTCTTCCGTTGTCTCTCCCTCCGTTGCCAGCAGACGACAGCATCATTGTGTTTTAGTTGCAGGCAGGTTTTGTCGTGTGCTCGTGCTGACGCGTCCTGTAAGACACTATGCTGCTAGTGACGTGTTGATGAACGCCTCCTTGACTTTCCGTGGGACTGATGGACAGACAGCCGTGAAGCCAACTTGTGTTTTGTTTCGGTCCTAAATGAGTCACCTAAACAGCTGTGTCACTGTGCTCCCCTGGCGTCCACACCACCGCCTGCCACGGGAGATTAGAACATCCCCAACAGGCCGTCTAGATGCCCCCTGGTGTGAAACATCAGGAAGATAGGGACTGGGATTAGACAAGTGTCTGTCTGTGAAGGCCAGCGTCGACCTGAAATGAGTGTCCATTTCAGACTCTTGCTAGCAGCTGTGATATGTGGATCCCTTCTTTTAAGCTGCTCATTCTGCCAGGGTGTTCATTTCTCCTGGCTCTGCAGGGAAGTTGAGTGTATACAGCGATAACCACTATTAAAGAATCCATTTAGTGTTAGATTTGCTTCTTCTAGTAGGCTATTCATAAAGTATTCAAAAAGATGAATATGCGAGTTACTTTGGCCACAGCATTTTTTCTGTCCGACCTTCAAGAGAGTAGTACACAGGTCAGGAAAAAGAACTAAAGAGCAAGCAAAATAGAGAGGCTAGCTATTTGAAATGGGGGGGGAGGTGGATAGGGAAGGGAAGAAAGATTAGGTTTGTGGGAGAAAATGGGATATGATGGGAAAACAGAACAAGAGAGCTAGAGTGAGGGGACACTGGAGAATTCTGTGTGGGACAGTTCAAGGTAGCGGTGAAGGAGAGGGGGGAAGAGGGAAGGAGGGAAGGGAAAAGAGCGAGCAGACTGTAATGCACCATGGTCTACATAACGTACTGGAAAGTACTCCTGCATCTTAAAGCAGACTGCTCTTTCTGTGCGCCCGAAAAGCTTTCTATGCTGACTGTTGAACCCAGAGTGGAAGTAGAGAATGAGTGTTCTAGATACATAAGAATGCCAATTGGCTGTGACACAACAGCAGATTCCCTGGTGAGGCCTCTACTGAAGGAGACCCCCTGCATGTAGAACATACATACACAAACACCATTAACCAGCCAGGCATTCCTTGCCAATTAGCTGTAGTGATTTTGTAGTGTTGTAACGTATTGTTGATGGTGTGACCTCTGCGGGTGGTGACCACATGTGACCTCGCAGCCAGAATCCTGGCCAGAGGGATCAATAAGACTGTTACAAAGACCACAGAAGCACTAGCACCCCCCCCCTTTACACACATACACACACATAGAAATGCAGCGCATTGTGTGTATAATATATTATAGTACACTCTCTACTCCTTTACCCTGCCTCTCTCCTCATTTCTGACTCAGACACACACACACATGCACACACACACACACATTCACACCCAGACAGTCTCCTTCTTTCTCCTCAGGTCAGAGCTAGCTGGTTTCAGTCTGTGTGTATAGGCTATATTATGGGCTGTATTCTATTGATATCAGTGCAGGGGTCTAGAGGTCAGTCCTGTCCTGCAGCCACAGACTCCGTCTGTCAATGTGAGTCCATGTCAGTCACCACCCTCCCTCGCCCCTCCCTCCCTCTCCCCATCTCTCATACTCCTTCCCTCCCCCACTTCCTCCCCCACTCCCTCCCCCACTCCCTCTTCCACTCCCTCTTCTTCTCTCTCTCCCTTCCTCCCTCCCTCCCTCCCTCCCTTCCCAGTGTTTCTAGCTGCCGCAGCCCCTGCTCTCTTCACCTCGCTGTGGGCACGTCATTCCACTTGGAGAACATCTGTGACTCTCTGGTGACAAGTGACCCTCACTCCCCTCTCTCACATTGTCTGCCACCATATGTGTCAATCACGGTGCCCCAATAACAGCCCATTCTCTTTCTATATACACACCTGACATCAGGCAGGCTGCTGGGAGGATGGCTTCTGAACATTGCTGCTGTCAGTCCTGTTCTGAATGAAGCAGAGAGCCTTTCATCTGCTCTCTAGGTTACCTGCCCCTGCGTAGTCATTGTTTACACTGTGTAGTCAAACTCATCTATTTTTTTTCCAAATCTGTATCTGGTTTATGTAATGGTCGCATCCTGCATTTGGTCATTAACCAGATTGGGTTAATGGGTATTAATGAGCTGAAATCATATTGCTCTCCTCCAGTCTTGCTTTTCATGTCAGAGGCATTTGTATCAGCGTGTCAGAACTGCGGCGCTGGCTGGGAGGGCCCAGGGGAGGGGCAGGGGGAGGAGGCGTGTAGCTGTGGCATTGATTGGTTATGATAAGCAGATCTAATGTAATGAGCGTGTCATCCTCTGATGTAGAGTCAGAGCTCCCACATGAACGACCACTTGCCACTAAAAGACACTGAAAAAACCCTCTGTGTTGACATGTCTGTGACCTCTTTCTTTCCCTCCCTCACGACCTTTGATGACCTCTACCATGCGATGGGCATTGGTGACTGGAAACTTGCATTTCTGAGTCATCTTCCACTGCCATTGTTCTATCCTCTCTCCTTCTTACCTCTCACCACAAGGATTGCAGGGGTGGGAGTTTTTAATTAAAGTTACAATTACTCTAATCAGTCCAGTGTGACTTTGCAGTGTTCACATGTAATGAATCACCAATGATCTGACGTGCAGGGGTTTCGTTTGCTGGAGTCTGGTGAATCACTCAAGCTAAGATCAGAGTGGTGAGGAGATGCTCTGAAGACAGGGGCTATTTATATGTCGCTCTCTCTTTTTCTCTTCCTCTCTTTCTCTCTCTCTTTCACTCTCTCTCTCTTCCTCCCCACAATGTTCTGACTTTCTTTTGCAATTTCTCTCTTTCACCAGCTCCCTTTCGTCACCTCCCTCCCACCCTCCCTCCCTCCTTCCTCTTTTCCCCTCTCCACCCATTTCCACTCCTTCTGTGTGTTGGCTCAGTCTGACATGCCAGTGTGTGCTGATGGGATTTTAGATGCATGCGAGTGCGTACTGAGCATGCTTCTCCCCTCCCTAGAGACAGAGAGGCAGTCAAATGAACTTTGGACTCATGATCATAACTGGTGTGCATTGTTTGTACGTGTGTGTGTGGGGGGGGGGGTACATGTCAGTCCAGAATATTCCAATGTTTATGAAGCTTCTTCTGTGTTTGTGGGAGTGTGTATGCCTGTGTGCACGCAACTGGGAGCTTAGAGTACTGAGAAACGCACACAGTTGACAAACAGAACACGCACAGTGGACAAGGGAGTGTGGCAGTCTGCCTTGCATCGATCACAGCCCAGACTCCAGAGCAGATGGAGACACTGTGAGGGGGAACCAAGAAAATGATAGAGAAGGAGAGGGAGGAGGAGGCAAAGGAGGAGGGGTAGAGAGGCTGGCCAAAGGGATACGGTGGGGAGGCAGAGAGAGGAAAAGGAGGGAGAGCGAGGGAGAAAGAGGCAGAGCTACAGATGCAGAGTGCAGAAGAGCCTGCGAGGCGCTGAGGGAGACAGACGTCTGTGTGCAGAGGACTGCGAGCGGGAATTGTAGCGGCACCTGACTGTGGCGTCAGCCGCGCGTTAGCATCCACAGCAGCAACAGCAGCAGCAGCAGCTGCTGTGAGTCTCCAGGACCTAGGCAGAGAGGAGACGAGACGAGAAGTGGGTAGAGGTGCGCAGCCCTGTGGATCCGCCTGTCCGGAGGAGCATGGCAGCCCAGCCAGGGGAGGCTACAGCACTGCAGGAGAGACACAGCAGGACCGGGACTGGGGGAGCGACTGGGACTGGCGCTGGAGCCGGGAGCGGGGCTTGAGCAGGGCGCTCTGGAGCTGCACCGTGGCCGCCCAGCACGCACCAGGATCCAGGCAGAGCAGCATCCAAGGCTCCCTGAGCGTGGAAGACAGAGTTGTGGGGACAGAGGGGAGATCATGCGGCCAGCAGCTGAGCTCTCGTACGGACGAGGCTCACTTAAGAGGCAACAGAACTGGTAGCTGGAGCTCTCTCTGTTGCTGCAGTCACACAGCCATCTGTGGACAGGTTTTCGCACACAGTACAGGCTCCTGGAGCAGTAGCAGCAAGCGCACTGTAGCTTACTAGGTGAAGGTGTTCTCTTAGTCTCCGCTAGCTGTACCCCACAAGTGTAGCATTAGCAACGCCGGAAGCGCCTCTAAAGTTTGTGAAGGTATCCTTGCGTTATCGCCGCGCGCCGTCCAGGTTGCATGCGAAGGGTCCCGGGAAGCAGGCGTTGTGAAGGTGCGTGCCTGGGCTCCTGGGCTGTGGCTGTGGGGGAGGGTTGTAGAAGCAGGCAGAGCAGCGGCCCTGGACACTGAGTGAGCAGGTTGGCTGATGAAGGCCACCTGGATCCGACTGCTGAAAAGAGCCAAGGGAGGTCGCGTCAAGAGCTCCGACGCCTGTGTAAGCCCACTGTTCTTACTATTAATGTAGGCTCGCGTGTGCGTGTGCGTGTGCGTGTGTGTGTGTGTGTGTGTGTGTGTGTGTGTGTGTGTGTGTGTGTGTGTGTGTGTGTGTGAAGGAATGCATGTGAGCTTCAGTGTTTGTGCGTTTGCTTGGTTGTGCTGTTCATGGATCCATGTATCCACCTATTCTTCCATCCGTCTCCTGGGTTCAAGGTGGTGTTGTCATGCTGCAATGGTGATGATGAGAGGGAGTGGTGCGTCTGTCATCACTGTCTAATGCAGGGTGCTCTCTCTCACACACGCACACTCACGCTGTCAGATCTGGGTAGGGCTCCATATCACCTCCTCCAGAACCACTCTGGGACTGAGTCTCATTGGCGGTCCTGATACCATGGATTAGAATATAAATAGCAGATACCATCTGAATGTTTAATGCACACTCCACTAATGTCTGTGGTGAATATAGAAGTGTTGGCGCACGCATCTTCAAAGGGAGAGCGTGCTATGATATAGAAGAGCTCTCTTGTGGATGTAGAGAGAGGCTGGTTGGTGGATGTGGGGAGAAACTGGTTTCAGGGTTTTGGCACTGTATCATGTATGAGGAAGGAGAGGAGAAGAGTAGAGTTCTGCTGAGCCTGGTTCAGGGGCAGGTAGTGAGGGAGCCCATGGATAGTTAATGAGCGACGCTTCTGATGAGCAGGAACACAGAGGTGTATTTATAGGCGACTGTGCTGTAGAGACACGCAGAGAGGAGGGGAGGGGAGAGGAGAAGAGATGAGAGGAGAGGAGAGATATGAGAGGATAGAGAGGAGATGAGAGGAGAGAGAGGAGAGGAGAGGGTGCTGCTTCATGTGTGATATGGCAGACACATGGGTGGGTGATATAGGGGACTAGAAGGAATGGAGTCGCAAGTTTCCAGTTCCACACACACACACACACACACACACACACAAACACACATACACACTTAACAGGTGACAGGTTCTGAACGGTCAGATGCTCTTGGCAATTAATGTGTGTGTGTTTAAGAGGGAGCGTGTGTATTTTGTGCACATGGGTGTGTGTTTGAAAGCATGTGTGTTTTGCGCGCGCGTGTGTGTTCTGAGGACTGTTGGGTAGTTGTAGTCACGCAGGCAGAGCGTGCTGAGAGGTTATTTTTAACCCAGACAGAAGGGAGTAGAGCGCTGCAGTGGGATGAATGAGAGGCCGTGTGGTGGCGTGGCTGTGTGCAGGTGAGGGGATGAGGTGAGGGAGGAGTGGATGTGTGTACGTCGGGACATAGCAGTCAATGTTTCCATGCTTACGTCCACTCAGACACCCTGCGCGTGTTCACTGTGGAGTGCTCAAATGTCAGGTGGTCACATATGTCTGCTTCTTTACATGTCTCCAGGCTCGAAGATACACACACACAAGCATGCGCACACTCACAAGCCGCCACTGAGACACAAGCCCATATCGGAGCCTCCAGCTTTCCAATAGTAGCTCATACCAACTACAGCGAGCTCCGCTGTGAAACAGCTGAGCTCATGGGCCAGATAGATGAGGAGAAGCCCTGCAGTGAGGAGACACTCTGAGGCTGTCTGAGACAGAGTCCTGCTGCTTCTGAGGAGGATAGAGGCTTGGGGAGGAGGGAGCTCCATGTTTACCACTGCTCTATTTACTTCTGTTCATGTCTGCCTGTGCCCTCTGGGTTATGGTGTAAATAGAATCACTGAGGTCCATTGTCCTCAACTTGACCTCTCGGTCATTCCACCTATAGAGCTGAATGTGGCTGAGTAATTGGCAATTCTACTCTTAGACAGAAGTAAGACAGAAGAGCTCTTAGATCAAAAGTACATGATCTCGTGTGTTTGTACAATAATTGCACCAAACCTGCGTTTCAGGCTCCAGTCCTGAATGTGTCTTTGAGTTTGTGCGACGGCGTGACATGAAGGTGTGTGTGTTCTCCTGTAGGGTTCGGCGGACTCCTACACCAGCCGTCCATCAGACTCAGATGTGTCCCTGGAGGAGGATAAGGAGGCGGTGCGAAGAGAGGCAGAGCGCCAGGCCCAGGCCCAGCTCGAGAAGGCCAAGGTACCCCACCACTCCCACAGCTCCCCTCCTCCTCTCCCACATCCTCCATCCTCCTCTCCCACACCATCTCTCCTCCACTACCACACCATCTCTCCTCCTCCTTTCCAACACCATCTCTCCTCCACTATCACACCATCTCTCCTCCTTTCCAACACCATCTCTCCACCTCTCCCGCAGCTTCTCTCCACCTCTCCTGCAGCTTCTCTCCTCCTCTCCCGCACCTTCTCTCATCCTATCCTTCTCGGCAAAGCCATGTGAGGTAGTTTCATAGTGCTGGGGCCTGAGAAGGGTGTTAGAATAAGGAGGAGCAGTCAGTCAAGGAAACATGATCACATCTTTCACCTGTGAAGCTCAGTAGCTCACCTGTGGCCCCTGTCAAGAGACTGGGGACCACAGGTGGCCTCCTCTCTGTCAGGTCAACAGCAAGCAATCGTCAGGAAGCAGAGAAGGTGGAGCTCTCCTATTCCATCTAGCCCCCTCAGCCTCAAACCTCCAGCCCTTCCCCTAGCCGCCGCCTCCCGGCACCATCTCCTCTCCCTCCTCCTGCTCTCCGCCTGGAAAGAAACCGTCGAGGCAGCTGGAGGGTTTTACGTCCCAGAACGAGGACCTCCTGTTCGCTAATTAAAAAGATAAGTTGGCAAGAGATAACCTGGTGTGGATTACCCCCACCACCGGCTACTGATATAAAGCACGAGCTGTAAAAGCAGCCAGTCAGTGATCAGGTCTTAGGCGAGGGACGCAGGGTCAGAGGAAGGGCAGTCCTGATGACTCTAATGCTTTATGAGCTGTAATTCACAACAACCTGTCTATAGCACAGCCACAGTTTTTACAGTAAGTACATAGTGACAAAGCTATGTGGACTTCTGCACCTCTGAAAGCGACCTCACTTAGTGTTAGGAACTCCATTAGGGAGATGTTGTTCTCTATTAGGAGTTTCCTTTGAAGGCTTCTCAGCTGTGTTTGTAGTTTATGGCAGAGAACAGTGTGAAGCAGCTGTCCCAGATCATCTCTACACCCCAACACCCAGCCCTGTCACACCGAGACAGGACACATCCTGCTGGGCCCTGACCGTGAGCGACCCAAGTGCATCCTAGGCCACGGAGCGTCCCAGCAGACCCGGGGGCCTGGGATTCAGGGGGAGAGAGACAGAGTGGGACTCGGCTCTGATTGGTCTAGTGGGACCTGCTGCTGCTGGTGGAGTCTTTAGGGTCTCCTCAGTTAGACGTCTGACGTCAGACTGCAAAGCCCTGGAATTGTATTCAGACAAACACATGAGCACATCTGCAAACCGATTCTCTTGTTGTCTCTGTACATTTACTGCCACCAACCATCTTCATGAAGACTTAAAATTATAAGTTATAATTTAAATTTGAAATATTCAAACAAACTCTTCAGTGTCTGGCCTTCAGGGGGCTCTCCTCATAATCTGCTTTATTATGCAAAGCAGTGCTGTAATAGCCATATGGGCCACGCTCATTTATAAACTCAAAAAAGCCCATGCCGGATTGATGAAGGTCACAGAGACCTTACTGTGTCGCATTAAAGCTCGATTGAACCAGTCTGCAGGAGCCGCATGCTCCCATCTAGAACAAGCCCACTGCTGGGCTAAGACAGAGCAGTTCTTATCAAAACAATGAAGAGCACCCAAGGTGAAACGTTCGAGGAATCTTGATCTATCACCGTAGATCTCCTAATGGAACCCTCGTGATGCGTGCTACATGGCCAATCAGCAGCTCTGGGGCCAAACGCTCAGCGCCACAGGCGTGAGAGCGTGCGGAGCGAAGACTCGGGGATACTAGCTCATGAAATATTCATTGAGTGCGGAGGAGTCCAATGGTGGAAGGTCTCTGGTGATTGGTCGTTGACCACATAGTATCCGCCTTCCTTTCAAGCCTTTTATCTCTACCTCTGTCTATCCTGCAGTGTCTTCCTCTCTCTATTTCACTCCATTCGTTATTCTGTCTCGCTCATTATATTTTTCTTTTCAGACCCCCTTTTCACATTCTCTCATCATTCTTAATACCATCCTCATACCTGCTCTACCTTCTCCATCACTCGCACACTCCTCCTGACAGAAGCCTTTGCCTTAATGTACCCATGTGGCTTTGAGTATGTGGTCATCAAGGACACGGCGTCCTACATGTGTCATCATGTTCATCATGCACACTGTGATCCAGAGACGGGCTTTCGTGTCATTCACAAGGACACCTGCGCATACATACATGCATACATGCATACATACACACACACACACACACACACACATACATACATACATACCACCGTTATTATCATGTTCCATTCCCTGCGGCTCCTCTAAGTCCATTAGAGAGGACTGTGGTGAGCTTTGAAACCTCGTGTCTTCATGGTTAATCATGGTGGGTGTGCACCTGTTCCATATTCATACAGCCCATCACCTGACAGTCAAGGACAGCAGAAACAGATGAGGAGACATCACTCTCCACCAGCCCATCCAAGCTTTTTTAATCTGCTCTGATCTTCAAGACTCAGCTTGACTCTGTTGGGTTCTAATCTACTCGACTGTACTCCTCTGTCTTCTACTCTGCTCTGTAATGCTCTATGATATTGTATCAAGCTAATCCAGGTCTCCCGCAGCCCTGCCCCACCCCACCCATGGTCTATCTCATCAGCAGGTGACCATGTAAACCAGAGTCCTTCAGGAGGATTACAGTAGACCGCAGCACACTGTGCACTTGCCGTGTCTGTTCAATCAGGCGGCTCCAGACAGACAGACAGGCTCGTCACGCTCCTGCTGGCAGGAGGTCATGTAATCTGGACGAGGGACCACGTCCATGTCACCAACTGCCACTGTCACTGCTGCTGCCTTACTTAGACTCGCTGCGGATTACATTACTGTGCCCAATAGCTTTTGATGTTATTCTAATAAGAATTTACCTTAAATTATGGATTTTTTTTTGTCTACTATCAGGTTGAGATTGACAGTGTGTCTGTTTGTCTATGTGTATTGTGTGCCCACTTTTTCCTCTTCTTAGTGACCTATTTTTTGTCTAAGTCTTTGTTAAATCCCCTTTTCGCCGAAAATGTAATGCCTTACTACTGCTGTGAAGCTTAGCTCCTGTCCAGACCAGAGGGCTAGCATCGCAACTGCCCGATCGATTCACAACATGGAGCAGCTCCATGGTGTCAGAACCTCCTTGCGAGGAACTGAACCAGTTCATTAGCTTTATGTGTTACCAGGAGGGACGGGCTAGGCTATCCAGGATGAGAAGGTTACAGATGATGAGATAGGTGGAGGCCATCAGTAATCCATTGGTTTTAAAGTTTCGATGCTGGATTCACACACCATTTACATGAATGCGGTTGCCTGTCGTTATTCATGAGAAAATAAAAAGGCTGAAGTGACGAAGTGGTCTCTTTGCTGCTCAGTCAATACAAAAGTCTATCTGGCTTGATGGGTAGTGGGCCTGAATTGACTGCAGCTTCAACACAAGTTTGGTAGCATGTAGCATTTCTGCTTCTGTGTCTGTATGCTAGCATAGCAGGGTGACTTGGGGAGAGGGAAGGACCAGTTATTCAGAAATACATCTTTGAGGGGTGACTCAGCCTGCTGCTAGCATATTTACCAGGGATATTTCCAACAATGGGGAGAGAATAGCTCTCCTTCCTTTCACAACCTCATCCCATAACACTATAAAAACCTCCCACATACCTAAACCCAGGGAGGACTCCTCTCTGCTATTCAAGTCTCTCCCTACCAACACAGCCTTGCAGGGTAGCTTAACAACTGTCTCTAAGACCGTGACTGACTAGTCTCTGTGTGGTTCTTTACCACAACAGACTAAACCGGTTGCGTTTGCTGTCCGTACCAACGTCCACTACAGCGCCTGCCATGATGATGATGTCCCAGTGCCCGGCATGGCCATTTCCTTTGAGGCTAAAGACTTCCTCCATGTCAAAGAGGTGAGGGGTCACACACATACACACATCAATGTTGACTGAATCATGATCAAAAAGGAGAACTGGGTGATGTTGACGAGGATGGTGATCTTGCTGATGATTAAGATATTTCTGATATTTATTCATTTATTGATTATTTGATGGTGAAAAAGAGGAGTATTTCTAAAGGCTACTTTTCTCTGTAGAAATTCAATAATGACTGGTGGATAGGCCGTCTGGTGAAGGAAGGCTGTGAGATCGGCTTCATCCCCAGTCCTGTGAAGATAGAGAACACTCGCATCCAGCACGAACAAAGAGCCAAGCAGGGCAAGTTCCACTCCAGGTACAACTCTCCTCCCTGCACCCCTCCCCACCTCATCACCGTCACTATGGAAACTGCCACACCATCTCTCTTCCTCCCCAGACTAGCTGACTTTGAAGCCAAAACAACCAGCAGCATTAACAGCTCTCGAGGAATAAACAGTGCTCTCACAAGTTAACGATAAAACTGTTGTCATCCCCACCCTGTCTCTCACTCTCTCTCTCTCTCTCTCTCTCGTTCCTAACTCCCGGAAATCCACCCCTCCTTCCTCTGGTAAGCAATGACACCTTAACATAATAACAAGAACTGTTAAACACAGCAGTTTTAGTTCAGACTCAGAATAGAGGAGAATTAGCAGGGCAGAATTCAAATGGATCAAACAAGTGAGTGTTCTTCTGGGTGTTTTCATTTGAGCTCATCTCAATGCAACCAAATCATATCTAAGATCGCAGACACTGACAATATGTGTATCATTGTGTGGTGTTAATTACATTCTTTCTGGTCTATTGTGGTTTTACCCTTTGTGTTGTCTACTGTTGGTGTTTGTATTCTCTCTGGCTGACGACCGGAGTGTAAAGCATCAAGACCTGGATCAATAACATAGTCCAAACACTTGCATTTTAAAGTAATTGAGGTGTGTTTTGAATAACCTCACAAGGTAAAGGAGGGCCCAGCCAGGTATTAAACCAGGCACCGCCTAAGTAATTACCGATACTTCTAGGCCCAGGTCTTGTTGCCTTGTGTGTTTCTTGTACCTTGGTGTGACTCTGTGTCTGTGTGTGTGCGTAGCTATTGACATAGACGCCACAGGCTTAGACCCAGAGGATAATGAACTTCCAGTCAACCTGCGCTCCCCTAAAGCCAGTCCAAACACAGTCATGTCTCCCCTAGCAAAAGAGAAACGAATGCCTTTCTTTAAGAAGGTAAACGTGGAGCCTCCATTGGTCCTCTCTCTCTTTTCTTCTCTCTCTTTCTCTCACTCTGTTTTGCAGTCCCTTTCTCTACATCTCTCCCTCTCTCTTCCTCTCTCTCTCTGACCGCCCGCCCGGCTCCCACGGAATGTCTGTGGCTGCTCAGCATCACTCAGCGTCTGTACTGTTTGTCCTCCGTGTGCCACCGTCCGTGTCCCTCCGCGTCAAGTCATTAGCATGCCTTCCTGTCCTTAACCTCTCTCTCTCTCTTCCATTTCGCCATTGTAGCTAAGCAGAAGCAGAAGTCGGTAAGTTGGAATGCGGCACATCCTCAGCCAGCCACCAGCCTGGAGTTGGGCTTGGAGCTAGGCCAGCTCCAGGCCTGGCGCTAGGCCTGGACCTAGGCCTAGAGCTAAGCCTTGACCTAGGCCTAGAGCTAGGCCTAGAGCTACACCTAGACCTAGAGCTGGGCCTGGAGCTAGGCCTGGAGCTAGGCCTGGGTGGGGACTGGGCAAGGACTGATTGGATGTGCCTATCTGATCCTTTTCTCTGCAATAACCTCCACCCTACCCCTCTGTGATAGTGTCTGTGTGTGTATGTGTGCATGTTTGATTGAGATTCAGTGGGACCTCAGTGTATCCAGTCAAGTTTGGTAACTGGTGTGGTTTTTGTCGGTGGTGTGTTCTGGTGCAGTTTCTAATGAAACAAACTTACATAAACTTGTTCTAATGCAAAACAGGGTTATTTTCCAGAGTCCAGAAGATTTCATGAGGCACACTTAGCACATGTTTTGTGAATGCAGTCAGTCCCAAACCATTGTGTTTTGCCTTTAGTAGAAATATATATGTCTGTTCAGACAATACAAGACACAGACATTTACAGCAGCAACAATAATCACCATGACTGGTATCATTGATCATCTTGCATTCATGGAATTTGATATAAAAGGGGTGCTTATAAGCTGCAGTCGTCCAAAAAAAGTCTCCACATTTTACGTAACGTCTCTGTACGTGACTGGGTAAGGATGTAACATGTCCGTCATCAGGCTGTCCGGAGATGCGTCAATGTTGATCGGTGGTCAGAACTGGCCTGCTGTGTGTTCTGCTGTTCTGATGTCACCCCCTGGTCCCTAGGGGGGTCACTGACGGCAGCAGATGTTACACAATTAAACAACCTAAAAGAGAGCGAAAGAAAGAGAGAGACAGAGAAAAAAGAGATAAAGAAAGAGAAGGGCAAAAAGTTGTACACTAAATTAAACTGAAAACCCTGAACACAGTGATAGCTAGAGAGAGACAGAGTGTAGAAAGAGGAAATAGAGACCTAAAATGTGAATGTTGCTGAGCTCCAGACAGTCGTTCCGCTAGCTAGTCGGTTGTCAGCGACGAGAGGGGGGAAAAGTGAGGAACCAGACTCGCTCCCAGTCTCCCTCCTCTGTTCAGCTGACAGACCTGTCTCCCACAGAACTAAGATCACATGCCACCGCCTCTCCTGATGCTTTCGTTTACCTGCGTGGCGTGGATGTTCTGTGCAGCTCGTGAGGAGGAGGATCCTCACATATTCTTTGTCACTGGGGAGGGAATTAGAGCTGGAGCCTCAGGATTTAGCTGTGCCTCTGTCACACACTTACACATCCTGTCTCTCTGAAGCAGATGTATACACTGAGTCCCCTCTCAGTCGTTGGCTGTGTGATTAGGTCTGTCTTTTAACTGGTTTGCTTGCTGCGTACTAACTAAATGTGTTGAAGATAAACCGTCTTGTCTGACAAACTCTCCCTCACATTCCCCTCCCTCTAAATAGACAACAGGTGAAGGATGAAATGAGCTCAGAAAATAGCACAGTGTGTTCTTGGACAGTAACTATCCGAGTTTGGTTAATGAGGTTGACCTTGCAGGGTGTGTTTGAGATGTTTGGAAAGAAAGAAAAATGTACATCACTAAATCAGGCATTACTTGCGCCACGTTGAAGAACCTCATTTCATCATTCACTAAGTTGAGACTCCCCGTCCTCAATCCTGGAGAGCTTCCTGTCTGTAGGTATTTCCCTTCAACTACTGTGTTCAAAAAGCTGATTTATATTATCAGCCTGCTATTTAATGAGGGTTTAAACCAACAGGCTAGTGGCTCTCCAGGGTTGAAGAGCTCTGTGTTAATATGAAGTGTGTTTGTTATGCCCTTCTCTCCTGATGTGGTCTGTGCTGGTAAATGTGGATGTTAGCTCCCCAGACGCGCGAAGCTGACAGCTTGTCTCATTTCTGTACCGGCAGACGGAACACATTCCTCCATATGACGTTGTGCCTTCCATGAGGCCAGTGGTCCTAGTGGGGCCTTCGCTGAAGGGCTACGAGGTAGGACTTGAAATCCATCCATGTTTAAACGGGCGGAAACTTGCTGTGGCCATGAACTCAGCAGTTACTAATTAGCTCATATCACTGACACGGTTCACATCCGGCTCAACAGTGGACGTTACAATGTTTCTCCCATCTGTTCTCAGGTGACAGACATGATGCAGAAGGCGCTGTTTGACTTTTTAAAACACAGATTTGAGGGGAGGTAACGTTAACGTGCTTTTCTAATCCCTCCCTTTTCCCATTCCCCTCCTCTCTGTCTGTTGAGCTCTCTCTAGCTCCATCTCTCTCACTCCCTGAGTTCTATAGGCTGGTATTTAGCCGTCCCTGGAGAGGGAGTGTGTAACAAGTTTGTTTGGCCCGGAGATGTGTGCTGCTGCTTTAAATAGGCCTGCTCCATGTCCTTAATAGGCCATAGTGGACCCTGGCGCAGAGAGGGATCCTCCAGTCCCTGGCCCGGCCACTCTCTGGCCACCACTCACACACCATAAACTTACAGTACACAGACTGCAATGTTGTCTTGCAAGTTTTGAAGGTGGTCCATTAGTTCTTAGTTCTGATGAAAGTTCCTGACTGTAACTCCATTCTCATGACTCTCATTCCATGTCTGTGGTATAGTTCTTGTTTTCCTCTCTCCTGGTGACCTGGCTTTCTCCCTCCTTCTCTTCCCCTGCTTCCAGGATATCCATCACCAGGGTGACAGCAGACATCTCTCTCGCCAAACGCTCAGTCCTCAACAACCCCAGCAAACACGCCATCATCGAGCGTTCCAACACGCGCTCCAACCTAGGTAGACTCTGCACCCCTTCCTTTCATCCTCTCACCCGCCGTGTCCCAGAGAGACCGTGCTTAAAGACCCAGAAGGGAGGCGAAGATTAGAGACACTAATGATGCCTGTAATAAAAAAGTCAACAGACTATGTCACTGCAGGGAAAGGACAGGCTTTGGCCTGTGATTACAGGTTTGTGTTCTTAATGAGAGATGGAGACGAGAGGCATGTCAGATAACAAGCTCAACAACCCGTCTGATTGGCCAGTGTTTGATGAACAAGCAGCGAATCAAGTAGAGCAAATTTGTCAGCCGTGACGAAGCTGGTCATCAGGGGGGAAGGGGGAAGAGGAAGCAAGAGCACTGTTCTCCATGTGGCATCACCACTACGGAATTAACAGCATTCTAAAGTCTCAGAACGTCCCAGAAACACACTGTGGCGTAGATATGAGAGAGGTGGGGATGCGTTTTATTGGCAGCCATTACTGATAACTATTTAATCATCTCAGGGAGGGACAGAAGTGTCAACACCGCACTGAGCTCTACTCTGACAGGATGGTAAATGTCACATAAAAGTCATGACTGAGAATGTGCTCATCGTGTTTGTCTCCCTGTAGAATGCAAGATTATAACATGCATGTCACACACTTTGCTTTCCAAGCCTACTTGTTGGTTCCTGTTCTTTATCCCTGTAGACATACACATAACTCTGGGATTTCAATAGAACCTCTCTCACGGGGAAAGCTGTGAAAGCAATATTAAACAATACACTCCAATCACCAAACATCTGGCCTTGTGGCTTCATTTCCGGAAACAAACCCAGTGCCGGGCATGTGTATCAGAGTAGGCCTCAAACCTGGACAAACAGAAGCTGTGTTTGAGTTAATAATGAAGAGCCACACCGAGGAGACATCCTGAACTGATAGTGATGTATGCCAATGACCTCAGGGTGCCCAGGTATCACAAAACTCGGATACGACAACACTTTAGATCCAGGTGCTGGTTTAAGTTCCACTTAACAGATAATGCATGAGGCATCTATAATACTTCTGATCTCTCTGTCTTTTTTCCCCCACAGCTGAGGTCCAGAGTGAGATTGAGAGGATCTTTGAGCTGGCTCGGACCTTACAGCTCGTGGTTCTGGATGCAGACACCATCAACCACCCAACCCAGCTGGGCAAAACCTCTCTGGCACCCATCATTGTCTACGTGAAAATCTCCTCACCCAAGGTGAAGCTACTCAGGATAACACCAACTAACACAATAACTAACGTCCACCTGAGAGCAATAATACAATACAACACAAAACCATTGTGTTATATGTTCAAGTGTGTATAGTTGTACTTCAAAGTCAATGTAGGTACATCATTCTGATGACACCTTAACGTTTCAGAGAAGGTTTTACCCAATAGACTACTGCGACAGTCTGTTTTAGTGGTACATTGTATGTCCTCTGCCAGCACATAGCTGTGAGATGTGAGCTAGATGGGAATGGGTAGATGGAAGGGAGCGACGCTGCCCTGAGCGTGCCCTGACGGTTCAGGTGGAGAAGAAGGCTGACTGACAGGAGAGACAGATTGATGAAGGGGCTGAGTTGAAGGGAAGGGTTCCTTAGACTCCAGTGTTGTACTGGTTTATAGACAACCCCTGGAGGCCTTGGCTGTGCGGATGCATCTCGTCACTGCTCATATCGCTTTTCTGTTGCAGGGCGTCTTCTTGCTTAGTGTTTTTAAAATACGACCTGTCACATCTGACAGCTCCCTCGTCCAAACGAGGGGCGTGTGCGTGACGCGACTGATTCATCGCAGCCAACGACCTTCAGCGCCGTGTAAATAAAGCCCATGATTCTGTGATCAATAAAAACTGAGTTACATAGGAAATGAAAAAAAGCGTTGCTGAAGAGGCGCAAAATAGAGAAAGACCCCCGTAAATCAATGTCCTGTCAGTCTAAATCACACTTGGATGGAACAAACCTCCCTTATGCTCCCTCTTTCCCTCGCTACCCATGGAGAAAGAAATGTGGCTCAGAGGTTGAAATGAGGAGCCACACTCATGATTATGATACTGATCTCTCTCTCTCGCTGTCTCTCTCTTGCTGTCTCTCTCTCTCTCTCTTTCTCCTTCCAGGTTCTTCAGAGGCTCATTAAGTCCAGAGGGAAGTCTCAGGCCAAGCACCTCAACGTCCAGATGGTAGCAGCTGACAAGCTGGCCCAGTGCCCGCCTGTAAGTAGGCACACTGGGCATGGGTCAATGCTAGGCAAGGTCTAAACTAGACCTCACTCCAAATCATTTCTTCATCACTTAGAGCACTGTATCTGTGGGCTTTTAAATGCCTGACCCAACGGTCCCCATAAGCAAGTACACTCGTCCATCTGCTACTGCTGGAGGTTTGCCTCTGAGCCTCTCCTACCTAAGGTCAGCAGTAGATCTGGTCCACTGTACAGAGGATTGCTTTTGACTGAGATTCATACATCTGCCAGTCCTTTTTTCTACTTGAACTACTACTTCTAGTTTAACAGAGCTACAATCCTCAGTTTAAGTCTAAAACGCAGTATCCCTAGAGGGATTTAGTTTTCCAATGGCTGCTTGATCTGAAAATATTCGTACATTATTCATGTTTTATGCTTTTGCAGTAAGTGGGTTATTTTGTGTCTGACACAGATTCATTGGTTTTCACAGTAATGCTGCATGAGAAATAGGTTCATTTAAACATGGGCAAAGTTATTTGAAAGTCTACTCAAGAAAATATAAGAAAAAGGTTTTCAATTGCAATGACATCCTCTGTCCATCTGTCCCACTGTCCCCCTTGTCTTTATCTCTCTTTTCATACTTCCCTCTTTTCCTCTGTTCATCTTGGCCTTTCTCAGGAGATGTTTGACATCATCCTGGATGAGAACCAGCTGGAGGATGCCTGTGAACACATGGCTGATTACTTGGAGGCCTACTGGAAAAGCACCCACCCTGCCAGCTGCAGCCCCCCCAACCCTCTGGTAGCCAAGCTGGCCACGGCTGCACTGCCCTCGGGCCCAGCCCCAGTCTCCAGCATGCAGGTACAGGTGCTCACCAAGCTGAGGGCCAACGTGGGCCAGGGGGCTGGGCCAGGAGGGGGCATGCAGGGCAAGGCGGTTGGTAGGCTGTGTAGAGAGACAGGAGGACAGGGCATAAGAAGCAGGCAAACAGAGGAAGACGGGCAGATGGGCTTAGGAAACAGAAGGACAGGGCAGGGAAGCAGGCAGGCAGACAGACAGGAAAACAGGGCAGGGATACAGGAAGAAAGGCCAGGCAGACAGACAGGGCAAGGAGGCAGGCAGACAGGGCAGAGAGACAGGCTCAGTAGAGATTAGCCACCATCTATCCAATGCCTAATGAGCAGGATTTGGCAAACCAAGTTAAAACAGGGATGGAGAAATAGAGGGATTAGAAGAGAGGGATGAGCAAAACGCATAGTATAGTGTAGGAAACAGCTGATGAAAGTGGGAGAGAAAAGGTCAGAGAGGTGGAATGTGGGGCTTGGGTGGAGATCATCCAACTAACAAGGACTTGGAGGTCAAGAACACTGCTGCACACATTAACAAGAACTATCTCACAGATGACAAGAGGATGATTGGTTTAACAGTCTGCAGGTTGCAGCTGCAGTTATCATTTTCTCTGTCTTTAGCAACTTTCCGTAACTCATAGATAATCAGTTGTTTGCATGATACACCTCAGTTAGTTCAAATACACTGTGGAGATACAAATTGTAGGTGTGTATAGAAAAGGTTAACATGCTTTGTCTGACTGAATAATGAACATTCAGACTGAGGTGATTGTGGTATTTCTTAAATCCATGTGCGTGCCTAAGATGTCCACATATCTTTCTCTGTACCCTGCTTTGATTTATTGCCACCACAATGGAAAATGTAAGACTGAAAATGCAGAGATGGATGAACCTGCAGATGAGTGATATAGACAGACTGTGTGTCTGTGGTCTGGTGAGTGGTAGGTCGTGTGGACTTCAGAGATTAGTATTCCACAGGGACTGTGACTTAGTCTAAATTAATCTATGATCAAACGAACCTAGTCACTTTCAGAAATTGAATTCTCCAGGTCAAGCTTCAAGGACTGAATGCTTCCTGTAAGAATATAGTTCGGAAACATATACATTCAACCAGCATACAGCACACGCTGTGTATGTTTGAATTGGAATTAATGCATGTTGGTTGTGTTTCTTTGATTTGCATGTGTGTGCGTGTGTGTTGATGTAACATGTTTGCCGTGTATAACTCAACTAACACACGTGTGTTGCTAACCCCAGGGCAGCGGGGCAGAGCAGAAAGGGGATAAGGCAGTGGGAGAGAGGAAGGGCTCCAGAGAGGACCACCACCACCAGAGCCAGGACCAGGGAGACCCGGAGGGGGAGGAGGAGGAGGCAGAGGGGGAGGGCAATGAGGAGGAGAGGCCCCTAAGGACAGAGTCCTCCAGAAGGCCCCAGCACATCCACCACCGCTCCTCCTCCACCAGGACTGAGCACCACAACCACCACCACCACCACAACAGCAGCCGTGCCAGGGGCCTCTCCCGGCAGGAGACCCTGGACTCTGAGACCCCTGAGAGCCGGGAGAGCCGGGAAAGCCGGGACTCAGCCTACATAGAGCCCCGTGCTCACCTGCTCCACCAGGAGGAGGAGGAGGAGGAGGAGGAGGAAGAGGAAGAGCTGGGGGAGGGCCACCCCCAGCAACAGCAGCGCTATGAGGCGCTACCTCACCGGGACCACAACCACCATCACCACCACCATCACCACCGCGCAGGTGTGGATGAGGCCGGGGGCCACGGCGCAGGGCACCATCGCTCCAAAGAGCGCGAGCAGGACCACAACGAGCGCAACAAGCCTCGCAGTCACCAACACCACCGACCAGCACGTGACCACCACCACCACTACTACGACCGTGACAGGGACCGAGAGGGGGAGGTGGCCCCCAAAAAGAGAGGGGACACAGGGGACTGGGCCAGAGACTCATACATTCACCAGTGACAAACTAGCCCCTCCCAGTCCCCTGATGACCCCACTACACACACACACACACACTATACATACACACACACACACACATACAAAGACGCACTAAGTCATAGTACTCACACTCTGTTCTTGAAAACCGTTCAGTTCTCCCACTGTGCTGCTACACTCCCTCCCCAAACCCCTGCCTCCCATTAATGTATGCTTCCTTTGTAAAAGCTGTTGCTATCCTAGCGACAGCAGTATTTTGATGATATAGAAATAGATTGAATATATACAGTATGTATATGTGTGTGTGTGTATCTATGCATAGACGTGGTCGTTTATGCTCGGATATGCATGACTATTCTCAAATATGCATATTTTAAAGCCTGTGTTTGGTAAAGCATGACAGAACAGAATTATTTTCTGTGCTGAGCTGTGCTTTCTGTGATTAGCCTTTTGAAAATTGATTTTAGATGTTTTTATTTTTATTTATATATATTTTTTGCTTGCTGCCACTTGAACAATTGGTTCTTTCAGACTACTGCTAGGATTGACTATACGAAGTGGGGATGGTGACCTACTGTGACCCAGTTAGGTTATGCTGTATTTGCAGATGTATTATTATTTGTTTTTGTTCCTATTTTATTGCTTGCTTTTTTATTCTGATTCATTCATTTTAGATGTTTGGTCCTCCGATATTGAAGTCTCCTTGGGGCGCACCTTAGTCTTGCCTTACAAGACAACAGAATAGTGACATAACTTCCTGTCTTACATTGCAGTACTGTTCTATTTATAAGGGTCCAGTAACATTTTATAACATTGATACACCTTCTGTTGAGCACTTTTAATATAGAACGTTTCACATTGGTGTCCAGTGATCAAGACTTGATGTTTCCATTTAATTGTCAGTCATTTGTCTGCAACTGATCTCCACGATCGCTTTACGAGTTCTAGCAAGTTCTACCAAATCAAACTCACCCGACAGTATAATTAGATGAAGAATGTGTATTATGAAATATCCTTGAAAATATTTGACTGAAGGAAAAAAGAAATGTCAATGAGACAGTTCTATAAACCAAATTGACTCCTTTAGTTTGCCAAATGCACAATTTATAGTTTGGGTGTCATTGAAAATCAATCACCCCATTTAACCGACAGAATGTACATGCTTGTGCTCAGTCTGAGTACTCCTAAGCAGACAGACGTCTGTCTATGGGATGGGCACCTCCTGCCATTGTACCACCCAGTACAGATTTAGTCAAATCCAGAAACAGGGTCAGAGATTCTTGATAACTTGAAATCAATGTGTGATTCACACATTTCACACCTAGACTCTCTCAGGGAGTCTAGTGTGACATTATACTGCATAAACCATGTGAATACCAGATGGTTCTCGGTCAAACAAGCTGCCCTCTCCACAATAAGGGAGTTGATCCACTGTCCTCTGTTTACATTTCTACCTGTCCCCCTGTAATCATGATCAGACTATTAGTTTATAGGTTCTTCCTAAAATATGATTATAACAAACTGTCCATTTATATGCTACTCTAGTAGCACCCTACACATTTTTAATGGTGTACATTTGTATGTACATAATGTATAAATACAAAGAATAAACTTGGTGAAGGATCAACGTAGAGGACAAGAACTCCAATTAGTTCATATTTCTTGAAGCTACTGTAGTATGTTTTAGAATGCATGGGCGCTTTTCTATCAGTGTGCACACCTATTGCTTCTGGTGTTTTTTTGTAACTGGTGCAGACATTTACAACAGACTTTCCTCCTCCGACGAGGAGTGGGCCTCCTAGCTCTCTCTCTCTCTCTCTTTAAATAGCCCGTCTAGGAAACTATCTTGAAAATCCCAGGTGGAGCCGCCACGACAACGTAAATGACAACAGCGCAGAGTGAGTGGGCAGAGCTAAATATAAGTCTGTGTTCAGATCCCCCTGCATCTCTACAGGCCCCACTGACTCACTCTTATGACTTGCTTCATCTGTTTTAGTAGACTACTCAAAGCACAATCTCTACACACTGACAAGTACAAGTCAACAACTGGGTTGTGCCTAGGTCCGATTTTACAACCAGATATGGGTCCTATAATGTTCCTTCAATAGAGCAGCTGGAGAGTTCCCTGTTCTGGCCATGTCTGGAAGCAGCAGTCTGCTGGACTGGCTGGCGATGGATCTGGGGGAGGGTCTGCAGGCTATGGCTGTCATCATCATCCCCATGTTGTGTCAGGGATAACCGTGTTGATGTATTGATAGTCAGTCTGATGGAGGAGAAAGGATGGAGTGAGGGGAGGTCATCGGGAAGGTCACCTGATGGTCCCAACGTAGCAACGGACTGGCATGTGATCATTATGGTCTGGAAGCAGCTGTGCAATTTATGATATTGACCTTCATCTATGAATGATAAATGAGAAGTCACTTTGGCCACAGAATAAATTAAAACTAGTTATATGATCTATCTTTGGTTGAATTTTATCTAATCTCATACAAGTACCAATTATGAGAAATGAAACAAGAAAAACTTGCAACTTATTTTATTTCAAATAAATAAATAAAATGGAAACATAATTGAGTATGGTAATTCAGAATTTCGTGTGGTAATTCTTCAAGTGACAGGTACCACAGTGGTACTTGACATACACCACTAAAAGGCCATCAATTGTTAATTCCCCTTGAAACCTTCTTTCAGCGCAACACTTCCTGTCCTCTGCTCCATGAGCCAGCCAATCCACTATTGCCATGGCAGCTGTGTCGTCACTGTTGTTATGGCAACTCAAGCCGAACTGCGTCCACCAGTCCTCATTCTCTCCATTCTCTTCACTTCCTCTTCCCCTGTCTTTCACTCCCCCCCTCCCAGTTCCACTGTGTTTTCAACCCCTCCCACTCTCGGCCTCAGTTTCCACAGCTCATCCCTATATGGCCCACAGACAGACAGGGCCGGCACCAAGAGGTGGATGTTGTAAACAGCAGGGGATGGGGCATGCTGGTGGAGAGTGTGTTATAAACACTGTCCTGTCGGCCAGGCAGAGTGTTAACACTGTAAACACTATAGACCTCTATGCTAGCTCTGTGTGAGGCCCAGGCCTTCTGGAGCCTTCTGTGTGGTAGAGAAGAGGAGGAAGGGGGGGGGGGGGGGGGGGGGGGCGCTGCTCACTCAGCTCTTCAGGAACTTGGCGATGAAGAAGCCGATCGTGTCTGTGTTGGCTCGGCTTGGGAGGGCCCCGGGAAGGGAAGGGGCCTCGGCCCAGCTCAGCTCTGGACTGAATCTCTGGAGGAGACGTCTCTGGTCAGGTGACAGGCCAGCTCCCAGCATGCCCTCTGCTCCGATGTGAGGCTCCTGAGAACCGTCAAAGTCAAAATGAGTGTATGTGTCTGTGTACTGTTTGTGTTTATGTGTGCATCTCACCTCTTACCTGAGGCTGTAGTCTAAGACTAGGGAAGGTCTTCAGAGCCCAGGCCACCTGCTCCTCGTTCTCTGCCAGAGTCACAGTACAAGTGCTGTACACCAGCACCCCTCCTCTCTTCAGCAACTGCACAGCCTGGGACACAACAGTTCACACACACACACACACACACAACCACAACACAACCCCAACACAAACACACACTGTAATAACCAGTGGTCAGTCTACTGGAACTCAGATTCACATCTCACTTGATGGAGAACCCTATTGTCTGAGTGGGGCAACACTTGAATACACATACACACACACACACACATTCAGCTTTCTGGCATGTCTCCAAAGTTTCAATGCTGAAATGTCATGACTGGGCGACTATGATGGAGCTCAGAGTGTGACAGGGATAAATGATGTGCAGTGCATTGGACTCTAATCTCCCCACAGTGATCCATCTGCCTGCTATCCTTAAGCTTTTCATAAGAGCAGCATGGTCCACGGATACAGGCTACGTTCTAGCTGACCCACAGTGCCAGCTGCTGGTCAACAAGGGTCTGGAAATAAGCTAAACTGGTCTTGTTTAGGCAATACACTCTGTAAACTGGTTTAAAAGTTAACACTTAGTGTTTGCTAATTCTTGTGTGTACTAGTCTGGGAGTGTGTTCGTGTTTGCCAGCATGTGTGTGAAAGTGTGTGACTTTGTGTGTGTGTGTGTGTGTGTGAGACCGACCGTGTGGAAGAGCTTGCGCTGCAGAGGCTGGTAGGAGCAGACCTCCTTGAGGCCCCAGCTACAGGCCATGCTGGGCCTCTGGCCCAACCCGCTACAGGGGGCGTCCAGAAGAACCCGGTCAAAACTCTCCAGGGAAAATGGCGGCCCTGAAACACAGCGAGACTGGCTTACCTCAACGGTGGAAGCCTGATCAAAGCTAAATCAGACAGAGCGTGAGCCAATAACAAGGAGCTAGAATACCATGAGACTGGCAAGACAAATTGAACTGTTCCCTCCCTTGTACTCTGTCCTGGACTTCCTCACAAGCAGACAGGAGCCAAGACGCTGTCTGGCGACACAGCTCACATTCCGTACCTTCAGTCTCCCGGGCAGGGTCAACGCTCACAGCCTGGACGCTGTTGAAGCAGTGAGCTCTGATGCAGTCCAGATGCAGGGTCTTGGCGTTCTGACGGATGCGCTCCACCTTGGATCGGATCTTGTCCAGCGCCACTACCTCTCCCTGCGAGGGACAAACCACACTGAACAAAGCAAGAAGAGGCATACAAAAAAAAAACTGTGCAACAGCATCACCTTGTGGTCAAAGTGGTCTAAGTAACTGAAATAATGGGGTATTTGATCCAACATCACATCAGTGATCCCTCTAAAGATGGAAGGCTGTTTTCGAAGTTGGGGCCAAGTCTCACCTGCCCCCCCATAAGGGCAGCTATGTGGCAGGTCTTGCCCCCTGGAGCAGCACACATGTCCAGGATGCGTTCTCCCGGTCGGGGCCCCAGCACGTGACCCACCACAACAGATGGGAGGTTCTAGAATCAGAGGGATAGATGAATGAATCGAAGCTCTACGGTCTGACAACAGATGTATCCAGAGCGCTCATGAGAGGGTAGTTGGAGGAGGTACCTGGAGAAAGACCAGGCTGGGGAGCACCCCGTCAAACGAAGGGCTCTGATACAGGGGCTCAACCATCTGTATACCAACACCCCTGTGAAGGTAAAGATCACCAGGTTACACTCAAACAACAAGCTGACTTAATTATCTAAAAGCGAAATACAGCACAAGAGTATTTAACTATTGCTCAAACCACTATGCTATACCCAGACCCTTGTTTAAAGAAGTAACACAAGATATCATTTTTTAATTAGAAAACAATTAGGAGAGAACAGAGTGTTTTGATCCAGAACAACCTACTTGACCGGTTCGTTTGTGCAGAAAATGGCGGAGCGGTCCAGTTCAGCAAGGCCGTTTCCCAAAAACACTCTCTTCCCCTGGAAGGTCTTGGACCCGCGCGTGCACTTCCCCTCCAGGTCTGAGAACACAGACACAGTGTCTCCAGCCTTCATGACTGGGGACACATGAGAGGAACACCATCTGGTGTCAGAACCGCACGCTCACACGCTTCTCACGACACCCTTTACACCAGATAATAGATCCTGCACACAGGCAGAGGAAACTCAGTGCTGTGTTCTTAGTAGTTGAGGTCTCACACTTGGGTGTGGCGAGGATCCCGGGGGCGAACACGTGGGCTCCTCTGAGCACGGCGTTGCCGCACAGGGCCCCCACCACCACCTCAGAGGCCAGCTGGTTCACAGACCTAGGAGCAGAGGGCAAGGGAGCAAAAAAAAACTTGTGAAAACCACTCTCTCTCCAGTTTACAAACATCATGCACCACATATATGCCATTTCTCTCTTCCCAGACATGCACAAGAACTGCACTAAAGAGGAAGAAAAAAGACCATCATCTACAAAGACACACACACACACAAACACGAGATTATGAAAAATAGGATGAAACAGAAGCTAACGCTAAACAAACGACCCTCTGTCAAAGTTGTAAGAAGTAAGAGAAGGTTTCACGGTCTGTGTATGATTGCAACCCAAAGTATTGTGTATGGTAGGTCTAGGATGAGAGCCTGTTTTATTTCCGGTGTAATTCTATGAAATGACATGTGGCTGGCCATAAAAAAAAGAAGCCAGAGGACGGAGAGCTACTTCTTGGAACTTGTTTATGCCTCTGTGGAGCAGTCTGATCTTCGGCTGACATTCTTCACATACCTTGGGCCGATGACAGGAAGAAGCAGCACATCTGGAATGTGTGGGTGGGAGAGGATAGTAACCTCTTCATCCCCCTCGGCCTCTTCATCCTCTGGAGCACTCGTGTGCTGCCCATGTCGCTGCTGATGCTGATGCTGTTGGTGACAGACAGGATGGGCTCAGGACTGGGTGTGGAGATACAGCAGTGCTGAGGGTTTGAACTTTGGAATCTGAAGTTGATGTCCATTATTGAAAGACTATTCTCGCAAGTGAGGTGTATATTGAATGTATTATGAGATTCCATTTTTCTTCCAAGAACTGAGCAAAACTGCACCGTCGTCCTTTCACTCTCAGACACACATCCACACACATGACGACAAGCGTTGTTGCTGGACATATCAACGTCTTTAAGGAAACTGAATCTCAGCTGAAACATGTCTGTTCTTCACTTCTCCTCCACCGTCATACTGACCCGTCTGAGCTCCTCCTCCAGGCGGTTACGGATGTCCTCCAGGGGGGCCAGGTGAGTGCTGGCCCGCACACAGGTGAAGGCAGGCGGGTGGGACAGGCAAGACAGTAACCTCTGGAACCTCTCTTCAGCTGCTTCAAGACCCACTGCAGCCAACAGCTACAGTATAACGATTTGAATGATGTACATTGAGTGACGGCAAAAATCTTGTTTGATTTGATGAGAAACACTTTTAATATACAAGTCTCTGGTTACCTGGAAAGTGGACGTTACTGAAGAAACGGAATAGACTAACCTCTGCATTCATGAAGCAGTTCTTCATGTAATCATACACTTGGGGCTTCAGAGCGATTTGAGGGAAGAAAGACATTTCGTTTCAACGCTCCTCTTCAACTCGTTTCAAATTCAAGCACCTCCTTGCATAACCAAACTACTGTACCTACATTACCTGCACTGCTAGTTAACTGTCAATAGACATGCAGTTTTGGCACTGTTATGCTAACTAGCTGGCTAGAGAGAAACAATGACAGCAACCTCTCTTTAGACGCGTGGCCGTCGACAGGTTTGGTCAAAATATAATTTGGTGTAATTATGCTTAATTGCAGCAATATGTTTGAACGTTTTTTTCCACCTAAAATCGTAAATTACGAACATGTGAGGCCATATGTCAACATCCACTTGAGTAAAACATCGCTCGTACATTTCCTTCTACGTCACCGAAAACGTATTTTAGTGGTCTCTGGGAGTTGTAGTAGTAGTTCTCGCACCGTATTTAATTCTGTCGACTCCTGTATGATGCCATACTTACGGACAAGACCGAATATGTGTGTAAAGTACAATCAACACAGTAAGTACAACAGATTCGGGATGCTACATTTTTATTGGTTCATTATTTCAAGTATTTATATTCTACTTTCTGTCTTTGTATTATGTGACTGTCTAAATCCGTCTTCTTTCCAGGCACCCCATCTACCCCTTAAACCCCTACCACCCTCAACTGCCCTTTTCATGTTGCTAAGGGCCCTGAAAAATTGAATTGAAGAAAGAAAATTAACTACACTGAGAATAAGAGAATGAGCCAAAACAATCTCAGAGAAAATTTATGGCTTTCATTGATCCTAATAACTAGCTTGTTTACTGGTTACATACCTAAACTTCTGAAAACCAGTCATGTTGAAGTATTTGCTCCAGGTCTGGTCTGTCAGTTGGGTTTGGTGTCAAGCACCAGCGAATCAGATCCCTGCTTGCTACAAGATGAAATGCAAGAATGGTCATTTCAAACACAAATACAGTTATGTCAGGAAAAACGGTATATTTGTGAACAGTTTAGTACCATGATTAGCATTTCTATCATTAGACAACAGACCAAAATTTCTATGGTGGCAAAACTCAAATCATCTCTTACATTTGGAAAGCCCTTGTGTGAAATGCAGACGTCCAGCCACAATATCATCCTCCCTCTTAAAGGGCAGCTTTCCACAGACCAGGTTAAAGAGCAGAACTCCCAGGGACCAGATAGTGGCCTTACAACCCTGGTAGCTACCATCTAGCACCCACTCTGGTGGGTAGAACTCTGCAGTGCCTAAATGAGAAAGACAGCGAGCAATAGGGTTTTGATTGTTGTATCCATTGCTGTGACTCCAACAGCACTATGTCAGCCCCCATTCCCTCACCAGCAAATTCCTTGTAGACTTTGTCCTTCAGCAGATCTCCGCAGCCAAAGTCAATGAGCTTCACCTTCATGGTATCAGTCTTCAACAGCAGATTCTCAGCCTTGATGTCCCTGTGCAGGACACCTCGATCCCGGCAGTGCAGCACAGCCAGAACCACCTGCTGCATGATGTCCCTGGCCAGGCCCTCGTCCATCCTGCCCCCCAGCTGCTCTGTGTAGTCGAACAGGTCCATGCATGGATCTGGTCTCTCCAGGATCAGGATGAACTTACTGGGCTGCTCGAACCATTCAATCAGCTTCAGTACATAGTCACAGGTAGGAGGCTCACTCACGAGCTGCATGAGAGCCACCTCTACAGGCAGGCTGCAAGATGTCCCAGGCTATGGGAACACAAGGCTGGGAGTTAGGTATCGGTTCTTTTCAAATGCAGTCTATATTAGAGGAAATATTGGCTTACAACTGAGGTTGACCAGTATACATGTATGCTTCAAGGTGTTTTTAACTTCCCAACTTGACCTACTGGATGTGGTTCAACAAAGACTGTACTAACAAGTTTTAGATAGCAGTCCATAGTGTGCTTCGGGACAAACTTAATGGCCACCTGATCAGGAGGAGAAAGACAAGAAAATTCTTCAATATTTAATATGATTCCAACAGGCTATTTTGGCTGCGTACCAAAGTGGGGGGATGAGTGCGTATTTGAGCAACTGAGCTTTCTATGCTTTGACCATAACAGAGATGTACATATTCTTGGCAAAGAGACAAACTATATTCTTTAAATAAACTATAGAATTTGAGCATATTTATTTGGATAAGGTTTGTGTAAAATGATGTTTTGGTTCTCTTACGCGACCTCACCTTTAGTTTGTCTTCTCTGCGTATTCCCTCGTAGACAGCTCCATACCCTCCCTCTCCCAGCAAGTCTCCCACAGTGTAGAGGGATGTGAAACTAGCTGCAATACAAATACAGATGTTAACAGTTTAAAAATAAACTTTTCTGTTGAATTGTCTACCCCCTCCCCCCCCCTGAAAATGTTGATTGTTCCATCTCTTTGACAAACTGGGGATTTGAGCCTCAGAAAAAGTTTCCTAATGCTGACCTCTACGTGGTGGATTCCGTCGGATCTGGGGCTTTGGGTCTGAGGAACATCGCTTCATGAGCAGAGAAGGCTTTTTGGGTGGGCATTGACCTTCACCACTGCCTAAATGTGCCTTACCCTTCCTCTTCATTTTCAGTGAATAGGTAGTACATGAACCTGGGCAGTCTGATCTGGGCGCTGTCTTAATTATTGTACATAAATCAAAACTTTATATCTTCACTGACTTCATACCATGTGCACAAACAAGTTGAGTGACAATTTTAACATCTCTTCCCACCAACCATCTCTTGTCATATGTTCTATTCCATACATGTGTTACAGTATTAGTAGCCTTAGTGTAGTAGTATGGGTTTCATGTGTGATTTACGGTGTTGTACATGTGTCTTCAACAAATAAATAATAAATAAATAAACTTTACCAGGGGTTGAAGATTTTGTTTAGAGGTGTAAGGTTTTACCGATAGACCAATGGGGTTCTGAAATGTGACAGCTATGGAGTTCTAACGTTTGATGAAATCATAAGAGACGCAGCGTCACAAAACACAATGTACCTGTTGTTGCAGATAGGGGCAGTGCTCGAGGTGAAAGGGACAAAACAGAAGTGACTCCAGATTTGGTTTAATTGGATGTATCAATATCCATGCAGATATTTGTATAAATATATATGCATGGATGTATACATTTATAAATTAAAATGCCAAACCATATTTAAAGAACCTACCAAATGGCCAACTACAACGTCACCAACGAAACCGGACACCGTTAGGGGATGGCCTTAAATGAAGAAACAGTATACCGGGATGTTTTTGCCTGGATCAAAGCCACGAGCATTGATCAGCCAGACGAACAATAACTGAGTCCTTAATAACTGTGTTGGATTAAATGAGCTTGACATTTACTATTTCTTGGGCTATTTTTATGCGAGATCCTCGGCTGCAACGAGTGACACGCATTCGTTGGACTAGCGCTGTTTCTTGCGGCTAGGCACGGCGAGGTGAGCTAGCTGGATCTTTATGCTAGGCTAGCAGGCTTGAAAGTTGAGGAAATTGGCTAATTTAACACTAATATAAAGAGGTCAACAACAACGTTAACTGCCCAGCCGTCACTATGGGTCTCATATTTGCCAAACTGTGGAGTTTCTTTTGCAATCAAGGTGAGTTGATGTTTGTTGGCAACGATAGTGAGAATGTGCAGCAGACAGTTGTGGATGCGGGAGGTAACGTTAGTCAGTAGCAGTAATGCTAATCAAAATAAGATAGACATGCCACTTAGTTCGCTAGACACAGTTCGTCGTGGGTCCATTATTATATTTTAGCTTGCAACATATTCATGAAGTGATGGTATGTATTTTTGGAACATCAACGTAGACATATGTTTGCCTGCGTTAATATTCAGAAATCTGACACAGCCTTAAATCATTCCATCCTGGGAATAAAGTCAAGGCAAGTGAGTTTGCAGTGCCGCACTAGCTACCATGCCAGCTTGCTAGGATGAGGCTGTAGCTAGATAACTGGAGCTGAAAATCGACCATAATGCCATGGAGGCAAAATATATTGCGCAATGTGTGGACATGATTTTGCTCAGCTAGCTGACTTGTGACTTATCACTTGTTGATAAGATTGGATGTCCAATTGCTGACATATGTTAACGTGTTTTAGCTTGCAATTTGTTGTCGTGATCGACTACCATACAAGTATTAGATCTATTGTAAATGACCAAGAGGTTGGAAACAAACACATTTGTATTGGTTGAGTGGTTAGTGTTTGTGCCCCTATGATGTTACATTGAAGAAGGTCCAGGTGTTGAGTGACAAATCTTCAGGAAAATAAAAAAAAGTTGTACTTGGTTGCTGTTAGGAGTCCACTCACAGCTCACTCCAATTTCAGATGAGGTCTCAAGTTTTTTAATTCCAGAATTCAACTTCAATTTGAAACGCAATGATCTGAAACGGAAAATAAATTGCTTAGACTGTCGCCTTCAATATAGGCCCATACAAGGGCGAGGCCTTCCCATTGTCTTGCCTTGAAATTATGTAATGATTTGAAGTATATCCTGGCCTAATTCCTTAGTAGTGGTGGGAAAAGACATGCTAGGGCCCACCACCTTTTTACAGCAGCACTGGATTGCTAATCCCAACCTAATACCTGGATTAGTGTCTTGGACCTCTCTCAGTGTATCATGTTTCACTCACTCACAGACTGTGAAATGTTAGTGAAACTGACTCAAGAGTCATACTCTTAGATTACGTTTGCAGTTTTGTTTGTTGCGCTTTCAATTTGAGTTGAAATCATGTAGGTCTATTAGTAAGAAAATGGGGTAGGGTATCATACTAGAATCTTAAATGGGGGCACTGAGAACAGATGGATGCCTGTAGGGGCTGTATTGGCTGAGGCATAGCAGATGCAGCGAAGCAGGGGCTATTTGGTAGGAAGTCATAGGAATCCAACATCCTGTATCTGACTCCAGGTCTGTCAGTGTCATGGGCGCTCTGACTGGCCTTGCTTCCACTCTCCCACACTCTCAGCCTCCGGAGGTTGAAAAGTCAAAACACTCATGTGAGATATTCTACCGCAGACGTGCCCGCTTTGATACAGACGTTTGGTCTTTCATGGCTCCCTGTTCGACAAACAGGTGTTAAATCTCATATAACAGCACGGCTGTAAAGTGAATCCTGGCTATGGTGAGTTGAGGGGCTGGGTTACGTTAGGCAAGGATAGACAAAGCTATGCTCAAAGACAAATGAAGATCAGGACAAAAAGCTAAGGCTTTGGAAGGAAGTGACATGACTTTGTGAATAGGGGCTTGGAAAACAAACTGTGCGTGAATACCAGGAAGGGAAAATCTTTGAATGGAACATAGCACAAACTAGGTCAGTTCGGCAGTAGGCCAAACCCCAGAAGCTCATTCCTTACTTGGTTTCATTAGCGATGCATATGAGTGACTGGCATGAAGGGTCACTTGTAGTCCGTTAAGATGTGGCTCCACTGATGTTGGAGTCTCAGACAATCCTGTTGCTAATGTAGATGTTTTTGATGTTTCAGAACACAAGGTCATAATTGTTGGGTTGGACAATGCTGGAAAGACCACAATACTATACCAATTGTGAGTAAGAAATATTTTTTCCCCATTTATCTCTTTTTCTTCATCTCTCCGTCAGTCTCTCTGTCGGGGCTTGGCTTTGTCTCTCCCTCCATCCCTCAATCTAACTGGATCCTTCTGATCTGCTTTCCCCCTGCCAGTCTGATGAACGAGGTGGTCCACACATCACCTACCATCGGCAGCAACGTGGAGGAGATTGTGGTAAAGAACACCCACTTCCTCATGTGGGATATTGGTGGGCAGGAGTCTCTTAGATCCTCCTGGAACACCTACTACTCTAACACTGAGGTGAGTCCTAACACTCACGCGCACTCTCCCTCACTCACTCCCACACACACACACCCAAACGCACGCTGTACCTCCGCAGGCGGGATGTGAACTACCCTGACCTGTATGCATGTATAGACATGGCAGGCTGGCAGCAGGTTGTGACTGCTGTAGTATCAGACTCCTGCTTTGGCTGTAGGTTCGGTGGCGTCTATGTGCTGCTACTTTGCCTGTGACTTTGTAGCAGGGCTCCGTAATCCCTCATAGATGTTGTTGGACAGGAGAACAAAAGTAGCATCCTGCTGCAGCAGCGTTCCCCCCCACTCCCCCCTCCCTTCACCCTCACAGCAGCTGGTGTATTTGTTCAGAGCACAGACTGCTGTAGAGGCCTCCCAGGTCAAGGGTCACCCTGCTACAAAGGCGCTGGCTGAAAGGAGGGGTCAGGACCGGCCTCACAGGACAGAGGAGGACGATGAATAGAAAGAGGGGTTTAGGAGGAAGAGAAGTCCTTGAGAAAGATCTGTGTAACTCTTCCCCCCCCCCCCCATGGTTAAGCCTGTTATCTAGCACCATCTGTGTTTATAATGTAAACTTCAGCATAGCACTCGTTTGCTTATCATTTACACACAGTGCTGACAATGGGTCTCCCTCATTCTGAATACTGCCTGCTTCTTTTGTGTTGTTTGTTTGTGTTACGCATCCACATCCACTCGCATGTAAACGCCCTGATTCTCCCTCGTCTCTGCTGTCACTGTAGATGCATAGTGAAGCCTAGCCACCCTTTGTTGTGACGCAGACCGCTCCAGTAGAAAGTCCCCTCCCACAGTGCTCCACAGCACCTCTTCATATGTGGAGGGTCCTGTCATTTGTCTCCTCTCATTTCTAGTTCATCATATTGGTGGTAGACAGTACGGACAGAGAGAGGCTGGTCATCTCCAAAGAAGAAGGAGAAGGACAAAGTAATGACCAGGACCTCTTATCCCGCAACATTTGAAAGAAAGATGCTGGCTCACGAGGTGCCTGTGGAGCCATGTGGGAGGGGGAGTAATTTGTTCTAAACTCTGGAACACATCTGCAGGGGGTGCTAGACGATAATAGGCGGTGGCTGGTCGTTACTTTTTGCCTTCTATCTATCACAGAGTTCAGTGAAGTTACTCGTAGCCTGTTAAGGCTCTGTTACGAACAGGCATCGAGAGAAGACGGTGTGACCCAGTGTTTGTTCGCGAGATTTGTGGGTGTGGGGCCTCTACCGTCAACTATAGATTCCACTGGGGAGGTTTGTCTAGATCTCAAAGTAATATTTTGGGGAGAATGTTCTTAAGCTGTGTGTATGTATAAGTTATGTAACGTCTCAAACAGGCTAGAGCTCACTGTCCTCTCTTACCCCCTCTCCTTCCCTGTCCTATTCTTCTCTTGCTTCAGGACCTGCGGAAGGCAGCTGTGTTGATTTTTGCCAACAAGCAGGATATGAAGGACTGTATGTCTGCAGCGGAGATCTCCAAATACCTCACTCTTAGCTCCATCAAAGACCACCCCTGGCACATCCAGTCATGCTGCGCGCTCACAGGAGAGGGGTGAGACGGCCGCAACTTGACACCTCTCTCTCTCTCTTACTCACTCACTCACTCACACACACACACACACACACACACGTTCAACATAACAGAAGTCACACTTAGTTGATTGTCCCACTTTCTCTCACGTTTTCAACCACACACACAAGACTAGATTGGTCTGACGTCTTGCTGGTTACTGATTCCCACCCATTTTCTCTCTCAGCTTGTGTCAGGGGCTGGAGTGGATGACCTCGAGGGCAGGACTTAGATAGCCCCTCACCTAATGGTGGACTGACTTTCTGCCTGTTCCACCAATCAGGTGGCATCTTAGCCTCCACTTAGTGGCTGCTTTTTAAAACAAAAAACAGAAAGTTCCAACTAACTTCAAGACTGCACAGAGGTGCCTCTCTTCACCACCTGCACCCCTACCTGTTACAGCAAGAGACCCTCCCCAAGTATTAACCTCAGTGGTCAACAGACGTCTGACCACAAGTCAACCACAAAGACTGCCGGTTGCCTAGCTGTGAATCTACTGGTCATCATAAGAACCAATTTTTCTCTTTGTGGGACATTAGAACATGTACCAAGTACAGCAGGAAGATAGATGCATGCTGTTATCACTACATATCATCTACAGTTTTATGTCAAAATGCTGCATTCAAACCATAACTGGGATCATCGCCTCTCTGGACCGTTCTTCATTTTATGTGTGTATTGTGGGTGGGTTTGTATTTTCAAAATAGTTCAGTACCTAAGGCTTTGCGTGTTTTGGTTGGTTGTTTGGGATAGGATAAAGAATGGGCTTAGCCCCTGGTGAAAAAGCACACAGTGGTGATATCATGAATGTTTCAATGCTTATGGTGCAATTAGGTTCAATGTTATACACTACCTCATAAACTGGGGTAGTGTAGCCAGATCTTGTACTTTTTTCTTTTTTTATATAGTTCATGAACATGTTCTCAGTGCTAACTGTAACAGTTGCAGTATCATAAGCTACCAGGGTCTGAATTTAAACACCGGTTCCTACTGTGTTAAGCTGGGGTCTCTGGGTATCTGAGCCATGGAGCCAAGATGGGGATCAGCCAAGAATGACTAAAACACAGTGAAGGACGCTGGATGCGTTTTGGTGCAGACCTCCAACACTCTGTAAATTCTCACCTCTGTATGCAACCATTGCGGTCACGTGGATCAAAGCTCTACAGTATTAGTTGATGGTACAGATGTCAGTTTCATTTTTTGCTCTTACAGTGTACGTTTTATATTTTATACATAATGAGTGATGTTATGCTTCTCGTCGTGCGTTTGGGATGAGTCCTGGTTTCGGATGACATGTCTCTGGCAGCTGTGTTGCTATGTCGATCGTCCCCATCCTCTTTACCCCGTCCCCCAGCAAGAGTCTTGCAGCCCTTAATCACAACCAGGGTGGAAACAGCAGCCCATTGGAGGACTGCTGATCAGGAACATCAGCCTATTGGAGGACCGCTGATCAGGAACATCATCCCATTGGTGGAACACTAAACAGGAACATCAGCCCATTGGAGGACCGCTGATCAGGAACATTAGCCCATTGGAGGACCACTGATCAGGAACATCAGCCCATTGGAGGACCGCTGATCAGGAACATCAGCCCATTGGAGGACTGCTGATCAGGAACATCAGCCCATTGGGAGGCCTGGAAGGTTAGGGACCTTCCCGCTACTGTGCCACAAACATTTCAGGCTGCGTATATAAGAAAGTGCTCCATGTTTTTTCTCTCTGCAGATTCTGGTCTAAACACCTGAATCAGGGCTAGAGTCAGTTGAGTTTAAATTTTAAAATTAATTTCAAACCACACCATTTTGACCCCAGCCTTATTCTAAAGGTGTGTGTGTGTGTGCATAAGTATTAGACCTACGTGACCCTCCTAATGAACAGGACCTTTTACTCCAGTAACTTGGTGTAAGACACTCCTCTGGCATCTATGCACGTGTCACTTTCTATGTTCCTATACCTTCTCTGCCAAGCTCTGTAGCAGCCAAAGAGACTGAGTGGTGGCAGTTGCATGAGGTTTTCAGTGTTAAGTAGGATCTCATTGAAAGTAGCAGTCATGAGTGTGGATGGTGATGATAGTTGTATAGGGTCTCTACGTCTGAGGTTCCTTGACCAGACCACCGCTCTGGTCTTCAGTATTTCGTCATTGAAACGCAGAAAAATGACTGACCAAGTGCCCACAGCATCATGCTGTGGTTTCTCTTGTGCTGTTCTTCAGATCCTCAGCTGTGGGACAGTCACTTTCAAATCAGGGGATGACAAGTACGATCTGTGTCATGCTGTTCAGTTTTTATTTTTATGTTTTTTTTATTTCATTTTTAATAAACCTTTTATTTTGAAACTGATAGCTGTTTTTCAAGTTCTTGCCTCGTAGAAATAGCAGCCGTTTGCAAATAGGAATGGGACCATGATACAGAAGTCATTTGATATGACGTGGAGTTTAAACGTTTTACATACACTTCACCCAAGGAATTTACAACTGCTGTAGGATATCAACATCCACTAGGTGGCAACATAATACTTTTCTGTCAGACTTCAGATGAGCACCATTTCATTGTGTGCAGGGAACTCTACATGTATATAAGGTTGCTTTAGTCTTAACTGAAGTATTTGACTCTTTAGTGTTGTAATCTAGTATTGAGAGCATCAATCTAAATGGCTCTTGAGAGAATACCATTTGGATCAATGGGGGCCACTTAAACATCTATTACAGTCAGACTGAAGAGCTGGATCTGTGAAGAGGCCGTTTTAGTAGGCCTCCCCTCGGCAGCAAAGTAACACCATTACCAGTTTGAAATGCTAGTCTTCCATATGAATCATGACATGGAGTTAAGTGGGTGCATTCCACTGTGGGTGGTTCTGAATGGAACTCCCTCCTATCTCTTCACTTCTCGCTTTTCCTCGCTGTTCCCTCCTCTTCCTCTGTCACATAAAGATTGTACTGGTACAGTGTATGCGTACAATGTAGGTAAACTCTTGGCCCGTTTGAACGTTGTAAACATTGAAAGACTTCATTTACATCAGATGATTGCATTTTTTCTGCACGATTAACTTGGGGTTGTTTTTCTGCAGCAGGTAAAAATGGTTTTCTTTTGGTTCATTGTCCAAGATTTTGGAGGAACATTAATGACGTTTCTGTTCCTTCATCCATTCTCCAGCAGTGTCAAAACAACGTCTTGAAAGGTCATTAGTTTTACAATGAAAAATGTGAAACTGCACATGCAGATCAAATCACTGTTCCCACCCAGAGCAGAGCTGCAGTGTGTGCTTTGTGGTTTTGTTTCTGCAGTTCAACAGCATGTCAAGTCGTTAGAAATTCCTCATCTGTTGACCTACCTATGTTGATATTGGACAATCACTTCTTATTAAATAGTAGCTTGACTTGGAGCTGAAAGGGATCATCGAACCTCCGTCCCCCCTTCTGTTCCCTCCTCTGATCTTCTAAAATTCCTCTGCATCGTGTGGGCATTTACCACTTCCTCGTCATATGACCTGGCGGAGTGGGGGGAAGGGGAGGTCGGGGAGGGGCGGACTGATGTTGTTTGACACCTGGTTACGATTGGCTGGCGTTCTTTGATGGCCGCTTGTGATTGGCTGATGTTGTTCAGCGGGTACTTGTGATTTGCATGCACTCGGAACCAGATAGTGACGGTTCCCTTCTAGTCTGAAGACAAGCTTTCTCAACAAACTTACCGCTCATCAGTCTGTCGAGCGTTCACCATCGTGAATGCGAGAGTGGCGGTTACTGGATTGAATATGAGCATGGTCATGACAACACCACAGGACATATTTGTGGTTTGATCGCCTTCAGAGTGTTTGACCTTAATGCATGACCTTGGAGAGAAAGGTCCTGTCTGGGAGGGGCAGACCTGGAAAGCCAGACCCTGATGGATCTGGCCACGGGCTCGACACAAGATTCAGTCTATGTCAAATCGAATTGTTCTCAACAGCCTTGGGAAGGCCAGATCCAAACTAAAGCCAGACTGCCAGACTTCTGACAGAACATGGATTAATGATGTGTGCAATTAAAGGTTCTCAAGTCCAAAGGAATGTGGATTAAATATGATCCCTGTTGAGCCATGGCTGGTACCTTACAAAATGAAAAATATCTTTAAAAATTCAGTCAGTTAACTTTTGAGACGCCCCTGTCTTTCTCAGTTCTCTCTGCTATCATTGCTTGTGGGCCCTCCAAGAGACTGAGCAACGCTGTGATGTGTGTACACATGACAGGACAAGAAACCTGAGCTTTGTAAACCTTCAGTCAACTGAAACCTGTACTGAGCTTGTCATATAATCCATTCAATTCAATAAGACATCTGGTGCATCTTTTCAATATCAACTACATTGAAACTGGAATATGAATCCATCAAAAGTCACTCCCCTTACGCATCATGAATGGTTCAACGTCAGATATTGTGTGTCTCCATGGTAACATCCTGAGTACTCTCTTCTATTCTCTTTAGGTTGAGATCATGAGTACATATTTCATGTGACTGAATCTGTAAAAAAAAAGTATCTTACAGTTCAAAGAAATAAGAAGCGTTAAATCAGATTATTGTTATATATATATATATTTCTCTTTCATCACAACGGGTATTTCTCTAATTCAATAACCAGTTAAAACGTGAGGAGAATCAGAATAGCCCCAACAAGTACATTACTTCACTTCTACACAGCCATTTTTTATCAACATTACATACCTCACATTACTGTAGGCCTAATATCCAGTGTTATTTTGCGGGCATAAATGTACACATGCGTCTTTAGGCTCCAAAGCAGAATAATCCCTACTTCTCTGGTATGACAGGCATGTACGTTAATAAAGGGATTTGCATCTTTCCACCCTATCAGTAGATAGCCTGCTTCTACAACACTGGCTTTTGGCCAGACATGGATGTACTGTAATGTTCTAGAACCTTCTCTTGTTTTTCTAACATCTGCAGTCACACCGGAACAATGGTCTACTGTTATGATGACTGGTGTATTTCACAAGCTTTCATGTTTTTATTAGGCTATAATTTAAGACATTAAACGAGTGTATTCTGGTGATTCTTGTCACCAGTTCTACAGCCTTTTTCTTTTATTTTCCAAACCACTCATCCTTAGCCATGGTTTAATTTGTACTGAGACTCGAGTAAGCTACTTGATGATACGATTTATTTCCCCCATGACCGGCTTCTTTGGAATCATCCAATCGTATCCATAACCATCCATTCGTATCCAGAGTCATCCATTCATATCCAAGGCTATCCGTTCGTATACAGAGTCATCCATTCGTATCCAAGGCTATCTGTTCGTATCCAGAGTCATCCATTCGAATCCAGAATCAGGATCTCACGTGAATATTTATGTTCGTTTAACAGTCACACTCTCCTCCGAGACAATCAACTGTCTCCACATTACCTACCACCAAAAATCTATTTGGTAGAGAATCAACAATGCCATAACATTTTCCAAGTCACACAAGCACCAAATTTGCCCGTTTTATTTTTTTTGTAATCGAATATGCATTTGGCCAGTGTTCAGAATCTGTTCCATTCACATGATTGGCAGCACAGTCCAATGCTAGGAAGACAATAGGACCTGCAGTTCCATCATGGATGAATGAATGCCCCTCAATTAACTTGATTTATGCCAATATTATATTGTACTGCAATATCGTGTCACTGTGTGTTGATGCAGGCAGAACCTATGTGAAGTTTCAGAGGGTGTTTGGTCAACAACCCACATCATATCATTCAGGCTCTCAAACATGTGTTCACCCTATTCCCCTAGCATGTTTACCTCTCATCAAACTGTTATATTTCTCTGATGCTCTAAAGTAGAGATCTATAGAACACAATTTTAGAAAGACTGCGTATCTTCCATAAATATATATTGTCAAAATATCCTTAGTGAGAACCTAATGTGTTTTTTTACCTGCTAGTCCTGTTATATGACACTCAGTTTCTGCTGTTAAGATGGATTTACTGCTGTGTGGTCTTTCTAAAGAAGGCTAAATAAATGTTACAGTTTCCAAAAGTTTCTAGGTACCTCACAGTTTGAACAGTCATCTAACAAGAATGTTTGTTATTTACCTATTCAACTGGTTTTGGGCTTTAATTGTCCTAATACTTCTTCAAAGATTAAGAGATCAATTTCAAATTTCCAGAGATGTAACAACCTGTTATGGGTTTGCTATTTATTTTAACTAGTAATAGCGGTAGTAAAAACATTGAAACCTATTTTAATGTCTTCCCAGATACTCTTCAGTCAGTTATCTAAATGCCATTATTAATACTCCAACGCAATGCATCAGCATTAAAATAGTTGTTCTGTCAGCAGTGTCCTTGGGTTCTTCTGTGGTAGCATGTCGATTCATCTGTTTTGACAGATTACAAGATGTTGCCTACGTTGGATCCAGATGAGGTACTATACCCAGGGGAGAAAGTGCTCTTCCTTTAAGGACCTTCCAGAAATTCTGCCAGATTAACCTGTCCCTCCAGCTTCCTTGATGGTGAAGGTACCATTCTGGACCTTCGGCATGGTGAATTATCCTCAATGAATGAAAAGGCAAAAGCTCCGGCAGAATCAAAGGATTAAAAATAGAAGACCTCGTTATTTATGTTCAATGTACCTTATCAGATGTTTCTAGGAAGCATGCAACATGTAATGAGATTCACTACTGTTGTACCTCTTTTTCTACAATAAGTGGATGAGGTTTGTATTTAACTGCCATTGAGATGTTAATGTATGGCAGCCCATTAGCAATCATTCACATGGAACACTATTTAATCACTGCAGATTAGCAGCCTGTCTTCTCGTTCAGTTCTGTTACGAATGGCCTATTAATGTGAGTGATAAGAAATGAAAATACATGAGAAACATCCCTCCTATGGTTATGTAGAAAGATCTACAAGACATGGCTAATAAGGTTCAATTAGCAATGGAGGAAATCTGCATCCTAATTTATGACCGCTCGCTAACTTCAAGGTGTTCCTAGACACCACACCAACCAAAAATGGCATGCCTCATTAATGGTTCAATCCTAGTTTCCATGGTGTTGAGTGGACTACAGTATGATCCAGCTACAGGACAGAACACTTAAGATTGGTGTAAATTATGACCGTTTTGTCACACGATATAATGTGTACCCGCACACTCAAGGGGTCTGTCCTAACGTTAGATGTGTTCTTTTCTGAGGTCTTTCGGTCGCCACAAACAACTGGAAAAAATATAAAGATGTCTGCTTTTTTCTAGCCAAATATACAGAGAGGATACCAATTATTGTAGGCAGTTTTTTCCCCACCTGATATAATGTGTTCCCCCTCCCCTAACATGTAATTGCTCTGTCCTGCCATCAGAGGTGTTCTTCTCTGTGGCTTTTTGGTCAAAATGTGCATCATGAAATAATATGAAGATGTCTTCTCTTTTTAGCAAACGTTATAGAGGGAATATAGATTATTTCAGGCCGTTTTTTCACCCAATATAATGTGTACCCCCTACATTCACAGGGTCTGTCCTGCCATCACGTGTTCTGTGGCCTTTGGTCGCCACGAACAACCAGAGACAATATGAAGGTAGTGCTGTTAGTTGCGAACCCTGATCTAACCTCGCCTATCATTTGTGCCTGTTTTAGAAAACGATACTCTTTCCTAATTATCAATTAGCCTGTCATCACCCAGACCAGTTGCCCTAAAACCACTTGTGACAGGTCGATAAACTTAATTTGAGTTTCAGACAACTCTTCCTTACGCTTCAGTGTAACAGATGAGTCCCATGTCGAATGATTAATGCAATAATTCTGTGTTTTGTCCTATAATTAAATACTTTGACAAGTCTCATGTTCTATTTACGGTGTGATTCAAGGAATAACACTATAGATGATATTAAATGTTACCTATTATTGTCCCTTAATGATTCTTAATATAAACCCAACCTATTTTTTTTCCTATTCTGCGTGTGACGATGCCCCTCAAATCATTGAGAAGTGGCAGCTTGGTGGAGCAAGAATGCTTTTGACAGATGGGCTTGTTTATGCTTGGTTGCTTAACGAAACGGTTTTCATTTCCCAGCCCACTCAACCTGTCGAGCTCATCGCTCCACTCCATGTTCAATCTTGATTTTTTATTTTATTTTACGTAATCTATGCCTTTAGCGGTTGGTTAGGTATTTGCCTTGGTAAATAGACTCCCGATTTCATGTGTAAGGTAAATGTGTTTTGAAATGCCATAATAGAATAAGCGAAATCAAAGCATACAGTAAAGCTGTAGAGATTAAAACTATGGTTCATATGCAATGCGACTAATAGCTGTAATGAGTTGGGTTGTAAAAAGCAAGACAGCATTCACAAAGGTGACGATTCTTTTCTTTTTAATGCATTCTAATTAACCAGCTGTCCAAAAGCAACCGAAAGGAAAAAGCTATTATAACGGAGAATGGAAAGTTTGCAAGACTGGGTTTGCTTTACACGTACGGTGTTTTACATAAATATTAATAGATGTATAAATGGATAAGTAAATGTAATCCAACACAACTGTCCACTATATAATATAACGCTGCAAAAGAGTCTGGCTCCTCCGTTTTCAGAGATCATTGACAGTCTTGTAGGTCTTCCAATGTTACAATACAGTAACTTGAGGTGTGAATGCTATCATTTTTATTTGTTTACATTTAAAGTAGTAAGTGGGCCTTTCAATATACGTTCTTGTATATCCCAAACACTTTATTTTGGCCTACATTTATGGTAAAATTTCAGAGGACGCCATATGTCAAAACTTCAGGTCAAAACTCGCAGCAAAAACTAGTAGGGTAATAAAGGAGAGAGAAATTCAATCCTGTCTTTGTTGTAAATATGTTGCAAGCAGACACTGAGTCAGCTGCACAAGATAGATTGCTCTGCAAATCGTTTGACAAATCGTTGCAATGGTTGCGCCATGACGCAAACCCTTGTGGGACCTAAATTAGATGTCTTTCTCATTTAAGTAACTTAAGGTGATGCAGTGTGCTGACCTCTATCTAAGCCATGAAGGTGAATTTAATTCCTATAGATGAAATGAATAATCCTGAAAGGAGAACACATCTTTAAGAGATTGGAGAAGCTAACACCTAAGCAAAGGAAGCGATAACAAAACGACTTTACTCTTGCCTTTAGTTGACATATCATGACATTCCTGTATTAAGACCTTAACTGTATATGTGTGTTTCTGTGCATGCCTGTACGCATTTGAGCATGCTCCATATACTGTCAAAATCATGTTTAGTTTGGTGAAAACAAATTGGTTCCATTTACAAAGGACTGGTGTTGATAGTGAACGGATGTTCCTTTTATTTGAATTCAGACAACTTACAAGGCACCATGTCTACTTTAAGTATGGGAACACTGACTACTTGTAAAAAAAAAGAATGCAATTGAGGTTTTACTTTAATGCAAATGTGTCCTAATACTAGCTGATTGGCAGGCTTTTCATTGAGGATGTTAACATCTGCCCCACGATCAATTCATTAATCTTAGGTGAGTCACTTAGGCAAAAAAAAAATGGAATGACAAGGTCACTAAACAGAAAATGGGTTGCTTTGCATGATACCAATGCCAGGTCTCCACAAGCCTGTCTACTTTGGTCTATAATCATGCCATTGATACACCTAATTGTACAGATGAGGTCAGAAATGACCATCAGAAGATTAATAAAACATCCACGATTACAGTATAATACACCTTTATATGCCTGTAGGATGACAGTATTGTCAGTAGGTTACAGGTTAATAATCAATTATCATTGTAATTGCTCTAGTTTATCAGGGTCTCTTCATTCAGGTGTTATTTGCTCCCTTTTGTCTCAAAGTGGAGGGAACCTACTGCACTGCAGGTATCGACTCACCTCAGGATTGAAAGATATCCATTCCTAATCGACTCATTTCAAATGCGATTATGTGTTTATACATTTATAAAGCGAGTCTTGGACGTTTGTCTGAGTATCTCAGAAGAACTTTTTACCATGTTTTCACTCTCACGTGGACACACTTTTCTCTGTCATTGCTCTGATTATCAGCCTTCTGTCTGAAAGTCCCAGTCCCACAGGATGCAAATAAGTGTGACTTTTTGCAAGGTGTGTTCAGGTTTGAACAATTATTTTATAATCATGCGATTATTTTATAATTGTGTGTTTGCCTGTGTGTGCAGCATACACATACACATACGCAAGCACGGACACTCATACACACACACACACACACACACACACACACACAGCCTATTGAGTAACAGCCATAAAAGCCATTTATTGACATATGATGATTCAGGTTCACGGCTTGTCCGTGATCACTATCTAAAGGTAAACTGAACATAGTAAGGTAGCTCCGCGGATAAAAAACGATCTTGAAACCAAACCGTGTTTTATAGAATAAAAGGGTGAATGAGTGAGTGTTTCTGTTCCAGTCTACCCAATGACTGGGTTGCCGAGGTCCCTGTGCCTGCTGCTCTTTTATCAAGGGTGTGTTTGTGTGAGTTTGTGTGTGAGTGCTGTGCCCTGCTTTGCTGGAGAGTTCTCCTGTGACAAGGTAACATGCCTGTCGGAGGACCGTGTGTGCGACTTCACCATCGACTGTGGGGATGGCAGCGATGAGAAAGACTGTGAGTACTTCTAAGTTATGCCCCTCTATTGCCAATTATTTGTTTTATTGTGTCAATCATCCAAATAATACTATTTTATGATTAATAATTAAACCTAATACTGGTTCAGCAAGTAATGTAACTTCAGAGTACGCAACACCAGCCATTTAACACCTCCAAATATAACAAAATATTATCCCTGGCATTCTGCATTTGGTGGGTGAGTGGGGTTTTAAAGTCAAATGGTTTACGGTTTCCAGTTAAACCAACTTGGAGCTGAACAATACTCTCCTATGGAAACGTCTCATCCCCATACGTCATCAGTGTTAAGGACAAACAATTCACAGTGAGAGTGAATTGCCTAACAGTTTACTGCGTTTGTTTTGGAAGGTTCTAGATTCACTCGGTGTGACTTTGAGGGAGGCTTATGTGGCCTGCAAACTGATTCAGACACGGACTCTGTATGGACAAGGGGAACCCACACCTCAAGCCCTGGACCCAAACACAACCATGCGAACAACCAATCAGGTCATTGCAAATTGCGCAACAAACTGAATAACTATGAATGTGACACTGCTGAGTCTGAATTGTTTTGTAATTTTGTAATTGTAATTGTATCCATCTTTGTTTTACTTTTGCTTTTTCTATTGTTCCTTCTCTCTATCCTACCCAGCTCATTACCTGTTGCTCAAGAGCATTAGAGGACAGAGGTCTTTGGCTGATCTACTTAGTCCTGCTTTCCAGCCCTCTGAGTCTTGCAGGGTAATATTATCAAGCCTAATGATCCCTCTCTTGATTGGACTGCCAGTCCCACATCATATCTGAATGACCAATCGTGTGTCCCTCTTCCATAGCTGACTTTCTATCACCACTTGGGGGAGGTGAAGGGTAGTCTGCAGATTTGGACCAGATTACAGCCACTGGACCAGGATGTGCTGTTGTGGAGGCAATCAGAACCATATTCAGAACCATGGAAGAGGACTGTGATTCGTATTACCAGTCAGCACCAGTTCCAGGTCAGTTTCCACTCTGTACCACTCTCTTCACTGCTAGGCCCTGGGTTTGCTATCTGTCCCTGTCTTTTCAGTTATTTAACTTGATACTACAAGTTCACCGTGTTTCCTGACTCATATTTGTAGCACAGTAAATCAGTTGGGACAGGGTATATGAATATGCTAGTCTTCCAGTGATGGCATGACAGGCTGTTGCTCAGTACAGTAACTCAGAGTATTACATGATCTCTATATCTAAAGACAGTTCTACATCACTATGACACAACTAGTTAGAGATTCTGAATAATACAACGCATTTATTCACCCAAGCAAGACGTATGAGTAAAGCGGAACACTCCAGGAAGATAAAAGCAGGTGGACTTTGGCCTGGGCTAAAACATTAGTCTGATAGCTTGTACTCTGGGCAGAGATAATGGCTGACTTAGATGTACGATACTGGAAGACATTAATCACAAACAGGGATACCTGTGCTCCTTCATCCAACCGCAATACTTCATCCAACCACAATAACACAATTTCTACATAAGGACACATATACACACACAGAAAATGCAGACAAACACACCACACCAGGAACAGACCTATGTCGGCGTACTAAAGATATAGCCTGTTGAATAAATATGGCATCTTTGTGTTTGACAGGTGATTGTTCGAGGGGAGACCTCTGCTGACAGTGACCCCTCACAGGTGCTGGCCCTCGATGACATTTCCTTTGGTGATGGCTGTGTGACAGTCCCCGGTAAGAGGGTCCTCTCATCTCGCTTCACTGCACACATCCCTGCCAGGGGTCAAGTATAAAATGTCACTGTACATTCTGGAACAGGATGTAACCTTTACCAAGATCTGGTAACCTTAAGTTGACATGAGCTAGGATGACTCCTTGAACTCATATTCATGTAGAGAAAATCTTTGGTAACTCTGCTTTGTCACAAAAGATGAAAGCATGGCTCTCTTTCTGATTCCCTGTGAACATAGACTGTAAAACCTTGCACTGAGCTTCAGCGTGTTGGTCACTAAGGCAGATTATTATGATTCACTAGTCCACAGGGTTGTACATTCCAGAGCCCTCAGAATTATGGCCCATCTTTTTCTTCAATCACTGTGACCAAAGTGCTATTTCTCAACACCGATCACACACCTGGGCATCTTTATTGGGGAACTTCAAAACCTCCATGATTTACCCGGTTTCTGCTCTCTGTTCCTATGAAGTAAATAAGGGGTCGTAACTTTTCTATAGATTTTCTAGTTTTAGTACAGGGCTCTTGGGCCTCAAGGTCCTAAATATATCAGTGCTGGATCTCTCTCCAGTCTGTGGCAGTAGCACTGTCTTGAACACTAGCATAGGTCTGGGAAGATCGGCATTTGTCTGTCTGTTTGTCTGTCTGTCTATCTGTCGAGGTCTGCATCTGTCTGCCTGGGTCTGCTTCCCTGGGTCTGTTTATCTGCTGCCAAGTGTGATCATCATGTTCTGAGCAGCCGTGCATGTCTAAATGGAGGGGGCAGGTCAAAGAGACCTCTCAGTTCTGTCCCTCTGCCTCCATCTGTCACAGAGTCCCCACAGTGAGCTCTGAACCCCACAGCCCTGTCGATCTCTCTGCTCTTTCAAGGATTTTAACACCCAAGGCACAAACACACACGCAGCTATTCAGTGGCGGGGACACATTTGACGCTGGATGTTCTTGTCTCTCAGATGTGCTCGTCTGATGGTACCCCTTCCATACTCCTAACCACGACTGAGTCAGCATGCTGGCAGACCTCTGCGTAGTTTAATCAGGGCTGAGGTGAAAAGAGGGATCTATTTACAGATGGCGCTCATGTCACATAAGATGTAACATGTGTCTCTGTGGTTGCGGAGCAGACAGAAGATGCTTTGTGGAGCGTCAAAGCTAAGGGACCCAGTATTACTTTGTTCCCAGTCTCTGTTGCTTCAACATTGCCGTGAGATATTTGAAGTTCATCAAGGTGATTGATGGTTTATGGGCTTTTGCATTGAGGTGGCTTAGACTCAGATCAGGGGGTGCTTGAATGCAGCATCCTGCACCTTCTGCAGGTGTGTCCTATTGCAACCTTCAATCTACTTGATTTAGGATACTCATGTAGCTGCCGGCAGAGCCCAACTTTAGCTGTTGTTAAAAGTCTGGCTTGTCATGTATCTCACGTCTCTAACGACATTTTTCAGCTCAGCTTATAGAAGTGCTGGGATGTAATATGAGCCCCCAGTAGGTACTGAATCTGTCTAAATGCTATGCCACAAATTATGGCCTTACTACCATCCATCAAGACCCTGTGATGAAATGGTAACCATGGGTACCGGGTGAAACTGTTATTAGCAGTGCCTCCAATACTGAATTCTGTATTAAATGTCACGGCACACGCGGCAGGCCGTCGTCATTTCTTGTACGTGCGCATGTGTGTGTCAGATAAAACAGGTTTGTTGGAATCCCTACAAATGAACCAATCCTGTTTCATGCAGTTTTGTGAATTTGGCCTTTGGTATTCAGAGAGAATCACATCGGCAAAGAAAGAAAGAGAGGATGTTTAGGATGGCTCAAACTTCTCCTTCCTTGGTCTCTTCTCTTCATCCTTCTCAGATGGACTCATTACTCATTACTCCATCTGCAATCGAACTGATGTGCAACAAAATCTCAATAAAGACCGTCCAGAAATGTAGCTGCAGACCTATGTATTTGGGTCCAGAGTAATTTCCCACAAGAAAGTAACTTGACGAATGACTGGAATGACGTGCGTCAATGAAATCAACTTCCTGCCCACTTGGAGGGGCTTACTGTACATCTCCTAATGCTCTGAGCAATCAAAATCCTTTTATAAAAGCCGGATAGCAGCCAAGTTCCAGTCATGTCGCACATTGAAATATATGTAAATTATTGTTGGAAATGTATTTTCAGGTTCAGGACACTAGATTGTACTGCATTCTTGTCTAACATAGTAGTGCTTCGTGTTCCTGGTCATAGACAGAAGTGTGGCCCCTCCCACCCCTGGGTGCCCCGACTCCTGGTTCCCCTGCGGTACCTCTGGGGGGTGTGTGGAGGATAGCAAGGTGTGTGACTTCACCCCTCACTGCCCGGGCGGAGAGGATGAAGCCAACTGCTGTGAGTCACTTCAAATGCAGGTTGTATTGAGAAAAACTTATCCACGCAATTTGTTTCATGGTTGTTTTATCTCTGTCTCTTTCCCCGTAATGAAATGCAGCGTCTCACTGTGACTTTGAGGGGGGATTGTGTGGCTGGTACGAGTTCACACAGGGAGATGGCTTTGACTGGGTTCGGGGGTCGTCCTTAGAGGTCCCACCCCACTACCAGAGTCATGACCCCCCTCTGGACCACTCCACCAACAGCTCCAAAGGTAGAGCGACCACCTGGGGCAGCATCAGTCAAACACACATACACACCTCTAGCCCATGGTGTCTGAAAATAGCTTTCCTCCCTCCCGCAGTCTTAATGGAAAAAGCGAAGTGCCACGTTAGGCAGATAAGAGGCCGCTTTCACCCTCTCAGTGTTGTCGCAGAGGAAATAAGGCTGGGAAATAATATTACTCATAGATTAAATCTATCACTTCATGAAAAAGCCCCTGTTGGCTTTTTTGTGAGTGCGGAGATTTGATGGCAGAAATGCTTCCTCAGCCCTCTGGATAATAGAGAGGAAAGGCACATCTCGCCCACTCTCTCTTTCCTTTCCTCCATTTCTCTTTCTGCCTCCACCACTTGTTTCTTGCCTCCCTTCCTCCTGCTAGTTTACCCTCCTCTCATTTTTTAGGATCTCTCATTTGATATCGAGCCCCTCGCATCGTTTGTTCCATCTGTCCTCTCCCCTCCCTCCCTCCCTCCCTCCCCTCCATTCTTCCAGTCTTATGTCCTCATCTATATCTTCTGCCTTCATGATCTGGTTTGGACCGGCCATGATATGATGTAATGAAGTGCTCCCTCTTTATCCTTCTGTCTTTCCTCAGGTCACTTCATGTTTGTGGTGAAGAACAGCAGCAGTCTGTATCCCAGGGCGGTCCTGAAGGGACCTCGCTTCCAGCAGACCGCGCCCACGTGCACCCTGACCTTCTGGTAAGAACTAGCTCTGCTGGCACCCCTGCTGGAAACACCAGAAGTGTCTGAACCAGACCAGAAGTGTCTGAAGCACTCATCTCTCTCTGTCTATAAGGACAACACCACACAGGAGAAATGCTCACCTATGATATGTAGCATATCTATTCTATATGCATGGCTTCATCTTGTTAGCATAATGAAGCACCCATCTGTGCCCCCCCCCCCCCATCCCCAGGCATTTTAACTCAGGTATATCGGTGGGGGCTGCAGACATGTACCTGCAAATCGAGGGGGACGTGAATTCCACCATTTTATGGAGGAGCTTATACAACCAAGGGAACCGCTGGAACAAGGTCACCGTCCAACTGGGCCGCATCAGCAAGCCCTTCTACGTCTCCTTGACTAAGATCAGCCTGGGTGTGTTTGATGGAGTTTCTGCCTTAGATGATGTCACCTTCCAGAACTGTTCTCTCCCCGTGGCGGCAGCAGAATGCCCTCCCTTCACCCACTTCTGGTGCTTGCACAGTGGTGCCTGTGTGGAGCACTTGCAGCGCTGTGACCTGGTGGATGACTGTGGGGATGGCTCCGACGAGGAGGGCTGCTGTGAGTTGGACTCAGACACACACAGACACTCAAACACTGTCATGGGAGGGGTTTTCCCACAATTTCTACTGTGTCATCCTAACCTTGTGATCTGCGCCTTCTTTGTTCCAACAGCCCCAGAGCTGCAGTGTGATTTCGAACAGGGCCTTTGCAGCTGGACTCAGGAGCAGAGTGGAGCGGACATGTTTGACTGGAGCCACATACAAGGCCCCACACCTACCTTCAGCACGGGCCCTATGAAGGACCACACCCTTGGCACCGTCAACGGGCACTATGTCTACATCGAGGCCTCCGCTCCTCAGGAGTTCAAGGACACGGCTCTGCTGGTGAGCCGGGTCTTCCAACCAACACCTCGTCGCAACCAGCATCAGCCCCAGCACCCCTGTGTGTTCAGGTTCCACTACCATATGTTCGGTTCCCACGTCTACCGACTGGCAGTCTACCTCAGAACTTCCAGCACCAGCCAAGGTCACATGCTGTGGGTTCGATACGGCAACCAAGACAACCTGTGGCACAGGAAGATCCTCTATCTAAACAGTGCCCGGCCCTTTCAGGTAAAGTTGACAGGAAACCAGGACTCAACTGGACCATCATCCAATGAGAAGGATTATAAAAGGTTTTATGTGTTGGGGTGTTCACATTAAGAAGTTGAGTAATGTGGATTGGTTGGTGTGATGCTCCAAGAATCATTATGGTGGTTTTAATTTCACCTCATGGAAATACATTTCTCTGATATAGCTGTGAAACCGCACTAACAGCGTATTCCTAAACTAACCTCCCCATTGAATGAAACCAAATAGTGGCACATTTTCATTATTGTGTCTTTTCAGCCATGAATATTTGATTGACGCTGAAGGAGTAGTTAACATATTTGTGCAGTGGGGGGATCACTTCATCCATTCATCCCTGAATTTGCATATCGCCCTCTGGGAAATTGCAGTCCAGTTAAGACCATCAAGCTCCCTTAGAATGAGCATCATGCATTAATTAACACAGCATTGGCCTAAGGTGAGGTGGAGGCTCCCATATCCCAGAATGCACGGCTGTGCCGCATTGAGGGGATGGACCTCCCGCTTAAGCAATGGCTCTGCTCAGTCATTCAACCAGCAGCAGTATTGCATGATAGGTGTAAAAGTTAATTAAGTTGTGTCCCAAGGTGGTGCACTGTGGTGCTCGCTACTGAAGTTTTGTATAATGAAAAGGCTTTTTATCCTGTCTTCCATTACATTCACATTCACGTTACTAATGTGCGATGCTAATGTGTGACTCATGAACACATCAATAATACATAAAGTGTTATGGATTGATATGAATCAAAGGAAATGGCGCCACTTTTCATGCAGATTATTAGTTCATGGCTTTGTGACCCTGACGATGCAGTAACAATATTAAGCTCACCATTACCATCTATCTAGGAGAGACTGAGGGCTCCCATCCAGCACTGTATTCCCCCACTCTTCTCCACTCCCTCATCACTCCCTCACATGCTCTCTTTCTCTTTGGGCAGATCTTGGTGGAGGGCACAGTTGGTGATGATTTCAATGGAGATATTGCCATTGATGACCTGTCATTCCTTGACTGTGTCCCATATGAAGGTAGACCTTAGACACTCAAAGTCATCCCGCTCTGTCCTGGTGTGTGGTACTATGCGCTGTGATTTAGTCACATTGAGGGTGTTTGTTTTACATCAGGGGACCTGCCACCAGTGAGCCCCACCCCAACACCTACGCCTACCCCCACCATAACCTTGACGGTCCAGCCCCACAGTTGCCCGGAAGGGAAGTTTGTGTGTGGGGCCCCTGGGGAGTGTGTGGACCAGAGTAAGGTGTGTGACTTCAGACTTGACTGTTCAGATGGCTCAGATGAGTTCAAATGTGGTGAGTACAGCTAAACCTCAGATGGAACAGCCAGATGTTGAATATTACTACCTTTACTCACCCTTAATGTGAACTCCAAAGCACTGAGTGTAAACTTGAACCTACATTTACATATTTTCTCGCTCTGTCTCTTTCTGGCTTTGCCCTTTCTTCCTCTCTCCAGTAAAGGAGGTGTGTGACTTTGAGGGGGGTGACCAGTGTGGGTGGAAAATCAGCTGTCAATCCATGGCGGTCAACCAGCACTACTTCTTGTGGCTCCCTGACCAGGGGAAAACCATTCATTACGGGGAGCAGTACCATCGACCCGTCAACGACCACACACTGTGAGCACTCTACGTCGAACTTTCCTCCAGCCAACAGATGTGGTTCTGGGTGGGTATAGACACATCCTGCCACAGAGTGTTGCTGTCCACGTTACCGTGGACACTCAGCTAAAGGGGGCAGTGCAGGAGGGTAGCTGTCCTTGGTGTGATCGCTCATCTGAGGCCCCCTTGAGAACAAAGAGACAGATCAGAATGCTTGTCCGCTCCTGCTCAACCTCTGCCTCGCTGCCCTCAATCTCTCCATCTCCCGTCATTTCATCTGCCTGGACTGTGGGCCAAAGGGCAGGTGCAGACATCTCTCAACCTGCAGTCCCCTCAATTCCTGCTTTGTCCTTTACTCTTCACTAGTGTCCGATCAATACTGCTCTGCCAGCTCTGTGCGGAGAGAGGGGAAGCTCTGCCTTCTGTAAGCCCAGGGAAGGCTCTTAACCGTGGGGGGCAGTGGGATGGGGAGTAGGGGGTAAGGGGAAAGGGTATTCTGGTGACGGGAGCTCATGGAGATGGATGAGATGGGCAGGAGATTCCCTGGCCTCCACTCTCCCACAGTTCTTCGATTGAAAGGAAGGAAGGCTTGGTAGAGCTCAGCTACTAGGATCAAAGAGACTAGAATTCTCTTTGCCTCTGTAACTGCATGTGTGCATGGTTGTCTGCTTGTGTGTGGATATGTGTGTGTGTGTGTGTGTGTTAGGAGGGATAGGTCTGTTGCTAGATAAGAACAGATATGTCTCATTTTCTCTGGAGGTGGCCAAACATGGCCTTTCATTCCATTTCATGGTTGAGCAGAAAATAAAGATTGGAAACAGCAGTACTTCCTGCTAAATTAGTGAGGTTTCGATCATATATTTGTAGAGGCGTGCTGAAAAGGTGGAGGGACAGCACACATTTATCTAAACTAATATCTCATTCAAGGTAGATATTTATTATATATACGTTTTTAAAAAAAGAACAGTGCAAAAAATAAGAAACAGCACTGAGAAACATTTTACCTTCACCTAATACTTCATCAGGTGTAAAGTTCAGTGTAAACTGCAAGGTAAACCTTTGCCACCAGGGGCAGCAATGAGGGATGGTACATGTATGCTGACAGCTCTAATGGCGGCTATGGCCACATCACTGACCTCCAGACTCCTGTCATCTCATCCACTGGGCCCCAGTGCACTCTGGGATTCTGGTACCACATGTGTGGGTTCACCGTGGGAACACTGCAGGTGAGGGAGTCAATTCTGCTTCTTTAAAAGTTGTCTCAGACAAGAGACTGTCATTAGAATAATTGCTTGTATCACGTGACCATGATAGTAACACTTTCCTGTCATCATCAGGTGCTGATAAAGTTGGGAAACGTTACCCATGAGGTGTGGTCGCAGACTGGTAACCAAGGAAACCAATGGAGACGCGGGGAGATCTTTCTAGGGAAATCTGACAACTTCCAGGTCTGTTGATCATCTTGCAACACGGTTAAGTCAGTATGTTGGTCTGTGGTTAATGTTTGTTTTTAGCCCAAACTATTCTCTGTTAGAGTATATTGTGTCTGTGTTGTGTTCTATGATGATCGTTAAACAAAATCAGGGCCTGGACAATAGCACCAGACTTAGCTCCACATATGAATGACCTTTGTGTGGGTATCAGCTGATATCTGCTAGCCTCTCTCTGGCAGACACAGCTCAACTCTTCAGAGGCCAATCAATGTCTAGAATGACCTTTCACACCCCAGCATCATGTCTCCAACAGCTACTTTTTCACAATCAGAGAGACCTGCAGTGCCCTTTCTGTCTCTTCCAGAGAGCCCTTCAACAGACAGATGGCCTTATACGACTGACCATCAAAGTCTATGTAATCAGAACTGTTGAATGGCTTTGAATCATGTTTGTCTGATGCCATGCGTAACCCTTGGGCTGGCGCTCTACGAGGCTCGGCTGTCTGAAGTCTGACAGGAGGGCTTGTTTCGATTGGTCAGGTGGTGTTCCGAGCCAAGCGTGGCATTAGCTACATTGGAGACGTGGTGATTGATGACGTGGCCTTCCAAAGCTGTGCCCCGCCCCTCCCCCCTGAGCGACCCTGTGGTCCTGAGGATTATGCCTGCGCCAACGGGCACTGCGTCCCCCAAGGCAACCTCTGTGACTTCACCGACGACTGTGGTGACGGCTCTGACGAGGACCTCTATATCTGCAGTGAGGCTTCTTTCCTGTCTGATCAAAAATGCCTCTGCTGCTGAGAAGGGGTTCTTTGCTGGTTTTTAACAACAGTAGAACGGACCATAAGGTCTCCTCTCTTTCCTCTCACAGAGGGATTCAGCGGACGCTGCAACTTTGAGTTTGACCTCTGCTCCTGGCGCCAGTGCAGGACGGATGACTTTGATTGGCTGATCAAAGCTGGCAGCACCCCTACTTTTGGCACAGGGCCTTCCACAGACCACACCCTGCGTAACCCGTCTGGTCACTACATGTACCTGGAGACCTCCTTCCCCCAGGTGGTCAGAGACTCTGCTCGCATCTCAGGACCTCTCCTCAGCTACAGGAGCAAGCAGTGCAAGGTGGGTCAGGGGTCAGTGTCTAGATGGAAATAAGTGAGAAGGGTCTGCAGAATTCTGTTTTGTTGAGTTGAAATCAAAGGATGGAGTTGAGGCTGGAGGAGGAAATGTCAAACCCAGTTTGAAGAAAAGGTATCCCTTTTATAAGATAATTAGGTTGAATGGATCAAATATGCTTAAAGGACAAAATCAGTATTTTCCCCCCAGACCAGACAGGATGGCAGGTTAATTATCTTCTCCCATCTCAGTCATATTGAGTCAAAGTGTTGCATTATCCTATGTGTGTACATGTGTGTGTAGCTACTTCCTGACAGACTGCTCCTGACAATGTGGAGCAGTATCTGTTTCAGTCCTGGGCAGACCTGTCAATCAATCAAAATACACAGACAGAGTCCAATTACTCAAAATGGCGAGAGGAGAAAAGAGGAGAGGTGGAATAGCAGAGAATAGGAAATGAATGGTGAAGAGATGAGATGAGCGAAGGGGAGAAGCAGAGGGGGGAGAAGACGGGAGAAAATTTGTTTGAAAGTTTGGTTGTAGTGACAGCAGCTGCCTCTATTGTCCTGCCTATGCTTCACTTCTCTGGCCCAGTGTCCAGTGACATTTTAAGGAGAGTCAGTTCGTATAACTTGTTTTCCAGCCTGTGTTCAAGTAGCTGGCTTTGTGGGCAGGTCTTAACGAATACAGGAAATGAAGAGGGAAGCACATGGGTCTCCTGGGGGGACCGGTCTCATGAAAGCTAATTACCTCTACATAACAGGCTTCAACTTCCTTCTCTTGGTCTGTGGTTTGGAGACCACTGCTTTTCATCCACTAATCAGGGTGCAGCAGAAAGTCGGTGGTAATTGTAAAGCATACTGTGACTCTCATGTCTATCTTTCACCCAGACTTTTTCTGCTTTTTGTTGGACTATTCCGAATGCACAACGCATGAACACTATGACGCCGAAAACCAGTTTAGAGTGATCACATCATTAGCTCAGATCACGTCATACAATATGACACACTGTACCATATTACATCCTATAGTTGAATTTCATACCATCTCACAAACCATGTCACACTGTACCATGTTGCATCAAATCATAATATTTTTATATGTAATGAACAGTATGACACCTCATCATATGTGTGCTTGGGTAGCAGACATAACATCATATAAAATAACATCATGCCATCTTCTGTCCCTTCCATACGTATCCGCTCCTTTTTAGATCCGCTTCTACCTGCACATGTCTGGAGTCGGCATCGGCTCGCTGAACATTTTCCAGGTGACCTCCGCCCCTCCCCTTCTGCTCTTCAACCTGACGGGAGACCAGGGCAACTACTGGCAGCGCAGAGAGATCTCGCTGGCCGCCCACGAGGACTTCCAGGTCATGTTCGAGGGCATTGTCGGACACACGACTAAGGGGGACATCTCTCTGGATGACATCACCTTCTCGTCTGGATGTCTGCTCTCCTCCTCCTCTCCAGGGGATCCTCCGTCACCTTCGGGTAAACCTCGGAGTCCCCCTCTCCTCCCTGTCCTTATTTCTTAGTGAGCTTCAGCAGGCTAGTGGGAGCCTTTGGGTGGAAATCTGTCTATAAACACCTCTGTGATTAAGTGGCCCCAAAAGATAGAGCCTGTTTGGGGTCTAGCCAAGCAGAATTGGTTGACTTAACAAAACGGTTCAATTCATCCACCAGGGGTCAGTGTACTCTTCAGGTTGGCCAGGGGTTTGGAGCAGAGGGCAACAGGGGCAAACAGTAAGAATGGCATTTATTGTAAATGCTGGAAAGTTTACTCTTTATTAACAATTCTTCGGATCCAGAGAAACGACTGAGACAAAGTAGCATGCACTGTATTAGAGGATGATAGGTGCAGGGGGTTTGCGTAGGCTGGGGCAGGAAGTCTGTCATCTTTATAACAGGAGTATAGCTCCAAAGAAAGCAGGAAGTAGTGGCAGCCAATAGCTTTTCTTCTCTGGGGAATGATGTGAATGTGTGTCGAGTATTGGCTTGGCGCCAGTATGGTTACCTAGACACAAGAGGGATGTGTCTTCCTGCCCTCCAGTGAGGCTGTGAGGTAGTGCTGATTCCTTCTGGTCGAATGCACCTGAAGAGGAACAAAGTAACTAGAGAGACTTATTCCCCTTTCTCTGCTTTAATTACTGCCCCCCCCCAGCCCCTCATCACGCCTCATCTCTCTCTCCAGTGCCTCCCCAACCCTCTCTTTGACCCTGTCGCTGGAATGCTTGGCTCAGAACCACCATGGATTCCCTGAACACGTCCGCCCCTCCCCCACCCCTCTCTTGACTCTCTCATCTAATCCCCCTCCTCCGCTCCCCCACCCTCTCCTCCTCCAGACACAATAGGAACTGAGCTGGACTTAGGGTTCCCCTTCTTTGTCCTCTTAAGACACTGAAAGAGAAACTAATACATCACTCAAATGAGATGTTTTCACTTGGGTTGCCCTCTGCTTTCCAAGTGAATTCCATTTGATTTGGAAAGGAAGTCACAAGACTTATCCATGAGTACAGCTGTCCCCTCTATTTTGAGGGAACAGTTTTCAGCTGATTAAATTGCACTACAAAAGAATGTATTGACTCCTCTGGGTCGTGGAGGAACTCATATTACGGTAGCAGTTCTGTAGCGCTCCTCAGCCTAACCTCTCGATGGAATGGTGCTCTGCTCCTCCACTGTCTGACCCCTGACCCTTGATCATTGATGTTCATGATGTACGGGGGTGAAAAGGGGCAGCAAACATGTCAGCCAGCTGACCCCAAGATTGCTCTGGCTCCCCCCTGTCTTCATATGGACTCCATTACACTCCACACCATCACCCAAGACTGTAATCAATTGTAATATAAACTTGCTTTGGAAAAAGCAGATTGATTCATCCTTGCTGTGCGTGTATTTGATGTATTCAATGTGCGGTGAGTTGTGTTTACAGTGGCTTACTGTGTGATGTCTGTGTGTGTTACGTGTGTTCACTACAGGTTCGTGTCTGCCAGGATTCCTGCTGTGTAAAAATGGTCAGTGTTTTAGTCCGAAGCAACTCTGTGACTTTACGGATGACTGTGGCGACGGCACAGATGAAAAGGATTGTGGGACTTCCTGCACCTTCGAGAACGGCCGCTGTGGTTGGAAGAGTTCCCTGGCGGATATCTTTGATTGGACGTTGGGTAGTGGCTTGGACAAAAGCTTTCACCCACCATTTGACCATACTCTGAACAATGAGAAAGGTCAGTGTTATGACGTGGGGTGAGTGTAGCTCAGTGGTGCAGCATCAAGGTGTTCTGTCACTTTGGATGAAAGTATCTACCAAGTATGTCCATAAACAATATTATTATTGTCTCGCACTTTAGATCTCTGAGACTTCAAGTATATCGAATGGCTGTAGCTTGTACATTCTTTATGCAATTGCTTATACACACATACTGTACATGTAGAAACACATTCAAGCCTTGAAGTTTCTGATAGTTGTAAAACCTTTTCCTTCTCCTAACTTAGGAGTGTTAATCATTGGCTTCTGGGGCACCTAGCTGGCACTCTGGGGTGGTGCCAAGGGCAGTGGCACTGATTGGATTGTGATCTGCCCACCTTTCTCCCTCCCACCCCGGTGACCTCTGTGTCAGTTATCCCCAGAGGCTCAATGAGTCTGAGAGGAAAGAGACTGAATTTTCATTGGTCAGACTAACCTTCGCTGTCCATTTCTGCCCATCCACTCCTTTCTCTCATTTCTACTTTTTCATCCCCCATCACATATTCCACCTTTCTTTGAAAACCTTCTTTCTGTCAATGGCCCTTTTCTCCTCTCTGTCTTCCTGTATATCTATTTTATATGAAACTATCAATCCCTCTCCAACACCTGTCCACCCTTCAGGACATCTTGTCTATCTAAAGGCCACTCCTGTGGGACTGAAAGGAGACAAAGCACACATGAAGAGTTCTCCATGGAAGGAGTCCAGCTCTATCTGCAAGCTTCGCTTCTGGTACTACATCTCCCAGAAGGCATTAGGCACCATCCGTTTATTGGTCAAGGTAAAAGTTTTTTTCTCTTGTGGGTCTTGATAAATCATGTTATTTACTGTACAAACCGTTCTGTGTGTCATAATGACATGCACTTTCTTGTGTCACAGTGACTTTGTTCAGACAGCGTCAGAGTACTACAGTCCAAAAAAACTAGCAGTGGCTACCATGGTTACCCCACCATGGTGTTATTTGTGTCTTAATAATTCTGGTAATAAGGGAGTCTTTCCGTAATAGTCAGTGGAGAGCAACTGTCTATTTGCCATGCTCTCAATTATGTAGCTAAGTACAAACCAGCGGGTTGGCACTGTGGATTCCAGGCTGTGTGTGCCCAGGCTGGACATCTGCAGGTCAGGCACAGCCTGGAGGGAGGGCGTTGTGGAGGGGTTGCTGCAGGGGGATTGCAGCCAGGCAGTGCCACCTTGCCATCTGGACCAAGGTGAGCGCCAGCACTCCCCCCCCAGTATACCCCTCCTTACCCCCTAACCCATGAGCCTTTATCCTTTCCCAGGTCTGAGGGTTTTAATAGTCGAGCACAACTTCATATTTAACCTTGTACAAACACACATGTTTAATTTAGTGCAACCACAACATAAGCTCTGTCTGCAAGGCAGGCTTCCTCCCTTTACTGACTGTTTTGTTTACTCTCAGACCTGATTAGATTGACTCTGTACGCTAGAGCTCAAGTCTATATGTGCGGGTGCCCCTTCCTCTTGCTCAGCAGTTTCTTTTACTTGTGTGTGCGCGTGGGGGTTTGTGTGCGTGCGCACATGTGTGATTCTCTAGTTTAAGTCAGGAGCTATTTGCAAGGCAGGACAGGATGTCATCATGTAAATTTCATCAAAGCTCTTCTTTTCCCATCAAGCAGAGGCACGTCATGCTAATGCTGTTGACTGGTTCTGATATGCGATGAGGAAGACAGAGACGACACAGATTCTTACCTACCACCGTCAGCATTTTACCTTTGGACACAACAACGGTTGAAACAATCCCCTTCACGCAAATAGAACATTCAGTGTATCCAATAATGAAGCAAGCAAGTCATACACACAAAGAACAGAGTATTGTAATACTGTGTCGAGCGCTTTTGTTCTTGTGTGGTGCTGACTCACCTCCCATCTGACTTCACTGCTTCATCATCTAAGCTTCATTGATCAGATGTTGAGTAGAGCTGCCCTGACTTGTGTGTACCTCCACCTGGCTTGGGCTCCCTGGCTGGGACACTCCTGCCACAGCAAGACAGACATGAGACGGACCACAAAGGCACTCTGATGTGTGCTGTCCGGGGTGGAACGTGCTTCATGTGACCTTTAAGGAAGGTCATGATTGGTTGAGGAAATGAGATGAGAGGATTGGTTGACTCTGTGGTGGTTGTGGATTCAAAGGTCATAGTGTGATCACATCAAAGTAAGGAGGGTGTGACTGAGGACTGGTGAATTTGTTTAGAGCCAGTTTAAAAGCTTTGATAACATGGTCGTTAGAGTGTGAATGGCATGTCAGTTAGCATCAGTGTTTGGAAACCCAGAGTGTAGACATTATCACACACATCTGAATGCTGATTCATTTTGTGGCCTAGATGTTACTCTCAAAATCAACTATATTTACAGTGCATTGATATTTCAAAAGGTTACACATTTTGTGTACATTGATTTTGAACACACAGGCTGTGTAAATTCATGTCTGGAAATGTGCAAAGTATGTGGGGAAGCTTTCCAAGATTGGCTTCGCAACAAACTTTGCATCCCTTTTGTTATCCAAAGAGCAAAAAACAGTGGAAGCACTTTGGATGGAAGGTGAGCTGACAACCAAACGACTGCTAACACTCCCAGAAAATGAAAAATCCATGAATATAAATTGGATTTTGGCTGAGCAGGACATTCAATATACTAAGGCATTAGGGTAGATTACAATGGAATATTAGACTATATTTAGACTCCTGGAATTGATGATTTGGAATTGGTGATATCGGGGAAAAAAAAGTGATGTAACTGGACATTCTCTCTGATGTAGTCACAAAGTGGATTTGCGGTCTGGTTGCCAGACTATGAACTTAGAAAACGATCTTTTAAATGGATCTGATCAGCACCCTGATTGAGTTTGCATTAAGGCATCAACTCACAGGTCTCAGCAGCGACTTCTCCGTACTACATTACTGGTCTGTAAAGGTCCAGTTTGCTGCTAATATCCCGCATAAATCGGGATAAGTCTTTCAATGAGACATGATATTAATACAGGCTTTACCCTCTCACTAACAAGATTATTCTAACAAAGACTCCATTGGTGGAGGATGGGGAGAATCCGACTCAGACAGAAAGTGCGGTTTCACCCCAGGGGGCCAGTTTAATAAGCTTTCAAACTGCAGAGCTGAACACGACATTGCTTGTCCTCTGTTTTGAGTAGATTAAGGCCAGCCCCTTCTCTCTCTCTTGTCTCTGCAGTGTACTGAACCCTTTGGCAGAAACATATTTACAGCCGATTAGCCAGTGTCATAGTACAGGCCTAAGGTTAGCATCCTGCTTTGGGATGATACACTTGGTACTAGTACAGAGAGCAGTCAGATATGGGTGCACATTCTGTCCCTACAAAGACTATGAAGCATATATCTGTGATGTCACCAGTAACTGCTGAGTCATTGCCACTTTGGGTGTTTATCAGTCTTCTTCTTTGGACGAGCAACTTGAATCCTCATAATCCCAGATGGGTGCAATCCCAATATCATAAGAACATACACATGAGGATAGTTTCTGTTTTCACCAGTGTACGCATTGACTCTACCCTCATACAGTCGATTACTGCACAACTCCAAAATCCATATCCCCTCTGTCTCCATCATCATTGAGTTCTCTCGATCTATACGAGGCCTTCCTCGCCCCTGGAACAATTAGGCCTGCGTTAAGTGGTTTGGCAGTGGCTTGTTCAGCAGGTCTGTAGGTAGATCAAAGATAAAATAGGCGCTGACGCCTGTCTCTAAATGGTCTGATGTACAGCCGAATAGGACACATGAAAATGAGAGTTACTGTCGTCTGTAAGTACCATTCTCGTTTGCGACGACACCACCCTTAATGTGAGGCGACAGTGGACTAGTCAGATCTAGAAGAAAATCATCTTTTAATTAGAAGATAATTACAAAAATATTTTACTGACTGGATAAATGCCATGTAAAAGTCTTGGAGGAGAGACACTGGTGTGTAAATTAGCCATAAAGGAGCCTTGAAGTTCCTGTACACTCAATTAGTTCTGCAGCTTTATCAGTTGTGATGAAGGGTCTGGACAGCCCTTAGGGAATAGACATGGGTTTTAGTGGTAAGACATGGAGCACAGGGTTTTAATACCTTCCATATGTACCATTAGGAAACGAAGACAGTTCATTCAGACGTGTTTCATGTTTTAACATGAAAGTCTGGTCTGAGGGTGAGAGCCAGATTATGTTCTTCCAATGTCATCACAATGACCCCTCCACAATGGCCTCCTTGATTCAAGGCAGCACACCTCCTTCTACGAGTCACTCTGAGCTCCGTGTGTAATGTCTTGATGTGCTATAGTATTGAAGAAGCTTCACAGGGGATGTTCTTCTCTCCTCTCCTGAACGTGTCCCCCTCTCCACAGACAGAGAACGCGCTGACGGAGGTGTGGAGCCAGTCTGGGAACCAGGGAAACCAGTGGAACCAAGCTGAGGTTCCTTTGAGGAAACTGAGAGACTTTGAGGTGATCTTCGAAGGCGTTCGTTCTGCAGACCTGACCGGAGGCGCCTCGCTGGACGACCTGGAGTTTATAGACTGCGCCCCTAGTGAGTAACACACACTCTACTACATCATCTATTTACTGTTTCCCTTGTCTTGGGATATGACTTGGCTTGGATGAGTTCTCGTGGGATTAAGATCTAAAACGATTTGGATTTGGATGATAGAAGATTTATAGAAAGAGTTAATTAGAAGCAAATTTAGTTCATTCACTTATCCTCTTCAACTGTAGGATATGGGTTTATGATTACCATGCGTGAACGTAGCCTAATTACATTTTGGTTGTGTCATTGACAGTTCCTTGGAAGTGAAGTTGAAGCCATGAAATTATCTGTTTGATGTTGCGAATTGAACAGTACCTGCGGCCATCCTTGAATAATGTGGATTAAATGAGATTATGCTTCTCTGGCAGCGATTAAATGTGCATCTCCTTTTAAGTTTGAATCAGCATGACTTCTCTAGTTGCCCCGCAGGCCAACAGCCGTTCTGCCGTGCAATAAAGAGATCTCCTTTTGCTACGAACTTGCTTTTCTATTCGGTCAGGAACGCTTTCTTTTGGACGAATGTGGCCACCATATGCCATACATACTTCTTATACACACCCAGACATTTGTGTACACGCACACATACAGCGGGGTAACAGGGGATCACATGCGCTCTTTCTAGACGTTTCTGTCATAGGCCGATGTTCAACATTAATTTAACACAGTGAGAAGACCCTGTTAGATTTTTAAGCAGAAAATGCCATTTGGCCATCTCCGCTCCCCACCGAAGCTCACACACGCACTCTCTCCCTCCCTCTCTCACACACACAAACACACACCCATACACGGTTGCATAGTGCACATGCAAATAGGTTTGTGAGCTGTTACATTTTTGCAACCTTGACAAACTCTTTGTCTTTCTCCCTCTAATGGGATATTGTTATCCTCACCGCCACACACACATACTTCTTATCCGGTTGATCCCTGTCTGGGATGTTCTGTCTTTTCTTACACAAGGCTGCTCAGTAGGAGCAGTGTTTGATTACTGTGGCCTAGTCAGCTGTTGTTTACTCTGCTGTGACTGTTCCTGTCCTCGGGAGCCAAACAACATACAGTTAGAGGAGAGATTGAGGTGAGAAGAAAGAGGTACCAGAGAGTGAGGGAGGTAACGGAAGAGAGGCAGAGTTCTGTCATCCACGGGTCCATCTCAACATCCTCCTTCTAGTCTGAAAGCACAGCCCCTGATCACTGTCATATTCTGCATCAGTGCCCGCACTGTCAACCCCACCAGTGCTGAAGTCTCGATTCCTGACACGGAATTCCGAGTGGCACCTCTGTAATGCTGTCTCTTCTCACTGTGACCTCCTGCAGCGCTGTCTCTTCTCATTGTGACCTCCTGCAGCGCTGTCTCTTCTCACTGTGACCTCCTGTAGCGCTGTCTCTTCTCACTGACCTCCTGTAGCGCTGTCTCTTCTCACTGTGACCTCCTACAGCGCTGTCTCTTCTCACTGTGACCTCCTGTAGCGCTGTCTCTTCTCACTGTGACCTCCTGTAGCGCTGTCTCTTCTCACTGTGACCGTGTCTGCATATGTCTGCGTGTGACACGTATGTTTTTTAGACGCTGTGGTTCCTGACTCCTGCCCGGACGTCACTGACTTTGTGTGTGGCAGCGGTGACTGTGTGGAGGCTCGTCTGGTGTGTGACAGCAAGGAGGACTGTGAGGATGGTTCGGATGAGCGATACTGTGGTGAGGCCATGGGATCCGGAGCTTTCTAATCACTTTCCCACAACAACATGGAGATCAGTTTAGGTCATCCCATTCCATTTTCCCCATCTTTTTTTTTCTCCTCCTCTCTCACACAATCAATCCCTCTTCCAATCTTTCTTTATTCGCCATGCTTGTTTCTTCCCATCCCTCTTCGCCCGCCCCCCAGACCACATATTAGGCCTTCCAGGTGCCTGTAACTTCAACATGCCAGAGGACCAATGGGAAGACTCCTGCCAGCTGACTCAGGACCCTGGCAACGACTGTGATTGGAGGATTGGCCAGAAGAGTGATACTCCTGGGACAGGACCTATCAGTGACCACAGCCCTGGTCAGTCTGCCTTTATAGCCCCATCACATAAGAGAGTACACACAGAAGAATAGAAAAGAACAGAACAGATAAAAATCTGTGGAATAGCAAAGGACAGAAGTCTAAGTAATCTCTTGCACTGCAGGTAGATTGCTTTGCCGAGCCTCTGATCTGCTGGGAGATGGTACCTAGCAACAAATCCTCTCCTGGTGAGGATTTGGAGCTGCTCTCGGACCACTGAGGCAGATCAGTGATGTTCCCAGGGCCATGAGAGGATTTCCTCACAGGAAATTCAGGCATTCTTCTGTTTATTGGCAACTCAAGGGGTGTTCATTGGGTATTTGGTTTTGTTTAACATGGAAGGATCGTGTTGTGAGTTGTTGCAGATAGGAGGTGCATATGAGTGTGGGTGTTCCGTGTTTAACACTGTAAAAAAGACAGTTATCTAATATGTGGCACAATACATAATAGATTGACCTTGGACCCTAGATTGACTTGACATGGACAATGTTGTTTTGTAAGAGGGATGGATACAGTTTTCCTCTGTCGAGCTTTGATGTGACACACACGTCCTCGACCAAACACATACACACTCACCCCAGGGAGGGGCTACGCCACACATTTTATTGATCGTAAAGATCATGCAGTGGAAGCCTGTCTGGTACGCTCTGGTGTCAAGCCTGACCTCATGAACCCTCTCTGAAGCCTACCGATGGGCCTGGACAGTTTCACACACACACACACAAACACACACACACACACACACACACACACACACACAGGCTGTGAGACCACATCGTATCAGACAAAGAGCACTCAAAACACACAGAGGGACACACACTTCATCCAGTTGCATCATCGCTGATGTCCAGAGACACAGGGTCCAAAGAGCTTTCATGAAACAATCCCCAGACAAATCCTAGTTTCTGGTGGAGGGAGAGACGAGGGAGCGAGCCCCCAGGGACCTGTGCTGTCTGCTGGACAAGGTGGTCTTACTGTCCCAGAGGCTTCAAATATACAGAGAAGTCTGTTTCCAGTTGATGTGGAACACACTGTAGTCCAATCTAGCTCCAACACTAAGTTACAAGATTACATTTCCAAGTCTTCAGACTGGTTTCTGGGCTGTTGCATCAGTATGAGGATGTAAGGGAATAGCAGAATGTAACTATGTAATTTCTCCTTGCATGATGTTTTATGTCTGGAAACCCTTTACTACCCATCAATCCTTGTATGCGTGTATGCGTGTATGCGTGTATGCGTGTGTGTGTGTGTGTGTGTGTGTGTGTGTGTGTGAGAGAGAGAGTGTTAATGCGTAGTTGTGTTTGTGTGTATGTATATACCTATGTGTGTGTTTCTCTAAATCAGACAGAAGGGGGAGGTACCTGTACATTCACTCAGCCATTCAGAGGGAGGGGGACATCGCCATGGTGACAACGCGGCACCCGTTCCCGGCTAGTATCGGCGTGTGCCACCTGCGCTTCTGGTTTTACATGCTTGGTTCTGACAAGATGGGCACTCTAAAGGTGAGATAACACACCTCATGAATGTCCCGATGTTTCCCAAAAGCTTACAGCACGTCCATGTAGAAAAGCAGGTAGGCAGACAAACAGGACAGCCACCCAGACAGACAGACAGACAGACAGACATGCCCACTGACAGACAGAGCTGTGTGTCTGGCCTTGTGCATCGAAGGTGCGGTGACACTGGCAGCACAAAATAGTCTGGCGATTGTGACTCCTGTTGTGCCAGTGTCAGGCGACGCATTGCTCCAAAACAAAGCCGCAGATTTTTGTTAGGGTTACTGTTAATAGTTATCGACTTGAACTTGTCCGAAGTCTCAATCAGTGACCATGGCTGTGAACAGAATGGAGGTGGCCATTGGGTTTTTATTCGCAGGGATTCTGACGGTGGTTTTCGGGACATTTCTTGTGTCTGTTGGGCCAGTAATTATTGCCGACCAAATTGTAAAGAATACAGTGATCAATCGGAATAATGAAATAGGCCTACACGATGTGGAAAGATGTCCCTGTGCCCTTCTTCATGTCTGTTTACTTCTTTAACGCTCTCAACCCTAAAGAAATCATACCTGCATCTGGGTTCTGTCAGGTTTTTACTGTGGGACCCAGTGGCACCAGTCTGCTAATGTGGGCCGCCAGCGGTAACCACGGAGACCAGTGGTCCTACGCCAACGTGATCGTGTCCAACCCAGGGCCGTTCAGGGTACGCTTCCAGGCCGAGGTGGGCGGAGACATCTGGACGGACATCGCCCTAGATGACATCTCCTTCACGCCTGAGTGTACCGTTGGAGGTAGGTTATCCACTTCCATTTCTGTCTGTGTTTCTCTCCTTACCTTCTCCCCTCTTCTCTCTCTTCCGCTCTCTCTTTCCCTTTCTCTCTTTTTTCTCTAAACCCTACCTTTTCATACTTTTCTCTTTCTTCTTTTCTCACCCTTCCTACAGCTTCCCACAATTCAATAACATCCAACAACAACTTTAGGCTGGTTCCTCTCCCTCTGTCAGTCTTCCCTGCATTCTTCTTCCCCTCCCTCCTTCCTATTTTCTTTGTCTATAAAGTGCTCTCTTTAGCCAGAGGAAGTGTGTGAATTAATGGAGCCTGTTGCCCCATAGGCCCAAATAAATTCACTGTGGAGTCTGGGTCAGAGCTGGGGAGAGCAGAGAGCAATGGGGGAGAAAAGCAATTACATTTGTATTGTGTTGTTTCCCTCCCCTGCTCCCCCCACCCCCACCCACACCCCCACCCCACCACCTATAGCGGCAGCCTGCCTGTGGCGCCCTCCTCACTGCTCCCCTCTGCCTCCATGAACACACACACACACACACACACACACACACATGCCCACATGCACACTATTCTCTCTCTCTCTCTCTCTCTCTCTCTCTGTTCAAATGCCTGGCTAGATCATTAGAGCCAACACAATCCACTAAAGCTTCACACATTCGATTCAAGGACTCCTCACAGTCTGTAAGGAAAATAGACAGCAAAAGGGAAGTAGAAAGTGCCCTCTGTGTTGCTGGAGAATGTTTACTGAGAGTTGCTGTTGGTTTTTCAAGTGGTTTCTTTTATGTGTTCCAAACACATGGGTTGGAGGGTGTGTGTAGGCATGCCTGCAAGTGTCGAAAAGCTTGCATCCATGCCATCTTTTCTTATACACTGCGTGTGTGTGCATCAGTGTGTGTATGCATGCATGCATTTGTGGACATGTCTATGCATGTCCATGTGTGTCTGTGTTTGTGCGTCTTTGTGTAAACCTGTGGGTTTGTTTGTGTTTGTGTGATACCTAGGCCCGTTTACTCCCCAGCCCCTGACCTGTGACCAAGCCCAGTTCCAGTGTCTCTACTCCTTCTACTGCATCCCCCTGAGCTGGAGGTGTGATGGCCAGGCCGATTGCCCTGACCAATCAGATGAGGAGCAGTGTCCCATCCTGACCCCAGGCACTGTGCCTCCTCAGGACCGCTGCCCCCCAGACCAGTACCAGTGCTCAGACTCCAGCTGCCTTCCCTCCATACTGCGCTGTGACAGAGTCCCTGACTGCCCCAATGGAGAGGACGAATATAGCTGCCGTAAGTGTGTGTCTGTGTGTGTGCGTGTTGACCCTTTGACCCTTGGGAATAGTGAGTCTCACACGCCATTCTAGAATACACAACCAGGGATGTGTGAACCAATATTTAAATCCGACCAGAGCGATCTCATACGTTTTCTTTTGTTGAATAACACATTGATATTGATACTGTGTTTTGCTCAAAACACGCTCTCTCTCTCTCTCTCTCTCTTTAGCTCTCTGTCTCTCTCTCGACTAAACCCATCTTTAGCTCAACTCTCCATGTCCTCTGTTCTGCCTTCCCTCAGCTCTGCTGCAGTGTGAGGTGGGGGAGCTGGTGTGTGAGAGCCCCCCCAGGTGTCTCCCCCAGGTCCACCACTGTGACCACACTGTCGACTGTCTCACCTTCAGTGCCGATGAGTCCAGCTGCCATGGTAACGTCTGAATGTTGTTTGTGCCTTTTGAGCCAATGTATTTCGTTGGGCTGGAAATTAATGCTGGATGTCTGTGCTGGACAAGCTGGCTCTACGGGTAGGATGTTTGGACTGATTCTGGATGGGGAAATAACCCTGGGTTTGGGGGATAAATAGTGGAGTTTGTTACTGTCCTCCTGCCTTCAAACCCGCACAGTTGTTCTGATGTAATTCAGAAGTCCAGTTTGCTCATCAGGGCAGAGGCCAGATTTCGTTCTACATAATCGTTTAAGAAAATGGTCTAATACAGTCAAAAAACAAAAAAATTAGTGTCTATTGTAAAACACAGCTGCCTGGTGGTACAGTGTTGATTAACAGGACAATGTTGAACTCTGCATTTGGTATTTTGGCAGAATGTCCACCAAATTACTGTTTGGATCACGGCTTGTGCCTTGTGGAGAATCACGGGCCGGTTTGCATGTGAGTAGGAGTACAAAACCCCCCAGATGCAGCACATACACATACAGATACACACTTTCATGCTTTCACTCTTTTTCTGCCTCTTCCTTTACTTGGCTGTCTCCCTCACATGCAAGCACACACGCTAACAGACACAAACACTGATCGAAGCTCTTTCAGTTCCTGCTCCCTTTTCTCTCACTTTGGCTGCCTTAAAACATGGAAATCCCATCGTTTTGTTTGGTTCCCTGGAAAAGCCACACTCCACATGTTCTCTGGAGACCACAGAGTAGTCAAAGGTTATCCCTCAACAGCTTTCATACACACAGATCCACATTTACACACTCATATACACACACACACACACACACACACATTTCCTCCTAGAGGGGACCTTTCATAGATAGTTCCTGGTCAAAATGTGAACATTCCCCCCCCCCAAGAGGTCTAGTTTGCGGGAAGGGTCGGCAGATGACCAGAACATTAGAAGAATCCTGTGAATTTGGTGGGACTGTGACCCTGTATGACTGAACCTCTTTCTTCTACGGTCTTCCTCTGTGTTCCTCCTTAACCCATACTGGGCTGAGAGATCAGAGCTAGGCATATTGGGAGAGGCAGGAGCACATTTAGGAGTCACTCGTGCCTCCGATTTTTATTCGCAGACTCAACGATCCTAAGATGCTTCAGCTGCTACATAATCAATAGTCTAACATTGCTGATATGGATGTTGGAGTTGACATCCGGAAATATAAAACGGTAGCTATTCGGGTGTCATCAAACCATGTAAATGGTTGATTTAGTTGATTTTATAATGGCTTGTCACATCAGTTTGTGTTATTGGATATTTGTCTGGTTGAGACAGGGGTTACAGCAGCTCTGGGGCATGTAGATGGGCAGGGGGTGAATGAGTGGGGGAGTTTAGACTCCAAAGTCGCTTGACTGATAGAGCTATGCTATCCTCTGTCCTTTCCTACAATGCTGAGAGAATGTCACATTTAAATGCAAATAGTTTCCCTCCAGGAATGTTGGGCTGGATCCGTCTTTAACATTGTGCATTTCTCTAATGTGCCAAGCTCTGGGAGGCAGGGGGGGGAGTGTGTGTGAGGGGGGCCACAGAGATATTGGCACAGAGAAAGCTGATCGCTCATCTCCTCTCTTGTTCTTTTTTCCCTCTATTGTCTCTTTCTGTCCTCCCCCCTCCACCTCTCCACCCCCCCCCCCCCCCCGCCACCACCACCACCACCCACTGCCTGTCTAAACTCAACACTGGCTTCAGGGGCTTCATGCTATCATTGGCCCACTGGTCCCAATCCACCTGGTGGGCTGGACCCTAAACCAAGGACAGTCTACCTTCAGATATCTTAGCTAGCTCACACACATACACATGCACCTATACGTACAGTCCGCACACAGGCCATACAGCCTTTCCAGACAGCCCACTGTACCCTAATGAAGATAAAACAGCCCTAATGCAAGCAGTGTGTTCTGCATTAGACCATCTCATACATGGCTCTTTCCCCACATTCTAGCCATGATATTGAACAGATGTGGACTTGGATGAGAAGCCTTGAATACGTTTGAGAAGCAGCTTTTTCCCAGGGGCAGTACTACAACCATTTGTCAGAGAACACAATTTCTACAGTACTTTTCTCGCTGTGCTTTATGTCTTTTTAAGACTGAAAGATGAAACTAGTAGCTTCCAATATGAGTAATTTTTGTGTTTTTTAAAGTAAGTAGCTACAATGACTTGCTGTCCCCTCTGTGTTCTCTGTCATGGCTGACATGACGCAATCTGTCATCATTTTACTGTTCCTTGTGTCCGTCACCAAAGTCTCAGTACGGCTAGATGCAATACTGCAGTAATGTGGATGGCAGTTGCCTCTCAATGCCTGTGTGAGTTTGTGACTAAGGATCTATGACTGCAGATGTTCCACTGGATGGACTGGTGTCCGGTGCCAGGTGATAGAGAAGCCTTCTCCCTCCATTCTACCCCCTGAACCTGACTCCAAACTAGGTAAACAAATCTTGCTCTGTAGCACAACACATACTTTTATACCATAAGAGTTGTGATAAGTAAACTATTCATTAAATTCGCTTTAGAAAACATGTACTTTCCTTTAATCATTGAAATGTACAGACGTTTATGAGTCAGACAAATTGTATGTCTCAATACAGACTTAAGACAGACTGTCTGTCATCATGTCCAGAAGTGATGTCACTGTGTGTGGATTTGTTGACAGGATGTCTTTACAGTCTTTACCCATGTGTTGCGTACTCTATTCAGAGACCATGTACGCAGGTATGGCTGTTGGACTGGTCCTTCTGATAGCAGCCATCACAGTCTCGGTTGTGTTTCTGTTCTTGAAGAGGCACTCGCTGATGTAAGTTCAGTGGTTTAAGATGTTATGCTGATAATGAAGATGACATTGACTATGAGGGGAAAGAGAAGGAGGTGAAATTGATGATCATGAAAAGAAGGAGGATGAATATGATCATGAAGAAGATAAGGACGAATACGATGAGGTTGTTGTTCAGAAGAGCAAGAGGAAGATAGTGATGATAGTGTGTTTATTTGCTGACTCCACAGTAAGCGTGATCTCATGGACTATAGCGTGATGGATGACATGGCCTTTAACTGGAGGTCAGAGGTCAGTATGAAGCCCCTATCAATCACTTTAGTATGTTCTGTATTTAATTCTGTATGTGTGGTTGGTATTAGTCAACCATATAAATCACATTACTCCACCTCACTGTATTGATAGGTCAGCTAACCACATCTGGCATAGGTAGAGGTTCTAGTGGTTAAACAATGTCCTCCACGATTGTCCCCTTACAAGGGGAACATTGATTTTTGTATGTGTTTGGAGCGAGAGAGAGGGGGGTTGAAAGAGTGAGAGAGAGATGGAGAGAGATGCCCGGAGCATTAGGTCCAATCTCTGTGTGCGTATGTGTGGGACATTGAGAGAAAGAAAGAGGGAGAGAGAGGAGTAAATCTTAGTCTTAAATGGATTTAGACTTTCAGCTGCAATCCCTTCCCCTGGAAAGAACACGGACAACGCCTTTTCAGAGATGGAGACAAAAATGACTACTCGTCCAGTCGTCATAATTATCATCATTTTGCTGTCTGAGGAGATATCTTTAAAGCAAACACTGCAAGAGGTGTGATTAGGAGCAGAAAGAAGGTCAAAATAAATGAGAGAGGTCTCTCTTGTTGCAGTGAACATGAGTGACAACACAATACAGACACATGTTGTTCTTTAATGGTTCACATCCTCTCTTTTGTTCATAATTTCTTCTTCATTTTCTCATCTTCTTTTTTAACATGTGTTCTATTACCCTGTCTCCAGCCCCCTTCTCTGGAGGTGAGGCCCAGGGCGTCCTCTGCTTCTAACCCACGGATGGGTGAGGGTCCTGAGCTGCCCATCAGCGTCTACCCCTGGAGGAGGAATGTGGAGGTGAGGGTTCCCACACAGACCACTAACCCTAACCCTAACTACCATCATTGTCTGTATGTATAAAACATGTTTGTGTGTGTGTACGTGTGTGTGTGTGTACGTGTGTGTGTGTGTGTGTGTGTGTGCGCGCATGCGTGTCTGTACTCCAGGGTCCAGGAAACAGAGATGCCAAACTGTCCTTCCCAAACCCACTGTACAGAGACCCCTCAGCAGGAGCTGGTAACAGTAGCTCAGAGGCATAACCACACATCCCAACATCAAACAACAACAGCCATAATAACCATGTTACCATCACAATCACCAACAGCCTTCATGACATATACATGAATGCATTTGTGAAACGTTCTGGCAACTCATGTTGGGAATCCTCTCAGCACCTTCTCGGTCCATGTTCTCTGTGTAAAGCTGAGCTGTTTTTAGGTTCTGATTTGCGCACTGTAACATTACTACACATATGGTTCTAATAGGGATGATATGGATCGTTGTAAAACTTTAATTCAGGCAAAGTATCAGCTTGTGTTTCAATACGATGTGGCATTTTGAATGTACATTTACTGGCGTCGAGTAGGGTTGTTCAGTCTTAAAATGAGTGAACAGAGGTTCCTAATCTTGTGACTGTATTTAGTGATGGGATCGAGGGAGTTCTGAGTACCCTGTCTCCTTCTGGCTTTCTGCACAATAGAAACATTTTCGAACTGTGCTCTTTACGACGTGTGAATAGCTGAATGTCTCCTAAATGAATAAAAAAATCATTAGGTAATTTGACACAGGTCCTTTTCACTTCAAAATGCTACATTTTACATTTGCACCCCCACCCCCATACACACACACACACACACACACCTCCCTTACTTCTCCTCATCTGATCTCCCCACACTACTCATGTGACTGTCAGTTGACTCAAAATGTGAATCCAACTGCCTTTTCCCCCAATGCTTCCCCCCTCCCCTCCCCTCCACCTTTCTCTCTCTTCCCCTATTGTTCCTGGGAGCTTGAACTCAGTCTCTGGAACCATCGTTATTCACTCTGCTGAATGGGAGCGGAGAGCTCCTGGAAGCATTTAGCCCGACCAGCACAGCTCCCATCAATGTGCTTTTGTTGATGCACTTCTGTAAAGCAACACAAGTCAGCTGTTTTCACCCAGCCTGTTGTTATTCCAATTATGCTAGCTATCCATGGAGCCAAGGCAAAGGTCTGTGTTTTGTTGACACCCAGAGCACACTCTCCGAAAACCTTACGTAATGTGAACACTTCCCCACCCTTGACAAATGAGCCAAAACAAAATATTTTTTTACTGTGGCCTTCACTTTACTTATCGTTGTAATGTGTCTTCCTAAATGAGGCGTAACAGTGGCAAGTGACACATGAGAAGAAAGGACTAACTGTTACAACCTTTTGTGTGTTCCTGGGTTCCTGCCCATCTTCCACTTGATCCCTGCTGTCTCTCTGTCCAGGCCAACTCTTCATTCTGTTCTTTACACCTTGAAACCACAGTCTCAGGTCAGACAAGGTGAAAAACAGCTTCCTCTCCAACAGTTTAGGAGTCCCTATCTCTCTATGTCTTGATTGTGGGGGCCTTGAGGTATGACTCATTCTGTTAATGTAAGGGTGGATGAGAGAGCTAGGTGTGCGTGTGTGTGTGTGGGGGGAGGTTAATAATTTCTTCAAAGTAATGTATATCGCTGAATGCGATGGGCAATAGCTAATTATCTAATTCAATTCAGCAAACCCTAAACATTGAGTTGGTTTCTCTGCTTCAATACGCTCCCCCTTATCATCCCCCTTTGCTTGATTAACTTTCTAAATTCAAGTCAATATCTCTTGGAGTATTCCTTAATTAACGCGATTTTGAGGTTTATTGTTTTGCTGTTTTCCCTATGAAACGCAAAAGCAAGGCTTGGCAGATTGATTGATTGCAGAAAAGCGGTGTTTTAAAGGGCACCGGTTTATTTGACTGTGAATAAAGTGTTTCAGTTTGATTGCTCATGTGAGATCAATCAAACTAGATCAATGGGAATGATGCTTGGGAAGTTCGGTCTGTATTTCAGCCCATGAAAATAAGATCCTAATGAGACCTTAGCCATTATACCCATTCATTATTAATTACTATAAATCCTAAGAGGTTATTTTTGTCTCTCTGTCATGAGAAGTTCTCCATTTCAGCTGAGAAACACTCAACCGAGTCAGTCAAAGATGTCTATTGTGTCTTTTTGGGGTGCACCACGTCCAGTCTCTCCCAAGCAAACTGCAAGCCACTTCAGTTTCCATATCCCCTCAATAGCACATCTCGAAACTTGGCAAGCATCTACTGTTGTGGGACGGAAAAGCTCCCGGTGGCCAGGCGACAGAGAAGTGGAAAGTACAGGACAGAGCTGACCTTGTTCTCTCTTTGTGGCTCACCGTCATTAGAGGTTTTTTAAAGGGCTGTGACGACCACTCAGTCCCAACCTTCTCCTTTCATTCCAGTGCCAGGACCCATAAGCACTGTGGAGAGACTCACCTGGCAGGACCTGCCATAAACGAGCTGTGGGAATGAACACCATCTGCACAGTGGAAAGCAAAGGGACTCTTCTGTACATTATGCTGCTGTAAAACTCCTTACTCTTTTCATGGCTGTAGTTGCCATATGCCAGGTGACAAGCCTTGGCTATCTTGGGATGCCTGCTGGGTGTGAAGGCATTTCTACGTGACTTAGCTGCATTACATCCAACGAGAGGTGAGACACATAGGAAAAGAGAAAGAGAAAGAAGTGAGAGAGTAGAGTCAAGTGTTACAAAAGAAGGTAAGTAGGAGAGAGAGAGTAAAGAAAGATGGACATAGAGAGAGATGAGGTGGTTTGGGTCTGACCTTCCCAGCTCTGGCCTCCTACAGCATGTGCTACTGTTCCACACTGCTGCAACATGATGATAAGAGCTACGACTTGACCCAACTTGTCTTTCCCACTGTGGAATGATTTCACTCCTTGAAGAGAAAGGTGATTTGCACCGAAAGAACAAAAAAAGGAGAGAAGTTGTGGGTAGAGAGAGAGAGAGAGAGAGAGAGAGAGAGAGTGAGAGAGTGAGAGAGTGAGAGAGTGAGAGAGTGAGAGAGTGAGAGTGAGAGAGTGAGAGAGAGAGAGAGAGAGAGAGAGGAGAGAGAGAGAGAGAGAGAGAGAGAGAGAGAGAGAGAGAGAGAGAGAGAGAGAGAGAGAGAGAGAGAGAGAGAGAGAGAAACCGAGTGTTTTGTCAGCAGTAGAGAATTTTAAAGCTCTTTTGGAGGCAGGCGTCTTGGCTTTGACTCTGCCCTGGCCGGCCCTTTGAAGGAGGTTGAATCCCATTACACCCAGGCCCCTAAGTGAAGTCACTACAGCTACAACACTGATCCCAATCTGCTTTATGGCCTTGATGGCCACCACACAAGTACCCAACTACATTATGGGTGAATAAAACATTTGCAAAGTTTGGAATGATTTTGTCCTTATGACTTACAGTCCTTGTAAGTACTTTAGTGTAATAATTAGCGTGTAAGTTGTAAACTCTCTACACACAGCACAATGTAGGTATTGTGCCACAGTAGGTATGAATATAAATATAAGTACATGGTATGTGCATACAGTAAGCAGATGCCAGTGTTGTGTATCTGGAAGGAAACACGGATTTGATCCAGTATCCAGGACTTCAGATGTCTGTTCCTGTGGAAAGGTCCACTTCTCTGCCCCCATCTTTGAGGCTAATGGATGAATAAAGGGATGTGGAAGTCTCCCATCTAACTTTGTTATTAGGTAATAATTGTCAGATCACCAAAACATAAGTCCAAGCAATTTCTCAACATCTCTGTTCAGAACATTTCACAAGGAAGTGAAAGAATTTCAAAAACACGATGACCCCACCAACAACCTCCTCTACAGTCTACTGTTTTTGAGGTTCGAAACAGAACAAATGAGAACAAAAACTACTGCATGCCGTTAAAAAGATTTGCATGTTCATCCAAAAGCAGAAGCAGACAAATCCAGAATTCTAATTTAACAACTGCCAATCCAGTGCATAGCAATGTATTCAAGTTGTGAATATGTGTTGAAAATCCACTGAAAACATTAGTGGCCACCAGTCCGTACGTCCACAATGAGCTGTCATTAGACAGTGTGCTAGAATTGAGTGTCCCTGGTCCAGTCTCTGGCATTGGTCCTTTCCCAGTATTGGCCCGCTGCATACAGAGCCCGCTCCCCATCTCTGAATCCACACTGAAACTCATCCATGACTCCCCTCATGCAGCTACACTCTGCTGTCACACACACACACACACACTTAGCTGGTGCTGTGACAGTATCGCCCACTGCATTCATTTGACGCAGCTTTCTGTCTTCGCCACATAGGCGACAAATCCAGTCAGTTAGCAGAGCAGGAGCTCTGGGGTCTTTGGCTGACTTGTCTCTATATACTATAATGTGGGACTCAATGAAGGTGGTCTTTGGAAAGTGGAGAGTGGATTGGCAAAGCTGTGACTTGTAGACATCCTGATACACTGGCGCTGGTAGGCTAGCAGCTTACTTCGATGAAAGACTATAAACTAGTCTTCAATCATTTCCCAAACTCAAATTATCCAGAAATGCTGCATGCATGATTTCGTGTCTGTCTGCCAACATTTACCTACAAAAGCAGGTCTTTATGAAATTAAATTATTTCATATTAATAAAGCGTTTCCATAACTATGGCAAGGTCTTATTGGCCTCTTTGTTCCCATGATGAGGGTGTCTTAATTAGAAAATAAATGTGGTCCAACTAGTTCTCCCTGGGCAGGATCACAGCCAGCCACAAGGGAAGAGGGAGAATGGAGAGAGTTCTAAGGCGTGGACGGCAGCCATTTCAAACCAATAGACTGGTTCACATGTGCTGCCTGGCAAAGGAAGCCAGAAGCTTTGCTAGCTGGCTGCCAAACACGGTCTCCAGGAATGGCCGTTATTCTTGTGAATAGGTGAAACCACAGAAAGCTGTCTATCTCCGCCTTGTTTTGCTAAAAACCAAATTGCCTTCATAACTATAATCGTGACATGATATTTATTTATTCCTATTATGCAAATGTATACATCAGTAGTTTGATTTCTTTCTTTTTTTCATTTAATCAGCGTGATAGTAATCATCTTTTTGATTGTTTCTTGAATAACCGATCCAGAAGAAAACTACGCCCACCTGTTACATTCCCTCTTTACAGAAATCTGTTGCCGAAAGAGGGCGCTCATACCAGCGCTGCAAACAGCCAGGTGGTGCGCAAGCAATTAACGTAGGCCAAATTGGTTACTTTGTCCAGGTATGATACATGGATTAACTCAAATGAGATTTCCCGAATTTACCATTTATACTTGAAGCGTGTTTCAGTACAGTCTTGGAATAATATATCCTACCATGGAGCATATAGAATAACATATCCTACCACATTTCCCTCTCCAACCAATTTATACGATGGTTTAGGCTGCTGTTGTCTAAATGATCGACATTATCCTAATATGTGAGTAAAATACCTTTTGCACAGTTCCCATTTTTATGTGGTCATAATGTTTCTTTTGCTGCAGTTTTATACTCAACAGAATATTATCTGTCATATGATTGCAACACGCCGTTAACTTCCCTAAACTGCCTTTCGAATATAATCTGTCATATGATTGCAACAAGCCATTAACTTCCCTAAACTGCCTTTCGAGTCCCATGTTGGCTAGAGTTCAGCAGAGGACAATAGCAAGGAGGCTGTGGCCTTTTAAGATGAGTAGCCTTTCCACAAAACGATTGAAGTTCTTAAGCTCAAAGCCATGGAATGCTCACAGAAGGCCATGTGAAGGGAGGAGCTCTAATAGCAACAGAAGGAAGAGAGGGAAATTTAGGGACCGTGGTTTGGCCAGTGTTCTGTCCATTTGGCCAACTTTGTAGATGTTCCTTCCGTAGTAAAAAAGTATAGGGCTGACCTCAAATGGAACATTGATATGTGCAAACGCAATAAAGTCCTGGAAGGAAAAATAAACAGACAGGATACAACAGGGCACCGGCCAGAGCAGGTAGCCCTATGTCCGGTTTGGCGAGCCATTGCGGAGACCAATGTATGTGGACCGTCACCCAGAAAAACATGTTCCCGTTGTATCTGACATCGCGTAACTGCACAACATACTTGTACATGTGGATGAATGCATACGCTACTGCAGAACTAACTGTAGTAGGTAGTTTACAGTAAACTGGGTGCGCGAGGAAGGGGTGGCACTCACGGTAAGAAACTGAACACAATTGGTGAATTGGTGATCGAGGGGGGAGAGGGGGAGAGTGGACGGTGCACCCAGCTCTTCCGAGAGCGCAGCCCACATTGCGCCTCCTTCTCCTTCCCGGGTAGGACCGTCAAAAAATAGATCTGTGTAGGTTACGCCGCGGAGCTTGTATGACCCCAATATTTTGAACTGTGTTGCTTTTTTGGATTGTGAACTGGGACCCGTTTGGACGAGCGTATGCGCGCACTCTCGCATACCCTGCACAAGCAAGCACGCACACAAACACATCCAAACAAACACCAGCGAACGTCCGATGTTCCTCTCATAGCGATCAGAACAGACAGGTCTCGCTGTGAAGGCACAGCACTGTGGAAACGCTGTGGAGAGGCACAGTTACGGAGTCAACGTGAAAACAATTTGTGTATAACAAACAAATATCCATATAAAGGGGACATAACCAATACAAGTGGACCTTGGATATGGCGGGTGTGAAGACATTCGACCTCATTGTTGGAGTTGTTTTAGTTTTACACTGTCTTGGCAATGCGCTTCAGACGACCCAAGGGGAGATGACAACAAGCGGTAAGACCCCAAATCTTGATGGTTAAAGAGCTACACAAATTATCCATACAATTACAAAACGTAGGCTAGTGACCAAATAATCAGTGAGTTGTTATGCGGGCTTGTGTTTTACGATCGTTATTATATCTTGTACATTCCAAAGTAGGCACGACAGGTAGAACACAACTCTGATTATTAAGAGAAAACCAAAATAGTCTACTCTATGTGTGATGTCACATATTCTCACGGTCGAAACAGCCATTTCACACGTCACGGGATAGTAGAGGAAAGATAATTTTGTTTTCATCACGTTTGAGATTAAATGCGTTACATTCTTTGATTCTTTGTCTTGATGGACCACATCAGATACATCAAAAAGATGCGCTAACTACCAGATAATTCTACAGTGAAATGGAAGCCAGTGCAGTTAAAATATTGACTATGACATTTGAAAGTAGGGGGCAAGGTACATTTTGAATTAGAGTGTTCGAACGTGTGCGCGCGCGCTCCATGCATGCATCCTTTCGTGTTTGTGTGTGAGCAGGTGCGCGCGCATTAAATTGGAGATGGAACGCTTTCTTTGTCGGCAATTGATACTGGATTCTATTGTTTTCCTCTTTTTCCAGCAAGCGATAGGTTGCCCCGGAACAGTTAATTGAAACATTTTTAGCAATAACTAAGTGTTGCCAACAGGTTCTATTCCAAGTTTGTATGTACAGTACACGTCCATCGAGATTGTGTTTCTTTTCATAAAGGAGTCTCACGCCCATTGCCAAAGGTTAACCATTAATCATGGATACGTTATGAATATAAATTGGGACCATTGCACGTGGTTGTATTCTGTCAATTCATTTCACCTGGATGATACAAACATTATTCATCTTGAGGTACAGTAAATATCCTTTATGAGGATTAATAAGATTGAATAAAAGCACAACAGTTCCTGTGGAACCTTGGGACCAAGGTCCCTGTCAATGCTACAGCTATCTGCTGGACTCTGGTCTTATTTGATGCCAGATCAGCCCCAATGGAGAAGGAGGGAGGGAGAGAGAAACGAATGGATGAAGGAAGATAGATACCATGCAGGAAGGGGAGAGTTGCTTTCTTTGAAGAGTGTTGACCCAGAACAGCCTGTACCAGTCTGGGAGTGGCCAGTCTGGAAATACAACACTCAGAAACATAGCAATGAGTAACCATAATTTTAGAAGGAAAGAGGGAGATATAGAGATGGTAAGGGGCATGTGAGGGGGGGAAGGGACTAGGGACGGGATATGGGTGAAGAGTGAGAAGTATGTTTGTTCACATGCTGATGATGTGTCAGCCCTGCTCACAGGGGCTGTTTTCAGGGACTCCATTCTACCCTCCCTGGGTTCCAGAGAGTGGTGCCATGTTTTCTTAGGGTTATAGACTTGCTCCAGACTGGGTCTGTGACACGTGGGGAACATCATGCCAACATGGGTTGTGTCCCCATAGTCCTGGTCTTGTTTCTAGGTAGTTGATGGGGGGAAAGGTTATCTAATATCGCATCGAAAGAAAATGACTTTGTGACAGGGGATTGCAAAATAATATGTGTTCATGCGTTAGATAGGGCCAATGGAGTGTGCATGTTTGGAGTATATATAATACCGCATTTGAATAGAGGTGATAAAAACATCCAACTCGGCAGAGAGAGAGAAGAGAAAGAGACCGAGAAAGAAAAATAATATAATTATGCACACTCACCCTGAGCACACACACACACACACACGCATACATTTTGTTATCTTTACTGAGCTATTGACAGGTACTTTGTCTCTCTTTATGGACCCAATCCATCTCCCCTGGCAAGCGGGGATGAGCTAGTGACAGTGGTGTGAGAGGATAAGAAAGTGCTCATGTTACAGGACAGATTCTGGTTCTTAACACATTTGGAACCTGCAGCTCCACCTGCCAGACCTTCACCACACTGTTCAGGTTAGGAGGACTGGCATGATCATGCTGCTTCTACCAGTGTTCCTCAGCAGGTTTACATACGAAAGTGCCACGATTCCAACCATCAGCATTCTGTCTACTGTTCTCACAATTCCAGAATTGGAGCGTCAGCTCCAAGATTGCCAGAGGTCCCTGTCGTTGTTGGTAGATATGATGAACTCAGAGTTCCAGATAGAGAGTAGGACCCACCCTCTCTCCCTGGAGCCGTATGTGGGACAATATATTTAGATTCCATCTTCTAGGTGAAGTGCTTTCCTCATCATGGGTTGCGACGTGCACTATTTTGGGTCTGAGTGAAGAGGAGGAGTTCGTCCTCTCGCTGCGCTGTCATGGAGGTGGTGTTCTTACCAGCCCCTAGCAGTGAGGATCTCCAGTCTGCTGGCACCTCTGGGATTGGTTGGTCTGGTGAAATGCTTGCAGCACAAAGATTGTCACTGGCTCTCCCATTGACTAGGATCCACAGCTGTAAATGATTTAGAGATGGGTAGAGAGGAGATTGTCTCATTACCTACTGCCAGATGTGTGTGTGTGACATTCCACAACAGTACAGTATGGAGATGTGTGCGGTGGACGTACGTGGCCACATACACAAACCACACATACATGCCTGTCCTTATAGTTATCAATCATGCAGGCTGTTGTGTATATCTGGGCAGTCTTAGAGAACATCCGGCGATCTAAAGGCCCCCCCCTCTACCCCTGCCCCATTCTCTGGGACCATCTCCGGCTGACGTCGGCAGCAAGCTCGGTTCATTTTTCACTCCGATTGTGCCTCCAAGCGAGAGACAGGCGACGTCACAAGGCTCTCTCCTTCTCCCTGCTGGCCCTGTGAAGCGAGGAGGTCTGGCTTTAAACTGCGGTGTTCGGGGCTGCTAATGTGTTAGGATTGTGGTTTTATGTGGAATGTCACTGAGTCATGAACAGCTCCAGTATGTCTGTGTGGGAGACTGTTCGATGCTGTGCAGTGACTGGGGCTGTGTAGTTCTGGGCTGTGCAGCCCCGAGCTGAATAGCTTCTGTGGTTGACAGAGGGTTAACATGGGCAGGTGCTGATAGCCTGGCGATGGTTGTGTGGACTGGTTCTCCATCTATCGAAATACCTGGAGCCAGCTCGGTACTGGACTGGATGCAGACGCACACAGGAGCACAAGCTACACATGCTGTACGCACACACAAACGCAATCATACCAACTCACCAAGACCGAGATACAGTTTGTACGGTAGGTATGCATCCAGACACAAAGTGCATGGCTTGTTAGACTCAACCTTCAAAGAGCTCATGTTTGCCCTTCATGACTAAGATGGTCTGCTTTTTGTCTGTCCTGGTTTGGTTCTCCTTCATGACTAGGCAGGTTATCATCAGAGGCCTGTTTCACAAAGAGGCCTGTCTGTTCTCCACCGAGGGGAAGAGGTTCAGCTGAGTTTAGGCAGGGCAGGGGAAGGGAGGGGTGTTACGGTCAGTGTGTGAGCCTTCTTGGAATCCACACCCCCCCTCCATCTGACACTGCACATTCTAGAATGCACAGAAGGAGCCGGCCTCTTTATTGGCTGTCTGAATGACCTGCTGAAAGAAGCTGCCATGAATGGATGATGGGGACTGGTCTGTGGAGGGGGGCGGGGGAGGGGGGGGGCGGTGGTGCGGCAGCACATTGTCCTGCCACTCCGCCCCCCTCCTATGCCATGCAGGGATAAGAAGTGGGGGTAGTTGGGGGTGGGGCGGGGCACACGGCAGCCACCAAGCTCTCACGTTAGTCACACCCTGGAACTTGTCATCTTGGGTCCACTCCTTCAGTCGGAGGAGGACCCACAACTGTGTGTGTGTGTGTGTGTGCGCAAAGAGTATGAGTAGAGGGGGTGCATTGGGCAGGGGGCAGGGGCAGAGGAGAGGGTTCAACAGCCCCAGAGACAAAGAGACAAGGCTGCTAGTTAATGAAAGCCAGCACAGTTAAGCTGCTCTTTATCCACCCCGCTATTGTCTTTCACATGAGCCTGAAGACCTTTCTCCTCCACCTGCAGCTTTCCATTCAGCATGGTCACTGAGCTTCTAATAGCCTCTGCTTTAGGAGGAGGGAGGGGACTTTCTCTTCTAGGGTTGTGTTTATTAGATTAAAATCACTTAAGAACTTCAGTGATTATTAGGATCTGTCAAAGGAGCACACACTGAAGATTTGCGATGGCTTTTTTTCTTGAGGGACTTACATGTAAAGGAGCTTAACTGAAAGCAGGATTTTCTGTATAAGAGGGAGTGATGGAGCACACTGTTATCTATGTGAGAGGGAGGGAGAGAGAGAGAGAGAGAAAAGGTATTTTCATGCATGCACAGAACTCCTCAGCTCTGCCAGGTGGAGAAGAGCTGATTTGATAACTGTGGACAGAAGCCGTACTCAGGTTGCTGTTTTATCTGGAGTCCGGCTGTCTGTCCAGCTGGGGAGCACTGAGTAGGAGAGTCCAAAAAGATCATTGTGTTTTTGAATTTGGAGCATTTTCCTGCTTCCTTTTTTGCCTTTTTTGCCTGCAGGGGAGAGTGTGTGATGATAAAACATTAGATGTGGTTTAAAGAGAAAATATTCCATCCCTGGCTGCCCTCTCAACCAGGAAACAGACTCTGGACCATTACAAGGTGTCATCCACTACATCTGACAGGTCAGGGATTTCAGATGTTTTGGATGAGATACCAGAGGTTGATGTCGTTTGGTGTGTGTGTGAGACACCAGTTGGTGACGAGGATTGTCTGGGAGTGTGTCCAGCTGGGGGGGGGGTGGGGGGGGGAGGAGGGGGGCAAGGAATCTTTCAGGCAAGCTGGAGAAAGGTTAACCCCTGACACAGACACAAACCCTGCCTTCGACAGCTTTGACACCCACAGCCAGGTGGGCGGACAGAACCTTTATCCTAGACCAGACTGTGTCACTCAGTGGGGCTGATAACATGTTGCTACACGTTCATCTGCATGTGTATGTTTGTGCCTGTAATACAGAAGACAGAGAAAAATGGAGAGAAGTGATAAAGGTAAGGTAAAAGAAAAGAAAAGAAAAAGAGAGGAAGAGAACAGTATTTCTTTAGTTCTGGTTTGTATTGGTGTTTTCTTCTGATCTCCCTTTGCTTTGGATTTTGTTTGATCTTTTGTATCTTCTGTAGTTTTGAGCGCAAGTGAGCAAGATGCACACAGTCCCAGACTCAACCCTGATTTTACGATATGCATAATATGCTTTCAAACTCACCAATCTAACATTCCTTTCAACCTCTATATTTATTTTCTCTCTTATTGTGATATTGGATCCAGAATAAAGGTACGTTCAAGAGGCTCAGTTTCCAGAAGTCTCGTAGGCTATCTGCCATCTCACATTCATATCGTTGTCATCGTTGTCGGAATTATGACATCTTCTCGTTCACAGCAGCTTGAAAACATGCCTGAGGTCTGCTGCCATCTCAGTGTGTTACAGTAAAAAGGTGTTTTACACCGACAAACAAGTTCAAGCAAGCAGCTGACTCATGACTTCTCTACATATTCACTCTTCACATACTCAGCTCTCTTTCTCTCCTTTGGTCACCAACAGACCATTCTTTGTTTCTGTCTTTGGTCTTTGAGCAGTAAGGAGTGTGTGCTGGTCCATATGTCTTTCTCGTTCCCTCTTCTACAAACTCCTCCTGATATGTAACAACCATGCCCTGCAGTAACAACAGACTGACAGAGCAATTTGGCTACGTGGGACTTTGTTTGTTTCTCAATGCTGCAGACATCAACCACATGCACATTTCTGGTTAGAATTGAGGGATTCATTCAAGGTTTTGATTTTTAAAATCTCTTGGGCTGATGAGTCTTGTTATAATATTGTTGTTGGTCATGATGAGCCATAGAAAGAGATATCTACACAATTAGGAGTAATCCGGGGGAAAATTTGTAACTGAAATAAAAATGACCATGGATTGTGAAAGAGTGAAGTATTTGGAGGAATTAAAATCTGACAGACTGGGTGTCTGACTGACTGACTGACTGACTGACTGTCTGACTGGTTCTGGGTCAGCTCTCAGACATCTGCTATCTTCCAGCTGTCATGTTCCAATGGAGACTAAGTTGGGAGAGTGATGAGCTGCTCCTGCTGTGGTTATACAGGAAGAGGGATTTCCTCTTAATACTAACTTTGAATTTAGACCTATGAAGATAAAAGGATGGCAACCTCTAAGACATTAGAGACCATCAGAGGGTTAACTCCAAACTCCTGTCACAGATCCAGTGATTATTTAGTAACGATATCTGAGGTTGTTCTTCTTACCTGGCATAACTTTCTTTATGACTCAACGAGAGCTGAATATCTAACGCGGTAGCGCGACTGTGATCAACACCAGTTTCTGGTGAAGTGCGTCTGGTTGCTTTCAACCTGAAGTATTCAGGCGTCTCTGTAACTGTGTCTGGCTCGGAGCGATTTTGGAGCTGAACAGACACAGCCTGCCAACAACAAAGTGTAAGGATAGCCGTGTGTCTGTGTGAGGACGTCCTGTAGCCGTTGGCAGTTCTACTCAGGTAACCAGAGACGTACGGAGGCTGTTATAATTCAGTGGAATGCCCTGCAGCCAGCATGCCAATTTATTGTATTTCACAGAGAGACGCGTTGCTCAGCAGTAACAGTAGCCCTCGTCTCCCTTCCTTGCATTGCACACAGTGATTCAGATGCCACACCTTTTGTATTTAACGAGAACAATAGATCTCACGAGCTTATTGAACTTGGGAAATTTGGGAGAGGTTGTACAGGAATCTTCCATTGTAATTTTCGAATTGGTCGGTGTGTGATGCGATGTGTTTTATGTAATTGGACCTGACTGTGCGGCGGTTAGAAAGGAGAACAGAAATCTTCAAAGGCTGTTTTAGAGTTAAACAATTACCTGTTCACTTTTACATCACCTGACAGAATGAATTTGAATATGCCTGGGTGAAGTTAGAGGAACGCTTACTCATAGTTCCTTCTGAACTACAGATGTTATCTTCCTGGCAGACACCTGTGTGACCAGTCTAGTCTCTAGTCTCGAACTCAGTGTGACTCAGCACCTGAGAACCGCAGCACTTCCTGTCTCAACTTGTTCATCCTCCTAAAGAGTTGGATCCTATCTGGTGCTTCCCTAGGGGTGTGGATGCTTGCTGTTGCTCAGGCTATTTCAGGGGTCAAACTGTCAGACGTGTGGCTACCGTAGACACTTTTATATTCATCTTTGCTCTGGTATACTGGGGGTTATTCTGGTACACTGGGGGTTATTCTGGTACACTAGGGGTTATTCTGGTACACTGGGGGTTATTCTGGTACACTAGGGGTTATTCTGGTACACTGGGGGTTATTCTGGTACACTAGGGATTATTCTGGTACACTAGGGGTTATTCTGGTATACTGGGGGTTATTCTGGTATACTGGGGGTTATTCTGGTACACTGGGGGTTATTCTGGTATACTGGGGGTTATTCTGGTACACTGGGTGAGTGTTGCTATTTGAAGGTTCTCAGGTGGGGCTTCACACATTAATTTCTTCACAATAATGTAATTGACTCTCATTAACCAGCTTTTGTGCACGTTACCCCAGATGACAGTAATTGGATGCTGGGTGAATTAATGATGGCATTTTAATTGGAGTACTTTGTTTGTTCCACCGTGTCCCGCTAATGGCTGGATCCTCGTCCCAAAGAAGGGTTGTGACGGGTGGTAGACAACACGTCACACACACCCTGTCGCCACAAACATGACCGGGGCTCAGTGGTGAGGGAAGGCATCAACGTTTCTCTGTCTCCCTGGAGGGAAAGAGGGGAGGGGGGGAGGGGGCTTTATACTGTCTCTTCACAGCCCTGGGAGACAGTGTCTGGCTAAGGTGAGGGGTGCCAGGTATTGATTATGTGTCTGGCTCCCCCCCTCTCTCCCGCCTTGGGGATCCACTACCTCAGATGGGTGAGGTGGCACAGTTACCAACGCAGTGTAAGTGATCACGATCTGGGGTTCACTGGCAACTTAAGACTCTTGCCTCATGCTTCACATTCAAGAACGCCATAAATAAAGACTAGCAGCCAGTCCATCAATTCCATTTGTTTTGTGATCCTATGTTTGGAGTACAGCTTGTGATGTGGAGCAGGCTGACATCCCTCTGCAGGGCTGTCTGGAGCTGTGATGGATGTGCTGCGTGTCAAACTTATTGACTCTGGCTCGAAAATCGAACACGCTGTGATGAGAATAAACAACAATGAATTATTTGACATTATTTGCTAAGCCAAGTGAAGTGTTTAAAAAATACACATTTTTCTTTTGAATATTCTTTTGTGGAAGGGATATTGACACCAGGTCCCTCGCCATGCTGGGTTTTTCACATACCACATGTGGGCCGCGTGCAGGGTGGAAGTTACGACTTATTTTTCTTGAATCCGTTTTGTGACTTGGTGGAACAGCATGACTCTATTTTATTGTAGAGGAACATTAAGACATGCTGAGGAAGAATACAGTTATATTGTTGGCAAATTATTGCTGCTAATGATCAACATTCACAGACTGAATAGATGAATCCACATGGCTTATTAAAAGACTGGTCCCCCATGGTGGCGTTGACTAAGTGTGTGAGCAGGTCTGTGAGTTAGTGTGTGTCTGTGTCTGTGAGTGTGTGTTGGATGTTATGAAACACTTTACATCTGCCAGGTATTGATGGTCTGGGAGAGATAAACAGAGGGGAGGGGTGGGTTCTGTTTGGATTATATTTACAAAGAGAGTGAGATGGATATGAGGAAAGGGACAATAAGAGGAAGAATATGAATGGTCAAAAAGTGAAAGTAGGAGGTAAAGAGGCCATTCCCAAGGTCTTAAGAGGGGAAGATCTACTGCTGATAATATTAAGCATGAATTAGAAAGGTAGAGAAGAGATCCTTAGCTATAACCTATTTTCTATCTAAAACTCTGGAGAACATTCGGACACAAATCAAATCCATAGTTACATAGGAAATGAACATGACCATCATCACCTCTGATCTTCTCGTCTCCCTCTCCATTGTGTCCACAGTCTGTGATCCACACCCTAGGGTGTTAGACTGGTGCTTCCAGTCCACGGCCCGGTTCCTTGGCTCTCTATGTGAATGTGATTAGGAGTTCTGTGTTCCGTTTCCCCAGTTTCCTGAGTTAACGTTCCTGTGTCACATATGATTAGAAGGAGAGGCCTAATGATTGGCCACTCCTGCTGTTCTCCGTAGGGGACAGGGGATGTGTTTTTAATGAGCTGGAGGCTGGAGGAGGCTGGAGAACTGGATCACTCCACAGCTAAGGACACAGGCTAGAGGACTGGACTCGTTCTTTATGCTTTCTTTCTCTCTCTCTCTCTCTCTCTATCTCGCTCTCTCTCACTCTCACTCTGTCTCTCTCTCTCTCTTTAAATTGCATTTAAAAATATATTTAAGTAAAAAAACTCTCTCTCTCCTCCAAAGTGCTGTCTCTCTCTGTTTCTCTAGGGGAACAGTCATTATCAACCCAGATGAACTTGGTAGATGAGCAGGCACCTCGTCACCAATCCCTCTCATTGCTAATTCGTACATTTTGTCACGACGTCCTGTTTTTTTATAATATAACATTGAGGTGATAAACCAGATGTGGTGTGGGTATTTTGGCTCCCTCCTACTGTAGCTCCAGTCATGGTGTGTTGAGGTGAGACACCTGACCTGTGCTGGCACAGGCGCAGGTTTAATGGGATATTATTCACTGTGTTCAACAAAGTGCTGCGCGTGACTCCGCAAGTGTTCTGGAGATTTCTATGCAGTTAGACGTGTGGGCCATAAGGAGACGGCTGATTTAACACGAAGCGAGAGTTCGATACCCGAGCATGTCACCGCCTTGACCTCTGAGCCTGAGCTTGGGTTGTAAATGTCCCGTCCCCCCAGAATTCTAACACCACAGCTTCCTGAGACCACAAGCGCACATACATAAGCAAAATGGAAATGTAAGGTCCAGACAGTGGACGAGGATAGTGGATGAGTGGAGAAATAAATGGGTGAACATACACAGATGAACTAAACGATTTCTGGTAGATCTGATGCTATGTTCACATACTGATAGATCTTCATGTTCAGGTGTGGGTAAGTACAAGACTGAATCTTGCCCTCACAAAACATAGTCTTGTAGTTGGTTAACAGGACCACATATGGGCGTCTTTTTACAGCCATGTGTATGCATACACAACAGTAAGTGTCTCAGGGATTTCAGAATGGGTCAATGGGGTTTAAGAGTTGATGAACTCCAGGAGCAGCCATTTTTCCACCATGCTCAGAGGGGGATGAAACAGTATCATGACTTGTCATGTTTTAGTTAATCAAACTGTATTTTACCATTTCATCCAAAAAACGTTATTCTTTCTTACTGCCCTCTGTGAGGTAGCCAAGAACCCTCATTCCTTAAATCATCTGATCTCGTTTTCTAAACTGGCTTATTAAATATTTTGAACACAGTTCTTTATTATGTAGGACATAAAAAACGTTTATGGGTCACTTTATTATTGCTCATAGCTGAGATTTCTCTTTGGATGAAGTTGGTTAGAGTGTGTGGCTTTTATTCAGTGCACATCTAGTGGACTGGGTCCAAGCTGTTATAGATTATGAACCACAGACACTGGGTGATGCACTGGCATAACTGGCTGCTTCTCTCTTACCGAGAGGTTAGATGGTTCCAAAATAGTAATTTGAGGCCTCGGATCACTACTCATGCACTTTGCTATGACGGCTTGTGCTTTTTATAGTGTCACATAGAGGTGTTAAATCACTTTTGCTGTGAGTCGATGATGCTGTCTCCTCCCAGCCCCAGTCCTGGTGTTTGTGTCTAGTGGCAGATTTGCAGTGACAAGCCCCAGCCTGGACATGACAGGCTGCACATGCATCCAGATATGAGAGCACAATCACTCTGACAGCCAGGTAATGGAAGGGGGTCTCTGGTTCAGTGATACCTCGGCCGGGTGCCCGCGGGGAAAAAAAAACAACTGCTGAGTGATTGGCAGGAATAATGGGACCCTGTCTGTCCTGTTGGTCTGTGGGTCTGTCCTTACAACAGACAGGTGTGAGGAAAGACAGGTGCGAAGCGTTGTATAAAGACGGCAGTTGCCCCTGAGGTCCACAGTTAATGGAGAGGAACGCCCTCAGAGCAGAAGTTCCTGGTGTTCTCCATAAAGCAGACAAGAGATAAAGGGCTAGAGAATTTCAGGGATGGAGATGGATGGGGATTCCAGATAGGACAACACAGCTGTGGGAAGGAAAACAGGTCCTGTCTTGGAAAGAAGACAATAAACAGAGAAAAACTGAGGATGGGGAAGGGGGCGGTAACAGCGTGTTGCAGATATTCAGGACAAGGTCATTTATGATCTGCCCCTGTTTAACCTATTTAACCTTGGTGTCAACCAGCTATAGTGGGGCGTGCGCACACACACACCTGCAGCACTCATAACCCCTGCAGTCGCACATTTCACTAGCTGTTACACCGGTACTAACTGACAAAAGAAGATGGTCTCAACTGTTGTTGTGGTGCGGCTGATGGACAGACGGCCTTTGCGTGGAAATCGAGCAGGGCAGAGAACACACCGTGATCTTGATAAGAACACATTGTCACCACTCACTTGTTAGCAGAACAGTCTAATCCCATCTTTTTGTTTGATGGCTTCTCTCTTGTCACGCCCTAAGCTTTGTCATTTTTTCTCTCTCTTCAGTTTTTGTCTGTCTTAGACCTCCCTCTCCGGTTCTCCACGTTCTTCCTTTCTCTTTTGCTGTCTCTGTCGCTCATCATTCGTCCTCTCCCAACACTCCTTGTCACGCACCCTGAGGTTTAAACTCACCACAGGTCTTTGGGGATAGCTGCTTGTCCCTCCTTCCACTTCCTGCTTGTGTCTCTCCATGCCTTTTCCCTCTCCTCCTCCTCCTCCTCCTCCTCTTCTTCCCCTTCAGATGTGAACGCTTTGGTGAGTCGTTAAAGCTCCTGCCCAAGCTGTTTTCTCTCAGGCTCTCTAAAATCTCTGCCTTGTTGCTCAGGAATTTATTCATTCACAGACTTTGTTTAACAAGGAAGAGTATACTGGTGCTGGCATGTGTGATTCTGTGTTTGTGTGAGGTAAGCAACAACGGAACAAAATCCAACCTGGCTAAACCTGTTACTGCGTGAATGTTGCCTTCCAAACAACAACAACAAAATAAAACTGCATATGTACAGTGTGTCTATTAATCAAAGTCTGATCCTTTTATAACATGAACATCTCAAAAAAACAAAAGAAATATATTTTGGTATGAGGTAACAGTCTTATGGTAGGCTGTGTTCTGACCTATTTTAGTATTTTAGTACAAACAGAGCTGATTTCCCATGACACAGTTCAGCTGACAGGTAACCAGGAAGCGCAGCTCATGTACAGAAAGCCATTACCACTGCTCCAAGATGACTTTAATACTGGAAGAAGACAGGGCAGGAAATAGATGGACCCTACATTCAAAAGTGTTGAGATTTCCCTTGACCGGACATGTATTAGCAAAAAATGCTTACACTTTAGCAATGCTATCAGCTACATCTGTAGAAAGGATCCAAAAAATATTGCTCTCAAAGCCAGCCAGCCATCAATACAATACTAATGCTTTAACTGTCATTGGTCCAGATAGCGTTTCACAGCAGAGTGTACCTTGATAACCCCCCCCCAACCCTTAACTTCATCATCATCTGGAGCTGGAGGGGTGTGGCCACTGCTAGACAAGGCCTCTCTGTTACTGAACTGCCGGAGTAGTGTTACATGACTGGACTTCACTGTGCCGCCTTCGCTTGTCTAGACGTTTTATCCATCAGGAGGTCAGAAAGAGGGTGGAATGATTTCGTGCTTTGGGTTCCCATTTTTATCAGTCAGGAAGTGAAAAGGACTGCCCTGGTAGCTGGGACTAACATAACGTTCACTGTTATGGTGCTTCTTCAGTTAGATTTTATTAATGTGTTGTTATCTTTAAGAGCTGTAAGGATGCATTTGCCTTGCGTGGTTTCTGAAACCCTGAAAGTCTGTCTTAAATGTTCTCTCATGTGCTTGGGGCCAACTAGCAATGCGAGGTACCAATGTGGCCCACAAAGTCACTATACATCCGAGGCTGGAGAGTGATGGTGGGCGGAGTACAAAGAGTCTGAGAGGGCCCTGGATCATCCATTTTTCTACTGGAAGAGCTGAGTAGCTTCAATCCCACTGCATTCATCACCAAGAGAAAAGGCAATTATCTTCCCAGCTTCTCCTGAAAAACAGAAAGATGAGAAGAGAGGAGCGTGCAGGATGACCAGAAGGATGTTATGGGTACAGAAGGATTTTTGAAACCCTTGTGTGTCTACTGGCCAGTCCCACACAGTTCTGGGCAAGTGTCTAATGAAATCCCCATCTGTGCAACGTTGCTCACTAGCTGTGAGACAACCTTCTCCATCCCTCCAACAGACTGTGGGTCCTTACAGTAAGAAGTCTAACACATGTTCGGAGGAGCTCAATCCTCTTATGAGGGCGATGCCATCTACAAGAACAATCCAAGTCTTACTGAAGTACATCTCAGTGGAGTGGAGTGTATGAAGGTCCTGGTGATGTGATTCAGAGCGAGGCTATGTGGGTGTTGCTTATGCATCCCTCTGTCACAGGAAGGCCTGTCAACACTGACATGCTAGGAGGAAGGGTACATGTCTGCTGAATGTCTGGTCTTTTGCTGGAGTCAGCATGTTACCACTTAGAGCATGACTGTTGTCCTTCTCTACCCTTGTGAGCCTTCAATCATTCCTCACTCACTAATGTGAAGTGATGTCATCATTGTGGGACAGGGCCCAGTGTTATCTTACTGTATGTGGACTTGGTGGAGAGAGAGAGAGAGAGAGGGAGAGAGAGAAGACATAAAATGAGCAGTGATGGACATTTACATGCACCCAAGTTGCTCCTTTAGCTTAATTAAGAAGATGAAGGACCCATGTTGCATTGATCTGAAACTGGAGTTAACCAGATAAGCTTTCACTCAACTCAACTACATCACGGCAACTTACAGCAGTCTCTGATGAGATGATATTACACAGACCACAACTCTTTTGGAAAACATCTCTCAGCTTTGTCTGGTAAACCCAAATGAATTTGTTCCACATTATTTGATGTGGCTTTTTCCGTCATAGCAAAGAATGAGAAAAGTGATCGGAAGTTAATATTTGTAGATAGTTTATTCAATTGTCTGGCTTACGCTTTAATTAAGCATATGCTCAAGAGGTTCCAATGCTCCCTATTGAAACCTTGTCAGTTGTCAGTTGTTCCTTGAGCGAAGAAAAGGAGTGTGGCTTAATTAACCTTTCCTCACACAGAGAGGAAGCGTTCAGGAGGTAATCAATGTGCAAGACAATCGACAACGCAAATATGGACAGGAACCCATTTCCTGTGTACTCGGTGTGGAAGGAAACTATCAGTATACGTCCTTTCTCTAACGCCTTGCTACGCCAAGATAAGCTGACTTTCGACACTACATAAAAAGGGCTTTGTAGTCGACTACATAATAAAAAAGTCATCCAGTGGTAAGTATTTTGCAGAACTTTCTTGTCATGTTTCCAGTGAGGGACCAGGCAGTTCCCATTAGCTGTGACCAATACTGATATCCCGTGGGTGGCTGAAGTCAACACAGCTGAAGGGAATGGGTTTATGCAATTACAGACTCTGTATAAGGGAGGGAAGTGGTGGTCTGCAGTTGGTCTACAGCTATGTGAGAGTCCTCCCTTCTTGGATGCTTGTTGTTGAGGCATGGGGTTGGGGGGTAGGGGGGCGTGTGGCTGGGCTTGGTGGCTTGGGTGCTCTGTCCCTCCTGGGAGCAAGCGAAGGCTTAGTGAAAGGAAAAGTGAGGCACAGCCTCGTTTGAGTTCTGTTTATCTTTATTCTGATCAACACTCACTAGTCATCCTAATTTAAGATATGATGAGTCATCTCAAACTTGAATGTGGTCCGAGCTTGGCTATTGATCAATAGCACCCAGCCCCAGAGGGTAAAGCTACAAATAAGCTTCTGCAAATACTCACTTAGTACTGGCTTTAAAGTGTAGGAGGAGGAGATGCAACTGGATGCCACCATAGATCCTTGCAGGCAGATCCTTTCTGACTGGTAGTCCCAGGTTGATCTCAAGCTCCTTTTCTCTGCTGGCTAAAAAGCTGGCATTATCTACCTATCTTATCTGTTTCTCTTTCTTCTCTCTCGCTCGCTCGCTCTCTCTCTCTCTCTCTCTCTCTCGCTCTCTCTCTCTCTCTCTCTCTCTCTCTCCGTTTCTCTCTCTCTACATAGATGTCTCTGTGTTGGCACCTGTAAGCTGGGAGGCTTACTGCTGGTGAGGGTCTCATTAAAGATCTGTTCTTCTGTGTGCTGCAGAGACAGAAGAAGAAGCTTGATTGGAGGCGTTGTGAAGGGTGAACACATAGATGACAGACAACAGCAGATGGCAAGAAGACAACTGACATTTAACAGTTTTTAGTTAAGCTATATTTGCTCTGCAGTTGAGTTCTATTTGCGTCTGAGTCAGGGTACAGTGTATTCATGGGTCCAGAATAATGAGACACCTAACATGGAACATGATTGATGATGATAGAACCAGACTCACCTGTTTAGCGCCTTTGTGTTAATCTTCTGTTGAGAAAGCAGTGAGTGTAGGTGTGTATGGCGGATGAGAGCTCTCAGGGACTGGTTTAGACAGTGGTGAGGGGCTTCCTGATGCTGAGGGCTTAGCGAGTAGGATGAGGATTGAGGTCAGCCGGCCACAGGGCCTTCTCTTGGCCTCTCACACACTTAATCTCTAGCTACATATCTAAACACACACACACGCCTCAGGGGTGTACCATAGCCTATATCAATCTCCTGTTGGAGGGCTACTGGCTGGCTTACAAATCTGTTCATGGGTCTTTCTTTGCCCAATAAAATGCAAATAGATGCATCCATTATTCAGACCGACATGTAGGGTGGACCCTTGGATGACAAAACGTCAGCTTCAGGAGGTTGTTATGTTGACACCATGAAGCTATCAAAGTTAAAAGAAAATGTAAGTTGTAAAAGCAAATGTAAGTTGTAAGAAAACGTACACACTGTACTGACACAAACCCACACACACTCACACCCACATTCAAAAACACTGCTGATAGGCTGATTTCTATGCAGGGGTGTGTCGGAGTGTATCTGGGCTTGTGTGCCTCTAAACTCAGATCATTGAGAGACTCAGTGGCTCCGATTTGCCCATTTCCAATTTTCGGCTCCACTAAACAAGTCCTCTAAAGACAGTGGAACACAGAGATGAAAGAGCCAGCTCAGATGAGATATAACGTGTACTATAGCTGTGCTTTCATGAGAAAAGACCAGATGCAAAGAGATATAGTGTCATGTATCACTATGATTGTGTTGACTGTTCCTCTAGACCTTCTGTAGGTGGCCTGCAGGGGATACCGTTCTGTACAGTTGGTCATTACATCTTTTGATGAAATTAGACCAGGCTTTTAGACTGGACGAGCTGTTGTTCCGTCACACCAACCTTCTTCCCTTCTTTCTTTCCACGCTACCCCCCGCAACGCGTGCATGAACTCCAGAATATGTTTAGCCGTGTCATTCAGCCAGTGCAGAGGACTACACCACACTCTTGTCTTTGTTATCCAACTCTATTTTCCTTCCTGGGTGTCCTGTGTAGCCAGCTTCTGAAGTGACGATGACATTCAGAGCCATGTGGGGTCTGTGCTTTCTCCATAGGCCTGAGACTCGGTCTATGTTGATTGTTTGTGTTGTGCTTATGACATGTTCGTCGAAGAAAAGTGGAATATTTACTTTTTTCAAGGCCTAGCCTACATTTAGTCAGTTTTAGCCAACATGAAGGGTGTAGGTGCAAATGTTTCAATACATTTGCAGAGATTCACTGTAATCTGAACCTATTTCCTTCTCCTCTCTCTCTTGCTCCCTGTCTTGTCTCCTCTCTCTTCTTCACCCCCCCCCTCCTCATCTGTACATCTCTCTCTCTCTCCATCTCTCTTCATCTGGTCAGGGTTTCTGGAGGGCAGAGTGAGAACACAACATTAGTCTCTATCTAATTACCACCCCTCCCTCCCTTCCCTTCCTCCGGGCTTCCATGTAGAATGTAATTAACACTTTGAAAGCATAGAAGATTGTTTTTTATTTATGGCCCTTTTTCACACCCAATTTTCTTGGGGGAGGGGGGGGGTAACATGACAGCTGTAAATATGTCAGAGGATGATAACTGTCTTACTCCCTTCCTCCAGGCTGCAAGGTACTCTGGACCAATGAATCATCTGGTGTGTAATGTACCACCAGCGTGTTGAATTTGTCTACATATTAGGATCACCCACAGCATTGTAACAGACCTACACTGTGGTGTTCTGCTGCTACGTTTTTCACTTGGCAGTGCAAATGTGTCCTTTTGGGTTAGGGTGACATAAGAATGTACACATTGTCGACAACCCGAAGCATCCATTTTCATTTGGCTGTCTGCAGTCTGGGCTCGTACATCTGCAGATGCCAGGGACACACTGTCTTGCTTGCCTTCATTTGGAGGGATGGGACTAATTGTTGGCTAAATACAAAGTCTGGAGTAATAGTGTGGAGTTTGTGGACCATGACAGCGAGCAGCACAAGGGATGAGCTGGGAGAGGGAGCAAAAGTGAAGGGGATTGAGGCAGGAAAGGAGAGAGGTTGATTTTCATTCTGTGGGAGTGTGTAATATCCCTGGCGTACACTGTTTTGACAGTACAGTGAAGACTGCAGCCAGAACATCCCCAGTAATACCCTAAACTCCTTCCATAGGGATATAGAACACAAGAGTATTCTCCATGCGTGCGAGTCTGTGTGTGTATGCTTGTGAGTGTGTGTGTGTTTACATCGATCTGTGGCCCACTACCGTGTGTTCTGTCTGTCTGGTCTGGACAGGTGCTGTCGCTCCTCCAGTCGTGTCATTGAGTTCACCTGGAACCATAATAACAGCCTGGGTTTGACTGCAGCCAGCCGCAGCAAAGGAGCGTGCTGGAGCAGGCTGGGGAGACAGTTTGCTCCTGTTAATGATAAGTCCTGCAAGTTGGGGAGGTTCTCTTTTGGAGAACCTCCCCAGAATGTTTAGAATGTTTCGTGTTAACCTGTAGTATCTCTCTACAACACATAATTTAAGTGGTCAATAAAGCACCAAAAAGAAATACTTTTCCTTTCAGAGGGCGGATGCTAAAATTATCCAACTGGTTTATCACAGTGGGCAAAGTAAGGTTATTGACTTGATTCATGGTGTTTGTTTCATCAGTTGCACAGCAGTACCAGCTTGGTCGCCGTAGCACCTCAGCGCGAATAAGAGCAAAGGTGTTAGCAGACCTGCAGTCAGCCTCTCACTGTGCTTTCATAGATCCGCTGCCTCACCTTTCATCTCACAGCTGATCTGAGAGCAGATCTGGCAGCAGCTGCCATCTGCACTGGAAACACTTTAATAACGCATCATTCTCAGGCTGCTGGTTGGCCTAGCTGTGTTCCACCTGTGAGGTGTGTGGTGGATAAACACCCTGAGAGAGTTCTCCAGTTTCCGTTTCCCCTCTGCTACCCTTCCTCTCACCCTCAGGGCTCACGCCCCCCGCCCTTGCACTTGGATGACCCCCCTTAGACCCTGAGGGCGCAATTTCCGCTTGGATGTGAGAGAGACAGAGAAAGGAGGAGAGAGAGCACTTTGTCTGTTGGAGTCATCTGGCCAACATCAAATACCATCTGAGGTCTCCTCTCATCCGCAGGGTCGACCATACTAGATGACTGGTGTCTTTCTTTGAACGTGTCCCAACTAGACAACAAGGCAATCAATCACTCCGTGTTCCGTAACTCATGTGCGTTAATTGGTCTGTGTTTTATCAATGTGTTAGTCTGAAGCATTGCTCCCTGTGAGTCAATACCCTGAGTCTTCACATACACGCCTGAATCCCTGGAGCAGTAGCAGGACAGGACAGAGCCCATAACCACAGAGGAACTTTCATCCTGGGAAAGTTCGTCAACATTCTCTTCTCACTCTCACTCCACCTTCCCTTGGATATATAAAGTGCAGCACTTGCAAAGCACTTTGTTTTTTTTTACATCCTCTCTTTCTCTGACTCTCGGTCAACGCTCTCTTTTCATCCATTCGCTCTCCCTGTCTGCCTTTGACCTCTACCATAGAGGCCAAGTTTACACTTTTACAGGCGATTAGTTGACGATAATAAGTCAGGTGGGCTTTGGAAACCTCTGGCTTGTGATGTAGTAATGGCTCCCCCATAGAGCACGCAGACATTAAAAAGAGAGAAGGGAAAGAGGGACGAGAGAAAGGAGAGTGGAGGAAGGTCGTTTAGCGGTGCCATTTGCTTTCCACATCATCTTCTCTGGCTGTGCATGTAAAGTGCTGCTCAGGGCTGAGTTATTTGCTGACATTTCCCAGGCTCCCAGCTGCAGAATTCAACCAGGATGGCCCTCCCCCTGAATCAGTGCTAACGATGAGAACAACTCAGACTGATGAGAAATAACTGCAATTTTGTATTTTTGTAGAATTTGGGGGGAAAAATTGGCATTTTGTTACTGTGTATGTCTAATCATGCATTCTATTTTCCCAGTTCTTTTTCTGCCTTTGAACGATGTGAAATCACATTTGTGCTAGCTACCTTACACAAAGAATCAAAGTGTCACCTGAGTAGCGGCAAAGAGCATGGTTGGCCCTGTCTCAGAGCCAGGGATCTCTTCAACCTTAGGGCTACAGCTGCAGTACTGTGTGTTTCTCCATAACCATGGGGGGCCATGGTCAGGGGCCATGGTTGGCCCCTCTTGGCCCCTCCTAGCCCCAGTGAGAGATGTGCCTCCACTCTCCAGGGTGCTTGGCAGGGGCTCTAGCACTGTAAGGGAAGTAGCTTTCTATTGAGAGTGAGAAAGTTCTCTGTGACAGCCAGGGAGCAAGGGGTGAGATGTTGTGTAGACAGCAGCTAACCCTCTGTGCCAGAAAGACACTGTTCCAGCTTCATGTTACCTCAAAGCATGACCACACTCTCTCAAACTTACATGGAGGCACACAAAGTTACACACTGGAGCGCAACAACACAGCTACAATCCACACACTCACACACATCACACATACCAGCACTCTTTTGTGTGGACCCAATGTGCGAAGGTGACCTTTCAGGGGCATTGAGTCAGGTAGACAGCCAAAGAAACAAGGATCCAGCTCCTTTACTATGGAGTATGGATAAGGAAGGGGTGCAGTCTGAAGCTTCACTTTGGGACTCCACTAACCTCTTATTGTCCCCACAAAGTCTAGGTGTGACCAGGTTATGGTCCTGCTGCAGCCAACTTAAATTGTGGGTCGAGCGAGCAGAGTGGGCTGGAGGGAGGGTCAGTGAGAAGGCTTGCTGGGTATTCAGAGGAAGAGAAGGGGGAGAAAGATTTCCTCTCACACAAAAGCAAGGGAACACACATGCAGGGAGAAGCCTCGTCCTGCTGGGAGCTCCATTTAGGTGTCCCTCAGGGGTCCCTGCACAGGGCTTTCTCTGACACCTCACAAAGAACGTAGACTCCCTCAGACAATGAGGGCTCATTCCTCCTGAATCAGAGAGGTGACCTACAGTGACTGGAGAAAATAAGTCCCCAACGCAGGTGCAACTTAAACATTGTTGACTCATCAGGGTCATTCACAGAGCAATGCTGGGAAAAGCGCTAGTTTTCAAGGTCTTGGTGTATTTTGAAATCTCCTGTTCTGAGTACTCTCTAGCATGGGTTGGGATAAAAGCAAATGTATTTTTGAGTGGGATCGGAGATTGGAAGTTGAGGTTCCCCATGGAAGGAAATTAACTGGGGCTGTTGATGCAAATCATCCAAAACTGCAGTGTCCTGATAGACACAACTCAACTAATGACCATAAATTGATGAGGCGAGAAGGGAAGGGAGATGAGGAGAGAAAAAGAGAGAGTTAAATAGATGCTTGGCTTCAGGAGGTCTGTAAGACACCCTAACAACAACAACAAGATTGGGATCTGCATAGTAATTAGTCGCCTACCACAGCAGTACGTCCTCTAGACAGAGCTGTCTGTTCTAACTGCTTAATAAGAGGGCTGGACACTGGGGTTGGCATTTTAGAGAAGAGGAAGATGTACAGTACCAGTCAAAAGTTTGGACACATTGTCCCATGGATTTCAATGGGACATGTTGGCGTGTTTCGATATTTATTATGTTATCTTGGTAATGTCATTCTTTAAAGATCCCTGAGCCAGAGAGGTATGCTTGTTTCATTCAGACAAGTTTCTGGATATCTGTAACTTATGAACAATATTTCATCCTGTGCTCTTTGGCTCTTATGTAAGTGTACGTAAAGCCAGAAGCACATAGTGTGGAAGATATTTTAGCATTCCTTATGTGTGTGTGTTCTTTCAGTGGAGGGACTGCTCCACAGATACTCATTATAAAGTGAATCTGTCAGCTTCCACTTTGGGCACATTAGCATCTTAAACCCCTCCACTCCACTCTCACCTCCTCCTTCTCCCCTCTTGTTCCCTCTCACCTCCTCCCTCCCTCCCGCCTGTCTCCTGAGAAACACTGAGCCGTGTCTAGAGAGAAATTGTGTGGCTGTTGGTGAGAAAGGAAGTGAGAGGAAGAGAGGGAACGAAAGATCGTAAGATAGAAGGAGGGAGAACAGAGGGGTAACGAACAAGAGAACAGGAGAGCTTGACGGAGACAAAGCCCGCTCTTAATTAAAGCCAGCCACTGGTCTTCTGTCATAGAGGGAAAAAAGGTGACAAACAGTGTTGTATACAAGCCAGCTGCATTAGCATAGCTGAAATGACATGGATGGTTGTTAACTGTCAGCCCCAAGGATCACGTCATCCAGGGTTAGAGAACGTGGACTGGGAGTCAGGGAAGCAGGTGAATCTCTGGAAGAGGCGACCTGGAGGTCTTCCCATACACGTAGAATAAAGAGCCTTAGCAATGGGGCTGTGTCTGTGGTGAGGGTCCTCCTCATTCTCACTCTACCCTGGTACAACACAAGGACTGCTCATTACCAAGCTGTCAGTCAGCTGTCTGGTTTTGATTCCAAAAGAGCTGTGTCTCATTATTGGTCACCAGCTTTTCATCCTGGAGACTTGGATGAGGAATGTGGATGACCCCTGATTTGTGTGTGTGTGTGTGTGTGTGTGTGTGTGTGTGTGTGCGTGCGTGCGTGCGTGTGTGTGTGTGCGTATGTGAAGACTACTAAAACAGCCATCTGTTTAAGGTAAAGGAATATTTATTCCAAGGGTATGAGAGTTGTCCTCCGATGGTGAAATATGAGTTAGTCAGCAGATTAATGGCGCAACCCAAGGCAGCTTTCATATCTGGACCATTGCCTTATTGACTGTGAAAGATTGCTCCCTGTAATTACTAGAGTGCAATATCTCACTGGAGAACAACAATACAGCGACCCAAATTGTCCTGATGTAAATTGGTCTACTTAAACAGGGTTGAATAGTTAAGGATGCATTGGCTGGTGATTCACATTGATTGTGCAGTGAAATTTCACCAATAAAAATACTTATTTTTCTCACCAGAATGTGAATTTAATCCTGGCATATTGATTTCCTGTTTGGGGTGTCCTAACTAAGTAATTCACAATCACATCCTGAAGATGTAATGGATCTACTCTATGTCCATGCAAACTATGTTGTATATTATTAAACTTGTCGACAGTATGGTAAATAGTGTCTGACCCCTAATAATCCTTTCTGTGTTTCCTAGGGGTCTCCTATGCCTATGTGCAGGGGCTGGCACAAGAAGACAAGGATGTAGAAGTGGACGTGAAGCTTTACAGCCATAGGTGGCGGAGGTGGCTTTCCCCAGAACCACGGAACATGGACAGTAACAGGGCCAGCCAGGACCAGGACCCTGAGCCGGACCATGAACAGGATCTGCCAGATACCTTCCCTGGTCTGCTCTCTGCAGAAGAGACTGACAACAGCTCCCAGATTGAGGTAGGATATTCTTTAGTACATCACCTTACTGTCATCCAGAGAAAGAGTTTTGTCTGAGAGTAGATTACCTACTTGAGAAGACCAGACCTCTCCAGAACCACTTAAAGTTTAGATCTCTCTAGAACATCTTTATAGAATGTAGATCCCTCCAGAACATCTGTGAGAAGCATTGTTCTATCCAGATACTGGTTGAGGAGTGTAGATCTCTCCCAAAACTTTCTAAGGAGGATATACTTCTCCAGAACAGAGCTCCGTAGGTGTGTATGCTAAGAAACAGGACCGAAGGGTATATCCAGAATTTATGAGTGTCAAATTAGGAGCAAACCTTCTAGGCACTCATTTAGCCATGGAGTGGGAGACGGAATCATATTAAAAATCCTCCAATAAGAGATAAAGAGAAAGAGAAAAGACACACACACACACACACACACACACACACATACACACACTCTAATAAAGTTAGACAGGTACACATTAAGGGCCAGGAAATGAAGTCCCTCCAAGTCAAAAGGCCAACAGATTCAGGGCAGATTAATTGCTGGGCTTAGTCTGCATGTCCATGTGATTGAAAGGCCCGGTCCAGGGTCTGCTGTTATTATACTGAGCCCCACGCTCATGGTACTGTGTGGTAATGATGGCAGCCGAGGTGGCCAAACAGCTTGTTAAGTCTCCCTCTGCCTTGTAATTATCCTAGGTTTGCAGCTTTGTCGCTGGTGAAGGATGCTTTGATTACACACATCACACACACACAACAAACACACAACACACACAGGCACATCCACCCTCCTCTCTTCTTTAAAAAGGTTAAATCTCTAGCTCAGTTGTTTTTGTTGTACAGGAGACTGGGGCTTCTTGCGCCAACTGCCCCATTATTTTTCCCAGGCAGCATTCCCCCCTCTATCAACCTGACTGTCTTGCCCAACCCTCCTCCAGCTTTCCAATGCCTCTGACATCACACTCACGTCCTCAGAGCTATGGGAGTCTGCTGAGATGGCAAACTGACACCTCCAAAATAGCACCTGGATGTAACCCTAATGAATGTCTGGGCTGAGAACGATAAATAAAGGAAGGAGGAGGCTGTGGGGGGGGGGGTGGAAAGGAGTAAGGCTGAAGAAGAAAGGTAAGGTGGGAGCAGATTTCTGGTAGTGAAAAGAAGAGGATGCGTATTCATTCAAGAGGGTGATGTGACAGAAAACTGAACTTTTGGCTTACTAATGAGCGGAGGCTGCATCAATGCCAAACTGCAGTTCCGTTTTTGCAACCTCCCAAACTGGCATGTGCCCCAGGTTTCATGTGCATCATCCACGTCTATCTGTATCTCTGTTCTCACACCCTGGGCTAGCTACCGTGTTTGGGCTAGCCGGTGCCAGAACAGGAGTGTCCCGACTCTTCTCTATCTTAATCAACTTTGGGATCATAACAAACATGCACACAAGAGCAGACTCCGAGACGCCCAGCGGTATGAGTCACTGGAACGCTTCCCAGGATCCAGGATAAAAAAAACCCTGGCGCTGCAGGTCCTGATGAAGTCTTCTAATGGTAGTCTAAGTGTGTGTGAGCTTATCGTCATGATCATATTTTGGGGTTGTGGTGGCAAGGCCTTTTGTGTTCTAGATACTTTTACTGGAGTCTGAATTGTGTTCAGAGGATGCCTTGACTTGTTGAATTCCTCACACCTTTGCCAAAGACCAAATGTAAACAAACACATAACTCCAGGTTATATTGATGTTTATTAGAGGTTTCTGTCGTCCTGCTAAGAAACTACGCACGTGAAGGCCAGTACCATAAAGACTTCTACATAAACTTCTACGATGAACAACCTTCTAGACCCTCAAGGGACTCAAACCTGCTTTTCTTTTTCACACGATGCTTGTACTATTTGCCATAATATTTCTTTCAGTTTGCAGTTGCTCATTCTTCCCGGTACCAGAAATACATGGGTTTTATTAGTGTGCTCTGAGAGACCCAGAAAGAGACAGAGCTGCTCTGTTCTCATTTTTTCATATCTCATGTTCTCTGTTAGCGTAGTTAGCTTTGATGTAGGCAGGAGGGAGAGATCTGTGATGAAGTGTTGCTATTTGATGCCTGCTCTGGTCTGCACAACACACGCAGACACACATATTATCTCCCCTCTATTTTCTCTGTCCCATGGGAGCAAGTACATTATTACATTCTGTATTTGCTGTGAGACACAGAAGGAGGAAGCTTTTCCTTGGTTGGGTAATTCTCTTTGCTACACTTCATATCCTTTTATTGTCTGTTCGTAGGTTTATTGCATATTCAAAATGTGTGAATATCAATCAAGATGTTCCTTTTGCAATCAGGGATTAGTGCATAATGTTCATTAAAAGATTCCCCGAGAGATAGCGATAGATGTGTTTCCAACAGAGATGTGTGTTACATGTCAGACTGACGGGTAATTAAGTGGCTGTCTCCAGTCAAAGCGTGTTGCTTTGATTGTCTTCTCCGGATGGACTCACTACACTCTGCTGAGGTTTTGCTGCTCACTACATCAGTGCAGCATGACTCGTAGCCGCACTAGAGCGTGTCCTTTGGTGTCTACTGAAGCTGAATTCTCAAATGTTTATATACAGAGTGAGACCTGCAGCGATGAACAACACAGAGTTGGTGAAACCAAGCATCCTTGGTGTATCTGAAAAGGAAAATTGGATTTTATCCAGCATTCTGTCTCTGACTTATCACATTTTCACACGTCTCGTTTTGTCTCTCTTTGTGAATATCTCTCACTGTAAGTCCACAGTTAAGCATTCACTAGACAGGATAGCAGTAGGCTATCCTCAAAACAGAAACTGCTTTACAAACTCTTAAATTGAGCACAGTTCTGTTTGTTAGCTGCGTGTTTCATGTCAAAGATCAGAGAGGCCCTGGCCTTGGTGTGTGGTCGCTTGCCTAACGTAGCATACAGTATCTCAGCTCAGCACCATGGAGGTTGGGTTGCACCACATGTCACCACCACTATCACCACCAATCACAGTACGGCACCAACAGGCAGGGGTATGAGCTGAGCGATGAGTAATAGATCGTAGATATAACCGGCCGATGGGAGAACGCCTCGCTTGAGTTATGACTTCCTTTTAGCGCGGGTGTGTTTCAGCCATGGCCTGATTTACTGAGAGTGTGGGGATGGTAAGATAGAGACAGCCTGACAGGAATGCTGGCAGACTTCGATTTCATATTTCTGAGGTCTGTTTGTTACCAGTTGTACATTTGAAGGAGAGGTTAACATCTTGGTAATCTCATTGGCTCATATATTGTAAGCATCTGGTAGACTGCACACCTGTGGACGCTGATGCTCTCCCTAGAAGGACCTTTCCATTGCAATGAAGGGGTTGTTAGGCTAAGGAACAGATCGCTGACAGCACCCATAATAAAAGCCTTGCATGTGTTTCTGAACATCACACTTCTCTTCTCTTTTCGCAGATGCTACTCACAATCCAAGCGCTTGGCAATAAATCTGCTTGACAGAATCTCTCAGACATGACAGATCTATTCAGAAATGAAAACACATTGGCAGAGAGATATTGAGGTGTTAACCTCATGCAATATTGATGCAGCATCCAGAGTTAATGTCTCAAACATAAATTGGAAAGCGAATTTGAGATTGTTTTGTGAATTGAATTGAATTTATACAGCATATGTGTTTTCTCCTCTTCGCTCCTACGATACTCTGAAATGTACGGAGACATACGACTGTTTTCTGCATTCAGTGTGTTTGCCTGTGCGTGTTCCAAACTGTTATTGGCAGGAGAATGTTTTCCTCTCCCTCTCAAGACTATCAAGACCTGACAGACTGGGAAGCACATTCACATTTGACTGACAGACTTGCAGTCCCTCTTCTCTGTCTCTGCCCCCTTCCAGTTTCCATCCATCCATTCATCCATCCATTCATCTGTCATTTCATCTTTCATTCCATAGTCTGTTTGATTGTAAATAATCTCAGCAGACATCTTTTATACACACAGGCTGCTCACCTCCCTGATCACCCTGCAACAGCAAAGAGAGTCTGGGAAGAGTCAAAGTATCTTGCCCCCTCTCATCTCCATGAGGTTTCTGCCCTCATAGATTTTTTCAAATAAACCCAAACATCTTGTGTCGATTAGCAGTAAACCAATCCACCGGTGTGAGGTTATGTTATCTCTGTTTACGAGCTCTAGTTTCTTAACTCAGTGTAACATGCTGAGTCAAACTGATGGTACTATGGGGGGTGGCTGCTTTAGCTAACAGGTTTTGTCTGGCTCTTTTTAAAACTGGGACTCATCCTAAGGCCTTTGGTGATGTTCATCCAAGATCTACCCATTCATCAAAAGCGATTCAATGTCGTCTGTGTGCCGGACTACATTAAGAGTTCTAAATAATTTACTAAATCCACTGAGATTTTAAAATGTCCAAAAGAGTCTTTCCAAATCCTTGGTATTTTAACGGCTCATCTTTTGGACCATATATGAAGTTCTTTCTCCTTGATGTACAATTAGATTAGAAATGTTTTTTTAATATCTGTTTTGTTTTACACAGTAGCTATTTGAAAGATAATTCTAGTTATAAACATGTCAAGCATGTCACAACACCCCGTGATATTATAAACCACAGTGTATGGTGTCATTATCTTGGATTTAGAAAATATAACCTCTCCTGGGGCAACAAAACAATCTACCAGTCAACAAAAAAGTGGGGATTCAGCATAGTGTTGGTGTTGGTTCTTGGTCTGTGCTTGTTTTCCCTCAGACGACGCAGTTTCAGTTGATTGCCTGTTATAGTGCACATTCTCCTTATCTTGTCGTAGCATAGCTGATGCTACGACAGTGCATCGTCTATGCCAGTGCACAGTCATTCACTTTATGATCGTTTTGTATTATTATTTAAGTTCTGCAGTTACATTCGTCCATCCACCCATCCATATTTTCACCACTTTCAACATCTCGAACATTTTAAGACGAGTTAGAATTAAAAACAGCATGAGAGGAACTCGTGCGAGCGGAAGAGACAATAAAAGGTGGAATAGAACAGGCTAAAGATAAGAGCCCCATGACTGACACGTCTGTCTCCCAGCAGGAGGCAGGAAGCCTGTTTTCTGTGTGTTTTTTTGTCATTACTGCTTCTGAGATGCTGACTGTGCCTTTAACAAAACCTCCCATGAGGGCTGACTTGAAACCGCATAAAACACAAACACGCACCACCCAGACGTACTCGTAGTAATAGAAAGTGTTTTTTTATTCCCCTCGAGACCCTGAAATCTAAACATTGACTTGCAGGCAAGAACGCTCTGCTCCCAGCAGTTTGGAGATTAGATAGAGAAATCAGAATGTAAATGTGTTGGAAAAATTATTCTGCTCTAAGTGTGTTGAGATGTTGTCTCTGATAATCCTTGTATTGGGAAAATAGTCTTTAGTCTTGGAAATTGCCTCCGACTGAGTTTGTGCTTAGGGAGAAGACTTTTTATCTAATGTGAGCTGAGCAGTGCAGGGAGAGAGTATATGTTCCTGCTAGAGTACATAGCACCATCCCTCAGTCTCTCTCCATCTAAGTAAACCATACAGAGCTCAGAGGTGACATTCACTCTCACATGACACAGATGGGAAAAAAATCACTCTGGCTTTCTGGAACTTCTATGTATTCCATCACAGAACTAGTTATTTTGTGTTTTCTTGCCAACAGGAGGACACAGACCACAACTACTACACATCAAAGACCTACGGGCCTGCGGATCCCACGAGCAAGGAATTGTGGGTAAATATCGACCAGATGGACAAGGAGAAGGTGAAGATCCATGGGATACTGTCTAATACGCACCGACAAGCCGCGGTAAGACTGCAACACACCTCACACGTGGTCGCATATCAAACATCTAGAATGACTAGTAGCATCTAGTTATTGATTTTGTTTGCAAGTAATTTTGCCTTGCTAGGGGCTGCCGCGACCCCTTCCTCTCCCTTCACTACCTCACCACTAACAGGTACTCACAGTGAGACACATAATGATGAGGTCACCGCTATGGGACTTGAAGCAACACAGTCCTCTGAAGGGGGGTGTCTCAGGAACAAGGGCCCCTTGAGTGAAAAAGGAGAATGGAGTTCCACATTGTGTATTCTGCCCCTCCACCCTCGGTCAGCATGATTGATCGAAACCATACAGAGTAAGGAAATCTTTTTTTTTTAATCCGCTTCAGAGGGCTCCGGAAAGTGAAGCAATTCTTTTGGATGCTAACAAGAAGGAAAGAAGGAGTGAGGCTGGGTGCTGTGTCCTGAGAATCAGGAAGATGGAGAGGAATACAGCCCTCTCAGCAACCTCTGTTCCTCCACACTCACCCTTTCTTAGCGGAGAGGCGGACCACTAAAGGGCTGGGTTATGCAGCCCTCTTCTTCTATGGACACAGAGCGCCTTCCTCCTCAGGTTCCAATTCATGACTGACCTTTACAGTTGCGGAATAGGAGCTGGACGAGTACATTACGATACGTTTTAAATGTTTAACAAAGGGCGCTTTTATGCTCTGCATAAAGTGAACGATTGGAGGTGCCCAGTTTTAACAGCACTTTGGTGGACAGAGTAAATGGAACAGTCTGTATTTACTAGCTACAGCCCACATCTCAGCTACCAGGCACTCTGAAGATTAATAATCATCTTAAAATGCAAAATGACAGCTCAATTACAAATGTGTATAATACAGTGCAGCTAAATCAACATCGTACGTGAAACATCAATCAGTTCCGTGGGTACAGTCTCTTGCCAGACAGTGGTACAACAAGATATCAAACGCATACAAGGTTAGGAAGGACATATTTGCAGGAATCCCATGAAGTCATGTATTGCTTAGTGTTCCGCCTGGTACTCTTCAGCCAAGCAAAAGTCTAGCAGTCCAGTGGAAGCTTGAAGAGGAGTGTCTTAAGGAGGGACACAGACCTGCGTAGCTGAACAGGGAGGTCTTCCTACCTCCACGGAGCACTGAAGGAGAGGAGTAGAAACTGCCCCACCACAGTCCCACAAAACATCAGATACCCCCCCAAAAACAACGACCGCTGAGCCCTTAGCTGGATGTTCACCAGTCAGGCCAGAGCATGCCCTGCCAGTGTGGCCAAGCCGCAGGCCCACATCGAGGGCAGGATCAAGAGTCCTTGGCAGTCCTCTGTGCCCTGTGTGTAGGACAGCCGCAAAACACAATAAGTTGACAGACTCGTAAAACAAGCAAAGCCATGGAGGTTGACATCATCAAACTGCTGCAGTGCTACTAAACCATAGATGGCTTGTTTAGACCTGGTAATTACCTGTGGTATACCACATGATTAGTCCCGCTGGTCTAATCCTGAATCACATTGCTGCATGTTTACAAGGGAAAACTAGAATTTCTATATTACCAAGTCAATTATACCCTTCTGTTTCAAGACTGTCTATTAGCTATGCAGATGAATAGACTTTAAGAAAAGCTCTGACATTTTTGTTATTATTTCACATTATAAATCGTAATAGAGTATTGACCATAAAAAGTCATATTTTTCCTTGCACTTTTCAAGAGGTACATGCCTGTTGTTTAGAAACAACTAGACATTTTAAGTATTTCAAATTATAGGTTTAATATCGCTGAGAAATAAAAATAAAAGTACTGGAGCTTTTTCAGGAGCGGTATGGCAGTGTTCCTCTGAAACTTAATTCCATCAAGATGACATGCTTTTCTTTCACTTTATGAAGATTACAAAATGCTTTTCCTTGAATGCTTGAAAAATGTTTTTCACCCAGGCAGATTTATATTGCCTAAAAACAATTAATAGTTTTGCGTGTTATAAAAATGGATAGTTAGCACCCTGGAGGACTGGAGAGGTAGACCTGTCTCTTAGTCTCCGTGTTTACATTATACATTCTGTTTCTGTCTAAACCCCAACTTGTACCATAACCAGGAACAGAGTTTGTTTAGTTTCTTTCTCTCTCTCTTTCTCTCTGTTTCTTTCTCTTTCATTTTGTGTCTGACCCGCGTTTTCTCTGTGTGTGTTTTTTTCCATGCAGAGGGTCAATCTATCCTTCGATTTCCCCTTTTATGGACATTTCCTGCGTGAAATCACCGTGGCAACTGGTGGTAAGTGGACGTCCTCTCAGTCAAAGCCTCAAGTTGGAGCCATTACTGTGTTATCTTTGGGATTATGCATGCTGGGTTAGACCTTTATTACTGCACGCTTTGAAAGGCTATGTAATGAGGTTAGTCAGAGGAGCCCTACATGAAAAGAAGTCATCACTTTGAGAAGAATAACAATAATAGGCAAGTATGCAGGTGTAAGTGCATGTGTGCGTTTTTTTTGTGTAAGATCTACCTATTGAAGCTGTTATCTCCGGTACCAACAGTTCAACAGCAGTTGAAGCATTCCATCCAGGGAAGTACCAGATGAAATGACACTTCAGAAACCACCGTCTGGCCAACACACCACAGTACAAAACCACTAACAGCTCCCTGCTCTCCCAGCCCCGCTGCCAGCTAGCCTGGTACCTAACCACTTACAGCAGGCAGCTGCACACAAGCCTGCCTAGGAGACTGGCGGGAAACCACTCTCTCTGCTGTGATACCAGCCAGGCCCAGTGTAGCTCACGCCGTAATGGGAGCAGACCAGAGCCAGGGTTTAGGTTTGGACTGGGTTGGAAAACTGGTTCTTCCAGTGTCAATAGCACTTTTGGAAGGAGTTCTAGAAATGCCCCTCCTTAATGTGAGAAGGGAATGACTAAAGAGTAGGTGAACATGAATGCTTGCTTCGGCCGTATGTGTAGACGTGTGGGTGAGATTTCCTGAGGGGGTGGGACATGTGTGTAGCATTGGGGGGGGAGACCAGTGCAGGTTGTGTGTGATCGAATGTTCAGTCAAAATTTTCCACAGTCTGTGGGAGAGACCGCAGGCTTAACCAGCTATTATCACATCAAAGTGTAACGTTGAAACCCTTCCCAACCCTCGCAGCCATGTCTGCTCGTGTTAGGCTGTTATTGTAATGAAAGTAAAGTAAATCGTCATCATTATTGTCATCATCAGCAAAACGCATCCACAGATGTATTCATGACTGTGGGTGGGAAACGACGTTCCGTCTCACAAGTTCATTGGGCTGAGTTGGCATAAAGCGTCGTGGAACCTTCGGGGGGGCAAGATGGAAGGATGGAGGAGAAATGAGGCTCTTAGCAGTGTAATGCGGAGGTGACCGAAAAAGCGAGGGAGACTTCAGCTATCAGCCCTCAGCAGACTGCCTCTGGGAAGCACAACATCACACACCTCCATATGAGGTTCTGCCCTTCTTCCCATCCCCCTTTCTAGTCCTCGCCCCACTTCCCCCTCATCCTCCCTTTCCTCTGCCCATTTTTAACCAAGCAGCACATGCTTTCTGGTCTGCCTCCCTCTCCATCTCTCAATCTGTCCTGATTGACTGTCATCCAGCCGAGACAGAGAAGCCAGTCTGCCAGTGTGGGATGGTGTGTGTCTGGCCCAGAGCTATCTCCCTGTACAGTCTGATAGGGGGGAGGCACCCCGAGCCAAACCAGACAGACTCGCACACCAACAGTTGAACAGTCAATCATTCGTTTATAGAGCCATTGTGCACAACACAACACGTGCCATGGTAATAAAATCGGTTGTGTTGTGTGATGGGGAGTAAGTTGTTGCTGCTGAGCCAAGTCTAGTGCGGGTGTGTGTTGTGTGTGTGTGTGTGTGTGTGAGTGTGTGTGTGTGTGGGGGGGGTTACACAGCGCACAGCCCAGCTCCACAAAACTCCATCTGTATGATGCCTTTACTGAGCCAGCACAGGCTCCCTGTCCAACACATACACTTGATACTAGATTGATGTATTTCTTGCTTGTGATCCTCGCTAGAAATAGGGGGGTTGGTAAGAACACACTCACACACACTCAGAGGAAATTTAAAAAAAACATGCACAAAAGGGACAGATACAGGAGGGAAACTATAAGACGAACTCTCTTCTCTTCCTCCTCCAGTCCTCCCGTTCTGTTTGTTTGTACCATGGTCTCTCCTCCAAGTCAGACTGCCTCAGCTCTGCCCTTCCCCTGCAGTCATTATGATTAGAGCAGGACAATGAGGGCAGCCTCTCTTGCTAATTGAATAGGTAGTTTCTGAAAGGGAGATAAGATAAGACCTGAGCATTCTCTAGGCGAGAGAGATTCTGGCTTTGTATGTGTGTGTTTGTATGTGTATCCCTACGGCTACACATGTGTGTTTGTGTCAGCATGTGTGTGTGTGTGTGTGTGTGTGTGTGTGTGTGCGTGTGTGTGTGAGTTTGCAGGAACCCTTGCTGGCGGTTCCTTCAGGCAGCTGTTTTGAACTATGAAATCTCTACTGAGATAAACAAAAGCAGAAAAAGGAGAGAACAGTGAGCTGTTTAAAAAGAATGTCCAATAAAGCCATAGCCTGGTCAGATGGGACAGTTAATTCCTGTTCATGTTATTCTTGGGTATATGCAACACTCAGATAGCTGCACATGTAAACACTGCTGTAACCGGAGAGAGAAGGAACACTCTTTTCCCCTCTCTCTGTAATACTTTTGCTTACTCTCTGTATTGTACTCCACTTTCCATCTCACTCTCTTTCTTTCTTTCTTTCTTTCTTTCTATCTCTCTCTCTCTCTCTCTCTTTCTCTCTCTCTCTGTCTCTTTCTCTTTATTTCTCCCTGTCTTTTACGTCTTTTCTTTACCCCTGAATACTTTCTTTCATTCTCCCTCCCTCTGTCCTAGTTTTATCCTCCAAGAGTTTTTCTTCGCCAATCGTCCATCGATGCTGATCAATCGGCAGTTGATGAATCATGTTTTTCCCCGTTCCTGCCTTCCTTGGTTTCCCCTTGCTTTAGCTAAAGGCTGTAATGAATGGGACCTGCTGCCTATTGAGTGGCTCTTAGCCTGTCTGCTCTGACTCGTATAGACAGGCTCTCCTGCCTGCTCTCCTCCAGGCTGTCAGACAGGGGGTCTTGTGTTTGGAATGGATGGCAGAGAAAATCTCTTCTTTAACCTAGCAGGCCGACAAGCACCTCCGTCAAAAAACCTCACACGTTGTGGGTGTGATCATGTGTTGGTATGCACATTTTGTGTGCATAACCGCAGGCTGCTTGTTTATTCTGATGGTCCGGATGATGTTTTGGATCTTCAGCCTGCATGCTTACCTTTGTGCTGCTGAAATGGAAATGAAACATGAAAGAGGTGGGTGAGACTGTGGAGGAGAGAAACAGAAGGAAGGAGGGAGTGTGGGAGAGAGAAAGAGTGCATGCCATTTAGGGATTAAGTGTAGGGTAAATTATTTGTGTCAAACCTTCTGTGAGAGGGTGTAGTGAGATTGTATACAACACACACACTTACACAGATATTGGAACTCGGATATGTTTACATTCAACTCACAGCTAAGCTCACAGGAGATAAACTATTAAGCCAGGTAGACATAACTCTTCTCCCCCCTCTATCCGCTACCCCTCAACCCCTCTGCCCCCGCCTCCTTCCCAACCTCTTAGAGAAGAGCTCCATGTTGACAGGAGTGATTCCTCCAGGGCAGCCTGCTCTTGGCCTCTGCTCTGATCGATGTGTTTTCAACGGACCAGATGGTGTTTGCTGAGACATATCGGGACACGATATGGCCTCTTACTGGCCACAGCTGTGCGTGACCTTTCCAGAAATCACTTTTTTCCCCTGTTGGGCAAAGTTTGGGACTTAATCTATGAGTCAAACTGTGACTTTTTTTCTCTACTTTAAAACGTTCCCATGCTTGCTCTCTTAGCCTGAGAGACTCGGAACCATTCCCGCTCCACGAGGCGATGGATGGAGCTCATACACACGAGGAGAACAGAGGAGCGATTTAGCCTCTGATGGGATTCTGCATCAGCTGACATTGCTATCCTGAGGTTGTAGATGAATACATGAACGTGCTGTTTGTTTCTGTATCAATATACATTTTTTGCAGCTTACTTGAAGGTACCTTTTCTGGTCATGAGTAGTGGGAGATCTCTGTGTCTCTGGCGTCCATTGATAACAGTTCCGCTGAGAATCATGCAAATTGCTGCACTTTCAGCTTACTAATGATTAATTGTGTGCTGCTCATGGTGGGGACTCTGCTATATATTTATGTCGAGAAAATCTCCCCATGTGAACAATGGGGGTGACTTTCTATGGCCTAATGACCTTAGTTCTATTGGTGGAAATATGAATGCTAATGAGTTATCATTTTAGACAACTCTTCGCTACAACGTTTGTTAGGGAAAGGCACTTTCCAGTTTCAGCTTGATACGGCCCCCGTCCACAAAGTGAGGTGCATACTGATTGTTCTGCCAAGTTGGGTGTGAAATATTGACCGGCCTGCACATATCCCTGACCTAAACACCATCAAACACATCAATTCTGATGCCATCTGCAAGCTAGGTGAAATCACACTCTAAAACAGCAGTTCCCAGGAATTGGAATTTTCTATATGATACCATAGGTGTCTTCTCTAACATGTATACGGTCAGTCAGAAAGGACAGTGAAACACTCTCTTGGTACCACCACAGCAAAAGACCCTTTAATAATACGAGCTGAGTAACTCTGCTAATTCAGCAGTTTCATCCTGAGGCCCTTCACATTGACTCCTCTCTTTTCATGAACCTTAATTAACTCATTTATCAACCGCGCTAGCTTATTCCTGTCAAGCAGCCTGTTGACGTGGACCAGAGGAAGAAAGCCAAGTGTGGACACAACTGTGTGGGAGACCAGTGTTACCTAAACCTGACAGACAGGGGGCAGCACCTGACCCTCACGAACCCTGCAAACACACCTGCTCGGCCTGTCTGGTCTAGTTAGAATAACATAGGAGCAGAATTTGTTTGCTGTAAAACGGGTCGTATGAGTTTAGCTTTCAGTGTGTCTTAAACTGAGTCTGTATAAGTGAGTAGTGAGTCAGCTAAGTTGTCTCTGTCTCCTTTCCAGGGTTCATCTACACAGGTGACGTGGTCCACAGGATGCTGACAGCTACCCAGTACATTGCACCCCTCATGGCGAACTTTGACCCCAGCGTGTCACGGAACTCCACGGTCATCTACTTCGACAACGGTATTCAAGAGTTTGTAATCTGATGGATGCTAATCTAATGTCTCATAGGCTTTTAAGACAGGTTAGACTGGTTCTTCTGCTCATTCTATTAAGTTCATCTGATTCATTTCCTAACTCACTTTATCAAACCGTTTAAAAAACCCTTATCCCATTGAATTTCTTCCACCAACCACTGTCTATCTTCTGTGAGAGCATGTGCTAGAAGAGTTCAGCCTCATTCGCCGTGTATAAGCCCTTTAGCGGATGGAGAAACAAGGCCAGCGTGTACTTGATGTACCCCCTCTCCCCCACCACCCACCCACACATGCACACACACTCACCACCCACCCGCCCAAACTGCCTGTATTTTTAGCAGAGGGAGCCCCAGATAGTGCTGCATCTTCCGCTTCTGAGCTCAATGCATTTTAAGTAGGCTTAGGACTGGTATCAGGCCAGCCTTAGTGCTGACTGGTACACTAGCACAAAGGAGCAGCGAATACTCCTCCGTCCAACTCTCATATCATTTGTGCAACGTTTCCTTCTTCCTCCTACCTTTCCCTCCCTTCTGGTTTCCTTATCACCTATTACTCCCCCCTCTTTCTCTCTCTCTCTGTCTAATAATTTCTCTATCCCTGCCACTCTGGATTTCTCTCTTTCTCTTTCATTTTCTTGCTCGTTCTCTCCTCTGTAGACCAGATGTGCGTTATTATGGGGTTTCCTGTGGCAGTAGACTCCAGGCCCAGCTACTCCAAAGCTGTCAACAGAGAAACAAAATCTCCACTTTACTTTGGAAGAAGAGCAGAGTTACGGAGTCTGGCTGTGTGATGGAAAAATTGATTACTTGTGTTAACAAACCTTTATTGCTCTGGTGCGCTGCCAAATGGCAGGGCTGCTTGACGGTGGAGGCAGTGCTCTCATGTCAATAGGCTCTCCACAGTGCCTCTGCTAAATCCAGCCAGTCTGGAGGCTAATGTGAGGCCTGCTCTGTGGAGGGGCAGGGTGGGTGTGGGGGGGAGGGAAGGGAGGGAGGGGGTCTGTGGAGGTACTTTTGTCTGATTCAAGTTTGGCACGGTATCAGCGGCCTTAGGCTGAGCCAGGACCTTGGCTCAGGCCAGGGCAACCTGATCGTAGAGGTTTCGAGCCCTCTGTGACATCGCTTGTGAAAAGGGCTATGCAAATGCATGTCTTCATTTGATTTGGTTGCGTGTGGTTCTACATGGTTTAGTGCGGTTGTGTTCATGTGTGAAGTCTGCATGCATTGCTATCATAAAGTTTTGCATGATCCTGTTTTCTGCGGGGTGCTGTGTGGCTCCGTGGGATGTGGTCAGTATCTGCTTGTCTCCGGTCATGTACAGTTGAGCCTGGTTGTAACTGCGCCCCTCCTTTCTCCAGGCACCGCTCTGGTGGTGCAGTGGGACCACGTCCACCTCCAGGACAACTACAACCTAGGCAGCTTCACCTTCCAGGCCACACTACACAACGATGGACGCATCATCTTCGCCTACAAAGAGGTCATGCTCTATCTCCGCCTCATTCATCTCTCTCTCTCCCTCTAGCATTTTCTCCCTTCCTCACTGTCTCCCACAACCTCCCACTCTCTAAGTGTTTTTCTCTATATATTTTATAATCTGTCTTTCTTGCCCTCTGTCTCTCACTCTGTAACTCACTTTATCTTTTGTAGTATCAATCTTTCTCTCTCCCTCCCTCTTCTTCTCTTCCCTGTCTTTCTTTCTCCTCCTCCTCCTCCTCCTCTTGTTCTCCTTGATTGAATTGATAAATAAAGCTCTCTACTCATGGACCTCTGTTTTCATTCAGGGTCGTTACAGTAGTTGACGCCGCCGTGACTGACAATTTAATGACTTTCACGATCGACGCTGCCTGAGAAAATATGACCTAATCTTCGATACTGCTTCCATATGTTGAATTTGGTTTCTAACTTTCAAACTATTGAAATATCAAATGAGCCTTGGATCTACGCTACATGGCCTCGTACGAGTTTATATTTATTACGTCGCTATGATGGTGTCTATTGAAATTGGATTTGAAAGGATGTGAAAAACAAGAAAGGGAACAATGAAGAGATGATTAAATTGAAGGTTTTTGGGTGCTATCACTTCCATTAAATAGCGTTAGTGCTTTGATTCCAGGTGGATTATGATGAGCAGTCTGTCTTTCCACATCTTGTGGCTGATTGGATCTCCATGTTATGTGTTTTGAAAGGTTCTAGAAAATTATATTAATAAAGATAATAATAGCTTTATAATATTGCTTTGTTATTCTGGGGGAAAAACAACATTTTTTAGTATTTGTAACATTACTGACTGCAAGATGAATGCTGTTTACTCTCTCTTTTTCTTTCTTTCTTTCTTTCTCTCTCTTTTTCTTCCTCTGCTTCTGCCAATACATTATTGTCAGGGTCCATTTCTCTCTAAGTGGTCTTCTCGTCCTCATTCCTGCACCATTGTGTAACACAAACTTTAGCCTTCCTGTCAGAGGACTGTAATTGTCAGTTCAAACTGAGATGAGGGTGCACTTGAAGAATAAGGCCTGCAGAATGGTTCTTCAGTTGTAGAACCATTTGAAAAGTCCAAAAGATTCACAGTGATAGGAAATTCTTTATGTATACCCCTAAATGGTTTCCTAAACCATTCTTATTGTGATATTTACATCATCGTTCCATTCCAAGAACCTTTCAGATTCTGAATACTACCTTTCTTTCAACATGTGCGATGGTGTTCCCTGGTTCCCCTAACCCTCCATCAGAATCAGAGTCTTCCTGGTGGCCTGTGACTTGGGTCCAGTCCTCCTCAGGCCTCCATCTGACAGCCACCACTGCTGACTGATGTCTCCACTCCTCTCATCTATTCCTCTTTCTCCTCTCCTCTAGGTCCCTGTGGAAGTGGCAGTCATCAGCTCTGTCAATCACCCTGTGAAGATCGGGCTCTCTGATGCCTTTGTAGTGCTCCATAGGATTCAACAGATACCCAGTAAGTACCACACCATTCACACTTGGGATACGCAAGCTACGCACTCTCCGGACGCGCTCACATAGTCACAAACATTTTGGACACAGACACACACACACATACAGGACAGAACTAAAATGTAGTCATTTTACATCTGGGCAGTAGCCCATCACAGTAATATTAGTCTAAAAAAAAACGATATTGCCATTGAACTTTATTTTCTGTCAGCCCATCTGTCATCTTATTTCCCGCGTCAGTAGAGAGTGCATGGGCACAGGGCCAGCTCTACCTCCTTACGGGCCCTGCCAGTTTACACCCATTACAGTAAAACACAAACGAGCTTTACGAAATGCATAGCCTTTTCATATACATCTAGATAACTGCTTGAGGCCTCAACAAAAATAATGAGTTGTCAGAAATGATTTATTCCTTAATTTAACAGTATGTGTTCATCGTGATACTATTTGTTCATGGTACTTCTCATTTACAGAGTCTGAATCTGATTAATGACATTTATTTGTTCATTACGGATAATATTTATTGTCTTAAAACGTTTTGCCAAAGTGAAATGAACTCCCCCTTTCTCTACGTAATCCCTTCAATGGTTTTAGCTTTATTGTTGATAACCTCTGACAATGTAAGATAGCTGTTCCTTCTGTGAGGTGTACAGAGCACTGGTGTACTGAGAGCAGGCAAGGTTTCTCACTGAAGGACACCGAGTCTGTACCATCAGATAGAATAGATCTTGTATGGATTACTGTCTAACCCACAGTTCCACACCATTCTCACAGAGGCTGAAGATTTGCTTCTTCAAGCCGAATTTCCTTCGTGAAACATCAATACGTTCTCAGTATGACATTTATTTGCTGTTCTCAAATTTCTTTCATGAAAAAAAATACATATCTGTAATGTCATAAAAATCTTAGTTCTGCATTGCTACACTTGTGATCCTGACTGTTTATTTACTGGCGGTGGCAGTAAGGGCTATAAGCTCCAGGTCTCAGGGAGCCTCATCGATCGCTGACGCATGGCATATTGGGACGTGCGTGTTCTAGTGGAAGTCGTGTCGAGTCGATAACTGCCAGTTATGTCATACTGGCCTGGGCGCACGCTGTGAAGGCCTTGCCTTTAAACCTGTCACCACGGACAGGATTCAAGGGCTAGATTTACATGGTACAGGCTTCTGTCTCTGGGGGGTGGGGCAAAGTCATGCTTCATCCAGGGCAGGGAGAGGAAGGAGGCACTGAAAGACGGGGGTTGTGTAAAAAAGAAAGGATATTTGTGGGTGTTCCTTACCTGCTTCCATAATTGAAGGGCTCGTGGTGAGATTTAGGTCTGAGGCTGAGGATTGAGATGCACTGCCCCTCTAACGCTGCCCTCTATCACCTTGCTCTGTCCTCATTAGACAGTTTAACTGCAGTACAGTATGCATTATGACAGAGCATTCACATAATGGTTCAGGACTATCAAATCTCACTACACAGATTGAAAAGGGGGGGGGGTGAGAGAGAGATGAAGGTCATCCTTGTTACTTTTTCAGTTCGATTTTTCTTTTCACACCAATAACAATGTGTCTGGTGCTTTCAGGAGAAAGATATTTGAGCCACTTAATCTGACTGAGCGAGGGGGATGTAGCAGTATAAAAGATCCCAGTTTGTGATCTTGACTGCAGTATGAGAAGCACACAGCATACCTGCTAAGCCTTTGTAATCTGTTATCTAAGACGAGGCTTGTCATAAATGGGACTGGACTGAGTGTGATATGTGGTTGTGTACCCTGGTAATATCTATCAGAACACTGCTGGAACTCCTGAGTAATGAGAAAGAAAAGATTCATTTAGACACCAGATACTTTCATTGTGTTTCTGCAGCAAAACCAAGCAGAGCAGGGAATCTAGATTCTTAGATTCTTAGACTTAGTCCACCATTGATTTCTAACTCATTGTACATCACTTTTCTATTGATTTTCATCTGTTTTTTAAGAGCTAAATGTATAAGCAATATGTACCTGGCTAGTGCTGGAATTATCTTACCAGAGCTTTTCAGAACGCTGCCAGGTGGGGTCTTCCAGTGATTTTCCACTGTGTTTTTTGGTTATTGGAGAATATTGACCCAAACCAGTGCTTTATTTTTTTCCTGAATAAGCCTCTAATTAGATTAACTGCTAATTAGCCCTTTTTATGCATAATGGATGACACACTTGTGTAAATTCCATTTTGTTTGATGGTATCTCTGCTAAGCTGCTGAATGTTCATTAGTGCCTGTGAAGAAGCTGCAGAGGGCAGGCCTGTAAGTGTACTGGTCCCCCCAAAGAGTCTCACCTGAACAGCAGCTCTGGGCTGGGTCACCATGGGGGCTGACTTCCTGTCCTTCCGCACCTCCACACTATCATTAGACACAGGATGAAGCCCAGCGCTAGAGGCTATGGAGGCCAGCCACAGGCAGGGAGAAAGAGGGGGTGGTAGGGTCGCAGGGGAGGGAGAGGGAGGAGGTGATGGAGGGACAGGAAGGGGAAGAAGGAAAACAGCTCAGGTTAGAGGCAGTTCAGACCAGTTCCCCCTTGTGTTCCTCATCTATCAAATATCTGCCAAAAGCAGCCGTCAAACACACTGATTTTACTGTTTCAAACGAGCAACATATGTGAGAATGTCCATTTGAATTTGCTTTGGTTCAGTTCCAGATCTTACCCAAGCGGTCAGACTTTGGTTATTCTACTCAGGTGGTAGGATATCTATGCTACAAAAACAACATGTGTATTATAGATTGAGGATGCTAGCAGTCAAGCACTTCCCGTTTCTCTGCTTCATGTATGTTACACTTCTATGATGCATAATATTCTGAATTTCAATTTTCTAGCTCGATGGACCAACAAATTAAAATATAAAAATAAACAATGCCTGAATGAACTAAACTGAACAAAGTACAGGGTAGTGAACAGTTGCATGCGTCTCCCATTATATTTAGGGAATATTCCTACAGATCATGCAAAAATATATTTTACACATTGAATGGTTTACATGAAACAATTAGTGAACCATAAGCACACCTAACAAGTTAAAAATATATAATCCAAGAAGAATTCATCATGCAGAGCATAACTGAGGCTGGATGCATGAACTGATAAGCAAGTGGCCCATTTAACTGTGAAACAGAAGCAGTATTTGAGTTATTGAGTCAAAGATCTGACTATACTGAGGTTCTATCCTACCTGACCTGCATGTGACTGCTGTAGCAGATGACTTGAGAGTGGCCCTTTCAACACTCTGATTGATATCCACTCTGCAGGGACTGAGGGAGCTATCTGCTTTGGCTTGCCAAGTGGCAGGCCTCACGGAGGGTTACTGAGAGAGAACTCGAGAAATAAATAATGTGGTATTTCCCAGTATGGCCTGATTCTGCCTCCCCTTCTCTCCTTTCTTTCTTTAGGGACCACTTGTCCTAGTTTTAGCTTTCCGAGGAAGATTTGTGATTTCTCTCTCTTTCTCACTCTCTGTCTTTCTATCTCTGTCTTTCTCTCTGTCTTCTTTCTCTCACACCCTTTTGCCCTTAACCTCTTTCTCCCTCTTTCTTCTTCCAGACGTTCGAAGAAGAACGATCTATGAGTATCATCGTGTGGAGCTCACCAAGACAAAGATCACCAACTCCACAGCCGTGGAGATGTGGCCTCTACCTAGTAGGGGGCCTCACTTTTATGGGCTCTGCTCATGATGCCAGTAAAATACAAATAATTGCCTCGCTGCTCGATCAATACATTAAGTAGACAGTCATTTATAATCATAGCTGAGCTCATTTGACCTTACATCTAAGTGTCTTTCTAGAAACATCTGCTTTTCATAAGTAACCATAACAGACTTGCTACCTCAGATCCTTAGTCCTGGAGTGTTGACGTGTTGGACTGGAGTTGTGACAGCGTCATTTCACTTCCTGTTTCACAGCATGTCTCCAGTTCACCAGCTGCAGCGGCTGCATCTCCGCCCAGATCAACTTCAACTGCAGCTGGTGCCATCGCCTGAATAGGTGAGGCCTTTACACACTCACAGGCCCTGATTGACACTCGCCTCACACACACAGGCACGGTGTGACCCACCACACACACACTTTCTCTACGCATGCAGTAGGCTCTTGTTACATTAGGCATGTCCACACTGTCTTCGTATAAATGATTACTGGTGAGTGGAAGTTTGACAGCATTCACCTGGTTCATACCAAACAACTGTCTTCTCTCTCTCTGTCTTCCTGTCTTTGTGTCTCTTTCTCTGTCTCTTTGGTGGTGTGCACAAGTCAGTCATAAACAACAGAATAATGGGGCGTAGAGAACGGGAAGCGAGGGAGGGAGAGAGAGGGGGGGACCTACCTTTTAACTGCGCTGACAACTCCGCTTTCACTCATCTCTCACCTACTCAGTCCATCTCTCTCCGTGTATGCTACTGTCAGTCTTCTCTCCCATTCGCACACGAATGTAAATATTTGAGACTTCATAGAATTTCTGTCAACGATACATGGTGTTTTCTGTCTGCAGAGGTGGAGGGGGAGAGATGGGAGGCTTGGATGGACCTCAGCTTAGTCAGAGGTGAAGGTTTGGGTTAAAGAGACAGAAAGTATAAATAAATTCCAAAAAAACAGCATGTGTTAAAGACATGTCATCCTTGTTCAAGTCTGATGTATGAGCCATTAGTGCATAGCAAGGTTGTGGGAAGACCTAGGAAAATGTCTTATGGAGTTAGCAGGGCTGATTTCCAAAATATGACCCTAGGAAGACATCATCCCTGCTCCTTCTGTCTGTTTTGTGTGTGGCTGCTTCCTCTGTTTGTTGTCCACTTCATTCTGTTTCAGTCTCATCCTCTATTGTCTGAGTGATTACGGGCAGTTTAAGGGGCAATATTGCAAACTCACAAGGGCCTCTGGGATTTGGAGTTCCTCTGGGGTTTCCATGGCAACATGACAATCACAGAGATGCACCTTAAATCACAAACGCCCTGTGTACTGACAAAGACAGCAGATGTCCTATGTTTTTCTTATCAGAAACTCATACTGCTGGGGGGGGCAAAACACACTTTTTGTTGTTATGTTATATAATGCAGCATTCTGATGAGATACCATTTGATGTCCGACTTCTAGTACTTAGGCTGTTCTTTCTTACCTTCAACAACTTACTTTGAGAAAGCAAATGAATGTACTTTAACAACTCAATTAAAATGCATAGCAGCAGGGTGAGGCTGGGGGTTAATGAAAGATGCAGGTGTTCTGAGGGAATAAAGATAATGATCTCTCTCTCCACTTTCTCTTCCTATTTTCCCTCACTTTTTCCTTCCCTCAACACTCTCCACACACATTTCCATTGTTCTCCCTCTCTCTGCCCCCCCCTCTCTCTCCCTCGTTCTGATTTCTGATCTGTTTGATGAAGGTAAAGAGCCTACTCCCCCATTGCATTTCAGACGAAATAATTGTCCAGCATTTTCTTATGTATATAGATAACACTCAAGACACTGGGCATGACCGGACTATAAAAATGAATCCTGTTCTTCCCAAGCCTCCCTTGCCAGACCCATCAAGCGACAGGCCACAGAGAAGAGTTACTTGGTTATGATTTGTTTTCCCAGTGCACACAGCTGTTGTGCATCACGGCCATGGAATCTTGAAAATCATTATGGTTAAAACCAGAGATGAAAGACGTTGCGTCTCGATTTTTATTAAGTCTCAGCCTCACAACGTATATATACAAAGTCAACGCCTTGTGGACTGTGAACGCTGCCAAGAAATGGTGTAACCATCGTCGCTCCGTTCCCACAGTCAGGTGGCCAGACTAAATTGGACGCCTGTGGAATCCCAGTTATGTCAAGATATATTTATTTTCTCCTTGCCATGAATTAAATTACATTCAAAGCAAAGCTGCAAAGGGCCAAAATACAACAAGTCTTCCTATGGGCAGGGGAAGGCAACTGATGAGAAACACATTGCCATGCATATGCATATGAGCCCATTTCTATTTGGCAGTGTCATGTGCTGGGTGGCGTTGAGAGAGACAGAGCTTCTCACCAACCCCCTAGGTCTCTCTGTTACACTCTCTCTCCTGATGTAGGATGAGAGAGGAGGATAAAACAGAGGAATCAGCCATGATTGAACAGATGAGGAAAAATCACTTCTTTTTTTCCGTCGTCTTTTCACAAAATGGGCAGATTAGAGTAGAGCAGAGATGAAAATGGAGTCTTCTTCACACTGAGCCATTAGCATAACAATATGTTCACCTTGATGAAGGCACCTGACGGGAATGAGAAAGCGTGTGAAGCCGCAGCAGTCTCAGGGCAGGGGCTGGAGCAGAGTCTGCTGGAGAGGTAGGACTAGCATCCATTCTGCGGGCCCTGCTGATAGGGCCAAAGGGCTAGGTTTCCATCAACATGTCATTCATCAACTGTGTGTGTGTGTGTAATGTCGTGGTGTGTGTCGTCGTGTATGCTGTGTGTGTGGACCTCGTCGCACTCACACTCCGCTCGGCAGAGACGACCAAGCAGCGTCGCAGTCTACTATGATTCTAAGCACTTCGACATGTGCTCAGGCAAGACAGACGCAGAGGGGGAACGGGGAGAGGAGCAAAGCGACGAGAGCTGGACAGATAGAGGGGGGGGCGCGGGGGACAAGATTGGAACTAGTACGACAATTGAATTCTGCAACATTCACCCCTCCTATTTCTATGGGTTGCTTTTACTCCTGTGAGGCAGAGCAGAGGGAGACGGAGATAGAGTGAAGGAGAGACAGAGATAGACTGAAGGAGAGACAGAGTGGCGCGATGCGGCGAACCGAGAGCAAAGGGAGCGCTGAAGAGGTCAGCAGAGGCGGACACGAGGTCGGGAAGGCATAATCTTGATTTCAACTGCATGGTTATCGCTCCATGCCTCAATAATTAATTAATCCTGCCTGAAGAAGAGCGATTGGTCGCCGCCCAGCTGGCCCGTCCCCCACCCCGCCCCCCCCCCCCCCCCCCACCCCCCCCACCCCCACCACCCCCCACACCACCAACTGATCAAAGCAGTCATCAGCATTATTAATGCTTGCAATCCCAGAGGGCACCCCTGACATTGCCTTTCTCCACACCCCGAACCTCCTCCACCACCTACCCCCCCCCCCCACTGCCAGTTTGACCCAATGAACTTCCGCAATGCAAATCCTCCTGTATTCTAACTGACAGCAAGGCCCTCCTGTGCGGGGAGAAACCAGCGTACTACCCCAACCTGTGCGTGCCAATTAGACTTAACTAAACCTACTTTCGAACTCCGGATTCTGTTCTCATCAAATGAATGTTTATTATCTCCTGTTCAGGAAGAGAAAGCGAGACGTGCATGAAAATCTTGTTTATGTCATATTTTCATGTTTTTCAGATGTTCCAGTGGATTTGACCGTCATCGTCAAGACTGGGTGGATAACAGCTGTCCAGATGAGGTGAAGCTTAGCAGATACAGTACAGATGTAGATGTTCTCTTCTGGGAATAACTGCAGGGAATCTGAGAATGAATGACACTGATGGTTTACGGTAGTGAAGCTCTCTGTGTAATGGATAGGATATGGTTGTATGTGTGTTTGTGGTGTGTTTGTGTGTGAGAGTGGAATATAAGGTCTGTAATGTTCCTACATAGCTGCCAGAATGATGGATGCTCCTGTCTGCAGTGAGCGGGGAGAAAGGGATGCCCCAGTTACTCCATTCTTACCTTCTCCGCTCTTTCTCTCTCTTACACACACACACACACACACACGCACGCACGCACACATACATATATTTCTGCTTCTTTGAATGACAAACACCAGCCTTGTGCTCCACCAGACCAAGGACAAAACCTGTGACATCATTGGAACCACCCAGCCCCATCCCTTCACTACCACCGGGGTCACCATGACAACGGCCGCCCGCAGAGAGTCCACACTTGCAGGGGAGACATCCTCTACCTCTCACCCCCCTACCAGCGCCCCTACAGAAGGTATGACAACATGCTCAGGCACACCTCCGCACAGTTGTTATTGAGGTACTCTTTATAAGCCCCAAAATATTACCTTGGTTCTGGGTCAGATCTAAACATGCATTAGTTCACTTCCTGTAACAGTGTTTCTCAGTAATAATTATTACAGTAGTTAAGGGTATAATCTACCCACATTTTCACTTTCTTATTTGCTCAATAACACCTTGGTTTTTAGAATGCAATGTTTTCTTCATAGCAGAAAACGCTGTCCAGATGGTTACTCTTTATACCAGGCATGGCAGCTGTGTTTGTCTCCCAAACTTTTAAACAAAACAGATTTAATCAGGACAAACCTTTGAAATCTTAACTAGATGTTTCCTCAGAGAAACACTCCAAACCAGCTCCACTGCCTGGGTATTCATCTTTTATGGAATGGATTTTTTCATATTTTTTTCATGTAGCTAAAGAAGTGTTTGTGAAGTTCTGTGCGTTCAGTCATCTGAAGCTGTTGCTGTCATCAGCAAGAGTTTGAATTCACGTTAAGCTCAACACCACTTTTGCAGACCTGCAAAATGGAATTCTGAACAGTTTTGTCGTATTTCAAATATCAAGAAGCCTTTGTTCCAGAAAGATGAATGTTTCATTGGAAATAATGAGGTTAAAAGCTGGATTTTGTCAGTGGAAATTAGACATGACTTAAAAAGAGTGAGGAATTCGATAAAGACCTTGTTGTAATTGAACCCAGATATCTTTCCACTCACGCACATACATACATAACATACATACACACTCTCTCTCTCTCTGCCAATCCCTCAAGTTAAACCTTGTCATTACACCTTGTCCAGCCCCTACCTTTGCAAAGCGCCACCCCACTTCTCTCTTAACTCTTGCCCCTGCCCTCCTGGAGACTGTGTCTGTCAGCCTCTTAGCGACAGGCTCTCCAGAGCCCTGTCCAGGGGCTAGACCCGGGCCCTTCAGGCTGGGGCTGTACTAAGCCCCCTGATTAGTGCCACCTCAGTGGGAAGCTGCCTAACTTATTCCAGCCCTCCGTCAGCATCCTTGCAGAGTTATCTAGCACAAATCCCTGCTGAGGGAGAACAAACCGCCAGAGTCCTTCTGCTGATGCAGGGAGAAGCGGTCAAGGTGCCCCTTCAAAGTTAGTTTACCTTTTATTCGCCTCCCTCCAAGAGTTAGAACCGGAGTTGAAGGCTGGATTGATAAGGCCTATTTTCGGTTCATTTCCTGATTGACAGATTTCCAGACATCAAACGACATAGACAACGGATTCATCTCAATAAGCGTCGCAGAGTATGTATGCGACGCTGAACTGAGATCGAGAGCCTGCTCGTCCCGACGCTTCCGTCCAGTGTTATCCTGTGTCTAATGTGTGTGTGTGTGCAATGTTTGTGTGAATGCGCTGTGTCACAGTGTGATGCTAACAGCTTAATCAGCGCTAAAAGCCTGTGGACTGTATGAAGAGTAGGTTGGGGCCTGAGCACTATCTGATGGAGTGACTCCTAATTGGCTTATGCTTTTTAATGGCTTCAAGAGGTGAAAAATCCCAGCATGCAATGAGCTAATGGTCGGCCAATTGTCTCAAGCTAAACCTTGAGGAGTAGTTTGAACAGCATAAGTGGATGCTTGGGATGATAGGTAGTGTTGTAAGAGGGGCAGTGCTCTAGTCAGGTCTGTATGCAGTATTTCAGAATATACTGTCTGGTTCATCCATAGACAGTCTCCATCACCTCTTTACCCCACTAATGTATAACCAAGACTGTCGCAATAAAGTACTTTCTTTCACACTACTTTTTAGACAACTATTTCTGCTTCAGAGAGCTACTCATTCAGTAATCCTAACGCAACTGATGGATCAGCACTGTTAATGAAGCAGGAGGCTGTAGTCACAGCGTCTCAGCAGGGTTTCTGATCCGTTCTCCCACAGCTCAGTAGGACGTGGGGTCCAGACCAAGCTCCATGCTGTGTAGATCTTTAAAATCCATTATTTCTTGGTTTGGTTGGTTGGATAATGGCAGCATCTCACTCATGTCAGAGTGCCTCCGTGCAGCGGTATGAACTCAGATCAAATGTTCTGGAGAGAAGGAGTGTGGAAGGGGCCCTCCACAAAGTCAAAACAAACACGCTGATCCTGTAGTTCAGCAGCATGCTGCGGTATAGGGGTTGACATGACAACAGGAAAAGTAACATGCCGCTTGCTAAAGCGAGTGTATGTGCGTGTGTGTCAGCATCAAGGGCCAGAGGGTTTGTCAGTGGTATGTGCTGTGCTGCTTGCACTCCAACTGTGGGGCCTTCTCAGCTGCAGGGGTCAGGGGTCAAGGTTGGGCGTGGGTGGTTCAGAGCCACATGCTGAGAGCAGGCTTTGAGTCTCTGAGGTGTGAGAAACCCTATAGTCTCTCAGTCTGTTCCTACCCTTCTCTCCCCCTCCCTCTCCCTCTTCATCCTCTTCTTCTGCTGACATGATCCTTTCCTCTACCGTCTTCCCCCTCCACTCTCTCTTCCTCTGCCTCTCCCACTGCCTAGCTCTCTCTCTTCCTCTGCCTCTCCCACTGCCTACCTCTCTCTCTTCCTCTGCCTCTCCCACTGCCTACCTCTCTCTCTTCCTCTGCCTCTCCCACCACCTACCTCTCTTTCCCTCCCTCTCTCACACCCTATCTCTCTCTTTCTCTTCCTCTCTAACCGCCTACCTCTCTCTCTCTTCTTCGCTAACCGCCTACCTCTCTCTCTCTTCCTCGCTAACCGCCTACCTCTCTCTCTCTTCCTCTGCCTCTCCCACGGCCTAGCTCTCTCTTCCTCTGCCTATCTCACTGCCTCCCTCTCTATCTTCTCCCTCTCACACCCTACCTCTCTCTCTGTCTTCCTCTCCCACCACCTACTTCTCTCTCTCTCTCTTGCCTCTCCCCGCCCTACTCTCTCTCTCTTCTCTCCCTCTCCCACCACTCTCTCTCCGTCTCTTTTCCTCTCCTCTCCACCACCTACTTCTCTCTCTTCCTCTCCCTCTCCCACCGCCTACCTCTCTCTCTCTTCCTCTCCCTCTCCTTCCCGGACGCGCCTACTCTCTCTCTCTCTCTTCCTCTCCCTCTCCCACCGCCTACCTCTCTCTCTCTCTTCCTCTCCCTCTCCCACCGCCTACCTCTCTCTCTCTTCTTTTCCTTCTTTTCTGTTTACATGCTGACATTTGTATGAACTGCATGTTCCAGTCTCAGAGGAGCTCCAGTGCATTCCTTATAGAGTGCCCCAGCGCTCCGTCCGCTTTGTAGCTTTAACTTTAGACTTGCTGATACTGAAGGTCTTAACTAGCTCAGCATATTAAGTACAGCTTGGATATTTTTCCATATTCATGGTAGTCGTATAGGATTGGTCATTGAGTGGAACCAATTTTTTCGCACACCTCGTCTTCATAAACTGATTAATTTCACAGTTGCAGTATGATCCAAGAAGTTGAGGATTTTTTTCACAAATGAATTTTTATTCAAGGCTCACTGATTTTTATCAGACAAACGACAGGCGTAATGTCTTATCTGCTTATGAATTTATGCCACATTTGCATGTTGCATGAGCTCTGTGGTGTGTATACTGTATGCACATTAGCCCTCTTTGAGAAGTAGGCCACAGTACATTTGCATATTTCACCATAACGTAACCTCAGACGGATTTTGTTGTGTTGAATTATGGATGTGACGGCATTATATTCAGCACATTCACTTTTAGTAATATGTGAAGTGTAGTGCAAATCTCATTTTAGGAAATAAAGGTTATCTAGAAGAAACCACAAATGTCTACAGCCTTAAAATGATGAAACAGAGGCCTTTCTCAAATATACAAATGTGTTTCTCATTCTGCAATTGAGATCATACAATCAGTAGACTGCATGTTGGGTTAAGGTGTTATCACAACAGCAGAAAGTGCTACAATACAGAAGTATCCTGGTGCAACATGTTCATCTTCCCTTTGTTTTCTTCACAGATGATACCAAGATTGCTCTGCATCTCAAAGACAATGGAGGTAAGCCTTTTCTTGCCATGCTGTGTAGTCACAGATTTTCTATGTGCTGTTTTGAACTGGGCAACGTCTTGGATGTTGGTTTGTGTTGGTTTGTAGGTGTGTGTGTGTTTTGTGTAACGTGGGTGTGTATGTGGCAGTTGGGGGTGGCGGGGGGAGGGGGGGTCTGTTTGTCAGGAAGACTGCTAGGTATTTACAACCGAGATATTTGTCAAGTTCAGGCAGCAGATTGCTTTTTGATTCCTGGGTATTGGAAGCTGGTAGGCCAAGGGAAAGACTACTGGGGCAAAATCAGTTAGGCCACTATGTCATCCAGCCACCCAATGAACTCAACCCCTTCTGGGAAGAAGATATCAATCACGGGGCCTAGATGGACCAGAGGGAGGGTGGAGGTGATGAGGAGTGCTCCCCGGTTAAACCTGTATATCAAAGGTCCCTCGTAGTGTCACGGGGGGGATGGATATCTGACACATACAGTGAGGTCAATGTCAGCTGAAGGTCACTGTACAGATGAATAGATATAGCGATCACCCTGCTGCAGCCCCAGTGCACAGGCAGGCTGGCTAGATAATGCTGCACACAACACCTTAACACAGGACGGCACATTTTCTTCCAGTCCATTCAGTTGAGCAGAACTGCAATAATGTGTTTGTGTCTGCACTGAGCAGATATTTGTGTTCTAAAAATGAACTCCAAGTTCTGTCCGCTCCTGAGTGAGCCACTCCGATGTTTCATTTCCTGCTGGAGAGGAATCCACTTCTCTTATCGTCCTTCCATGAGAGGATCGCTGTGTAGTGGTCTCGCTGGCTCGCCTCACTGCCTTGTTTCCCGGAGTTCTGGCCTGAGGTTTGAGCCAGACATGACTAGATGTTTGCTTGCTTTTTTAATTGCTAATATTCTTTCACATCGTCGTATTTTGGGATTGAGGAAGGGGATTTTTTCATCTGGACAGAAGCACCACAGCGAGCCGTGCGTGGTGGAGCCAAACCGCAATGTTCTGCTCTGAGTTTCTCTCCTAGTCCTCCACTGTACTAGCTCCATCACATGCTTAGATCCTGGGTTTGATTTGATGTGATGACAGAACACAGGTCCTCATGCATGCAGGCATTGTCTCGGGTCTCTGGGTTTGAATCTCCAGACGGATCCCCTGCCTCCTGGGTCAGAACATTTCCCAGCTTGAGATCATACTTGTTTTGGGAGAAGTTTCTGTCCGTCTGGGTGTTTGCAGACTATAAGCCAAGGAGATAAGCGACTCCAGTGATAAGATACAGAACAACAGGGACCTTGGATGCACTTCTCACTGGAGTGAGCGTGCAAATCTAGAAATGTATGTGTGTGAGTGTTTGCGTGTGTGAGTGTGTGCATGTGAACTCATTTCCTCCATCTTAAATTAGAGCCATTAGCCAGGTGACAGACAGGATATGACCCTATGACACTCCTGTTCCCTAGCAGAGCTGTGGAGCCAATTGAGACTCAGTGAATGGGAGTAGTCCATCCTCACTCAAACACTAATGTGTTTTTTTTGCTGTAGGGAGAAGACTGCATGGTGCATTAGGGTTTACTGCAGCCTCCTATCCTTAATGTGTGAGCTGTAATAGAGGCAACACATTGCTGTGGGCTTGACCTTAATGGGCATAAACTGGACTGATGCCAGACCCCCAGTACCTTTGGTCTGACTGTGTCCTAGGTTGACTTTCAGTAGTAGAGAGCATATCCACACAAAGTCTAGGCTCAAACAGTTGTATTTTAATGCTTCAGTCGGACCCTCTACTCATCCCTGTTTCCCCCCTCCTCTCCCCCCTCCTCTGCTCTCCCCAGCCTGTCCTCCTTCATCCACTCCCCTCCCCGATCCACGGATAAAGAAGCAGTCAGTTCACTGGCAGGCTGTCAGTCCTGGTAGCAGGAGCATCTCTACCACAGGAGGCTTGTTAACCTGCCTGATAGCCTGCTAGGCTGTACTCCTTGTATCTATCCCCTCTCCCACCCTCTCTTTCTCGCTCTCCCTCTCTGCTAGTCCTTAGAAGACTCCCCCCGTCATTCAGCTAACATCTCAAGCTAGCAGCCAAGCCCTCCTCTGCTCTGCGCTGTTCTGGCCAGGGGTGAGAGTTGTTTGACGTTCCATTGTGTTTCTTCCAAAGACAAATAGTTTTCCAAAGAACTGGATGTTTTTGTTGGCATCAGTCTGAAATTGGATGACGTTTCTGGGCCAGCTAAGTCTGGAAGTGGATTAGTCTCGTTTACATTCAGTCGCAAACATTAGCTGATGAGATTGGGGAGAATGATATGCTCTAACAATGGAGGTTTTGGTCAATTACCTCTTATTCTTACGGACTGCCTGACACCGTCCATCACAGCTCTCTTTCTTCTTCTTCTCTCGCTCTTTCTTTCCCTCCCTGCTTGCTTCCCTCTCTGCCTCAGACATTTAAATCATTGGCCCAACATCATTGGATTACAAGTGTTTTAGTCCCTGCTTTTTGTAAACTGTTGGCTCTACTGCTAGCAGTCTATGTGAGTGGGATGAGGATGAACAGCACTCCACAACCACAATAACGTGGGTCTCCTGTGGGCCTGTGGACGGTGCCTCCCATCCAGGACTTCAAGGCTCTCTGTAGGACACAGTAATGACGCTGCTTCTCCAAGCCCTTATCAGACTAGACTGTCATTACTGACGTCTGTCTGATACGATTCTGTATCAGCATCCATACGCTCGTCCCTCCTCCAATTCCCCTATCCTCCTATCCCTCCACTCCTGTAACCTTGGATTTATCTCCTGCCACTGCCTTGTGAGCAAGAACACTCATGAATTTCAAAGCACACCACAACAATGGTCCTCTACCCTGTACCAAGCTCACTACGCTCCAGCTATAAACAATCGAACAAACCTGGAATTTTCCATCCATCTCAGAACAGAAAAGGCCTTTGTTTTTTAAAAAGCTTTTCTGTTGACAGCAGTGTTCTCAAAGAAGCTGAGGTGTTTTTCTGTTTTGGTTCAACTGAAAACAGAAAAACAAATTAACGTCTGAAAGGTTGAACTGCATCCTGTCACTCGTGTTGTGGCTGATAGGGGTGGGAGGTGTGAGGGGTGGGGGTTGAGGGGGGAAGGGGGGGCTCCAGGGTGATTATGGTTATGCTGTGAAACTATGCAACGCCTGTGTGTTGTTTCAATATCGTGACATTTGGTCAAATTAAGTTTTAATCACAAGCGTCAGGCGTGTTTATGATGACAGAAGCACCCTTGGCGAGAGGACGAGAGGCTGGAATAGATGAAAGATGAGTGCCCCCTACTGTTGAAAAAGAGAACTGCAAAGAAATTCTTCTAAAGTGTTCCCCAATGTCAGAAAAGACTCACTGCCCCTGTCTCTCTCTCTAACCACCAGCCTGTCTACCTGTCTGTGTCTAATCTGACTCTCCCTCTCTCTCTTTCTCTTTCTCTCTCTCTCTCTCTCTCCCTCTCCCTCTCTCTCTCTCTCTCTCTCTCTCTCCATTGAGATTGACCCAGTGTGTTGTGTTTTGTTGCAGCCATGCCTGCTGACAGTGCAGCTGAACGCACCACGGGTACTCACCCCCTCCACACGGGGCTAATCCTGGGCGTCCTCATGGTCATGGTCATCATGGTTGCCGGCGTCCTGGTCACCGTCTACGTGTACCACCACCCCACCTCCGCCGCCAGCCTCTTCTTCATTGAGGTGAGTGCAGTACGCCCACCACCTTCATCTCCTCAGGTCAGGACTCCTCCTTCTAGTCCTTCTCATCTAAGGGGTTAGTATGGTTACGTTTAGTTGTAGCGCACATCCCTTGGTGTAAAACCTGAATTATGCAAGCAGAATAAATGTTGCATGAAGCTTCAATAAATGCTGAATGAAGGTTGACTGGGGGTGTAAAGTGTATGGCTGGGAGAGCCTGTCTATCAGCTTTGAAATATTCCTGACCTCAAGACATCTCAGAAGTTGGAAACTTGCTGTACTCAGCCTAGTCGTCCCTGTGCTGCAGACCGTCTGCCTCCATGGTTCACAAGCAGTGACCTCTGGCCCAGCCGGATGACAAACAGAGGCTTCCCAGAGGCCTGGAGAAGCCTTCTGACTGTCAGGTCTGAGAGGCTTGCTATCTTTATGTACCTAGGCAGCCCCTGCCACCCAAGGTCATGTCTGTCCAAAAAATTGACACCTGTGCCTCCAAGCGGAAAAACAAACCAAACTCTTGGAACTCTTCATATCCCTCTGAGATCCCTCTTTGTAAGTGGAGGCAAACATATTTATTGACAGCACTCATAACACTTTTTTCCCTGACTCATAAAATAGGCATGAGAGGCAGGAAGCATTGACGCTTCATGGTCTTTGCTGATAAATGCCTGTGAAGGCAATTGTCAAGGTCTCAAGGATAAATTGGCCCAGTTTATGTGAATGGTTCTGACGATGTGATGAGAGTGATTGATGTTCAAATACCACTTTAATAAATGACTAACGAATCCTCTTCAAGGTCCATATCCCACCATGAGCTTATCCTTCAATACGTTTCAATAGGCACTCTCTCTCAGGTATCTCTCACTCAGCTTAGCTCTTTCTTTGATACCATGTTTGCAACTAGAAGCTCGTAGTTTATCACCAGTAATTGATTATTCGTATATTATATTTAATAAAGCAAGGATGCTTGAATGCTTGGATTTCCAGCTGATCCTGACCTCACCTAGACTGCGACTGACCTTTCATGGCATGTTAACGCTTGACCCCTCCTCTCTCACTGTGTGGCTCCCTTCCTCTCTCTCCTGTCCCTGCAGAGACGTCCCAGCAGGTGGCCAGCCATGAAGTTCCGCCGAGGATCGGGGCACCCGGCCTACGCTGAGGTGGAACATGTGGGCCAGGAGAAGGAAGGCTTCATTGAGTCTGAGCAGTGCTGAGGGGGACAGGGGGGAGGGGGGTGGGGGTCCTCCACACACACACACACCCACACCCTCCACACTCCAAACCCCCTGCCGCTTTGCCTCCTCCTCCTCCTCCCTCCCGTGCGCCCCAGAGTGAACTTTCATCCTGTACCAGTACTGACCCCAAATGGAGGACCTGTCCTAGTGCGCTGACTGAACTTAGACTTAGGCTGGTTCACCAAGTTGACTGCCAATGTCTGAGGTGTCGATGGTGACAAAGTACGTGGGAAGAGAGATGTCTGTTCATAACATTCACCTCATTCACCTCACTCTGCGATCCCAGGCTTGCTCTCCCTGCTGCTGGTGGGGGTCTTCAGCCTTGATGGACCTCCCCAATGCACCAGGAGAAGTCTGACAGCCCAGAGAGTTGATGGAGGAGGCCCTGAGGGACGCTCACTGCCAGAGGGACTGGGCTGCAGGAAAACTCTAAACTGATTCCATCTCAGCTCCAGGCCTCGGAGAGCTCACTCTCCCTGCTGTGAGTGGCTGATGGACACAGAGGGGCGGAGGGAGGGGCGTGTATACTTGGTTCTGGTTGGTTTCCTGTAGCCATTGAGTGGTTGTACAGCTAAACTGCCCTTGGTGTCGTGCTGATGTGCCTAAGGGATTGGTAGTGAATATAACTATACGTACATACAGTATATTTTTCCGAAACAATACAGAATATGTGCACAGAGATTTTGGGTTCTATAGATCTTTGTCTATTCTTTTTTTCTGCTTGTTAAATTTTTTATGCTTTCTTTTTTATGCTTTTACTGGACTTTTCATTGTGAAATGTGTGAAATGACCTTGCTTTCCAGTACAATAATATGGCTGCCTTGGACTTTTTCCCTGCAGGCCATTGTGGTTCATCCTAAAGCAGAGCAGTGTAATACAGTATAGATCCTGATGTGTTGCAGCTGCACTCAGTTGCTGCCAGGGTGGGGGTGAGGGACAGCTGTGGCTTTCTGTTGTTGAGGCAGGTGGATTTGCTTGAGTTTTATAACAAAGATGATTGGTTCTTTGATTACGGAGTTTTTTGAAATCATTTGTGAATACTCTTTTCACTCTTCAATTGATCCTTAAAAGGTCAAGATTCCGCTATTCAATATGTGTTTGTGTGCGTGTGTGTGTGTGTTTGTTCGTGTACGTGCGCATGAGAGAAAGTGAAATCGTTTTTTCATTTGATATTGTTTTCACTACTTCCGTGCCATTTTTTATACAGTGTTGTTTCCCATGCACATATTTCTTCAACACATTTCTTCATTTGACTAATATTATTTGGTAATAATGCAAAATGACAAGACAGGCGCTTGTGAGTGTGTAAGTTCTTGTGTGTGTGTGTGTGTGTGTGTGTGTGTGTGTGTGTGTGTGTGTGTGTGTGTGTGTGATTGGACATCCACTTTTTTAAGGCCAGGAATGTTTGAGCTGGCTCTGTGTGATTGATGCTCATTGGTTGAAATTGATTTTGGTAGCTCAGATGAGTTAGATCTTTGTGTGTGTAGCAGGAATGGTTTCAGAAATCAGTTTGATGTGCTGTTTGCATTTGTAGAGTCACATTGTAATGGACTGAGGTATAGTGTTACTGATCTCTAGAGGATATTGACTAGTGGCTAGTCCACATCATTTAACCATAGCAATGTATACAAGGGTCACTTTTGTAGACAAACGTTCAAAAACATTTGCAGGTTATTAATGAAATGAATACATATATTATTAGGAAATGACTATGTCTTACTTTTGAGTGGCCTTCCTTATATTCATTCTCATTTTATTTTTGTTTAAATATGGAATAATGTTTTAATTGCTGCTGATGCAGATCAATATACCATGCTTTCATGCATTGATCAAATCGAACAAAATAACTATGATTGTTATCACTCTTTCAAATACAAAACCCCTACAAATCTCAGAAACATGTTGTACTTGCATGACGTATAATGTTTTACCTGACAAGTGACATGAAATGTGCAATATAAAAATCCATCTAGACCCAACGCATTTCCATTGCACTGGAGACCAAAGAATCATTTCCACATAAACCATAGAAATTATTACAAAATCGTTCAATTCACATTCTGCCCATACTCTATTGTTCATTCAAGCCACTGGCTGTCCCATAGTCCCCTGCTTCTTACCCCTCACTACCATCTCCTCGCCTCCATCAAGAAAACCCCAACATCTGCCATCTCCACTAATATCTCACAGGAGACTCGCAGTGAGTCAGATACACACACAGGCCTGGAGTGCATGATTCATCACATGCTCATGAACTAGACAGCAGCAGCCTCTCTATGGAAGCAGTCCTGGTCTGTGGAGTCGCCAGTCTTCTCCCTCTGCCTGCCTGCTGCTCTGATCAGCACCTCCCTGTACTTCATAGCCTCTCTGCACGAGAGCAAAGCTGTTAGGATGCCCCCCAAAGTCTAATGGGAAGAGTCTTCTCCATAACAGATCGTAAAGGACCGGTAGAGCCAGGGGGTGGACTCACTGCTTGGTGGCTGATGGCCTCTCTATGCCTGCAGACATTCTCTGTGGTTGGCTGGGGGGGAGGGGCGGGAGGGGCGGGTGTCACCCCCTGTGGAGGAGTACCGTTACTGAGCACTTGAAACATCTGCTTCTCATGAAATCTCTTCCATTTGTTTTTTTTTGTTTTTTTTTGGTATCCTTTTCAATATTGCTCGGGGTTTGTTACTATGCCTTTATTATTATTTTGTAATTGTAGTATTTTGGGCAAGCCAAATTGTACTTTTTCTGGGATAGGCTACATCTTCCGCAGTGTGCTATTGTGTTTTTCCTGCCATTGGACGGTGTGATTATATACAGGTACAAGTCTATCTCTACCATGTTTGTCTGCCACAAATACACAGAATCAAGGCTGAGCAGGCAGGGATGTGTTGGGGGTGACGGTGAAGGTTCATCTAAACTGTGACCCTGTGTTTTGTTCCAGAATTATCACAAAGCTTATAAGGACATGATGAAAGACTTCAAGTTGCACAGTACCATAGCTGTCTGTCATTTCTGTAACTACTGTTGTTTTGATTACATTTGAAATAATAAAGAATGTTTAAAATACAATTATGCATGTTTCTTTTGACACTAAAATCCTGAGTATTTTGTCTAGCAATTGCTACAACAGGAATAGCTCCTCACAGTCCTAATGTAACCAAGCAAAATTGAGAAGGTTGACAGCTTACACAACAACATGCTTTATTTTTCCTTATTAGTAGTGATTGGCAGACAGCCAAAGGTCTTCAAATCATCCCAAAACGGCTCTTTTCATTGGGCCTGATATTCCTGGTAAGACCCCCTGCTGTGCAAATTTGGGGATTTATTTGAAGCTTCCTCCTTGTCTGCTTCAGTGCCCTGGTGCTCTTTTGGAGGTGGTGAACTCTCTGTCAGCACACCTGACATGCTGAGCTAGCAGCCATCAAAGCTGAACACAGTCCTCACCAGTAGGGGCGGAGGTGGGGTGTGGACACAGTCCTCACCAGTAGAGGTGAAGGTGGGGTGTGGACACAGTCCTCACCAGTAGAGGTGAAGGTGGGGTGTGGACGTGGGGTGTGGACACAGTCCTCACTAGTAGGGGTGAAGGTGGGGTGTGGACACAGACCTCACCAGTAGAGGTGAAGGTGGGGTGTGGACGTGGGGTGTTGACACAGTCCTCACTAGTAGGGGTGAAGGTGGGGTGTGGACACAGACCTCACCAGTAGAGGTGAAGGTGGGGTGTGGACACAGTCCTCACCAGTAGGGGTGGAGGTGGGGTGTGGACACAGTCCTCACCAGTAGAGGTGAAGGTGGGGTGTGGACACTGTCCTCACCAGTAGGGGTGAAGGTGGGGTGTGGACACAGTCCTCACCAGTAGAGGTGAAGGTGGGGTGTGGACGTGGGGTGTGGACACAGTCCTCACCAGTAGGGGTGAAGGTGGGGTGTGGACACAGTCCTCACCAGTAGAGGTGAAGGTGAGGTGTGGACACAGTCCTCACTAGCAGGGGCGGAGGGGGGGTGTGGACACAGTCCTCACCAGCAGGGGTGGAGCAAAACAGTGAGGATGACAGAGGCCAATGCCAAGGTTTTAGAGGGTACATTAGACATGATAGAAGTTGCCCCCAAGGGATATTTTCTGAGAGCTGCTCAAGGTTAGTATTGATCTGTTAGACTACTGTAGCTGTGGGCGTAATTAGAGACTGCGTTAAGTGTTATGATACTCTATGGGCAGTTCACATCTACTTCTGCAAGTCAAGTTGCATAAAAGCTATATCCAGCCAAGATCAATTATAATAATTAAAATGTGTATATCGTAAAGTAGAATCATGTATAAATTTAAGGTCAACTAGCTGTAATATCTTACTGCCATCTAGTGGAAGAACTGATAAAACAGACTCTTAATAGCAATCTGTTTTCAACCCACATGATGAATGGGCTTGATTAAGTAACTTTAAATATGGTCACATTTTATGTCGAGAGTGACTGTCTCCATGTCAGTAACTTTAATTAGTCCGTATTGACAAACTAACTAGCATCATTCTCACTAATAGGCCATAGCACAATCAACATGATGAAAGAATCCATTGGAGATGGAGTATTTCTCAGAGGATCCTTCAAATACCAGAGGACGTGAGATTCATCTGCCAAGACGGCCGCACACGTTTTCTTAGTGTTCAAATTGCGCAACTTCAAAAGACTGACACATTTAACCGAAAATATAGACCTTTAATTGGTTACATAAGAAAAACAGTAGGGCTCTAATGGAAATACCCGAATAACAGAATGAGTGTTTCAACACACAATCAGCTTCAGCTGACAGGAAGACTGCTATAGTTTCACTAAGCAGGCCTGGATGTCTACAAGTCTTATACCTTCCTCTAACTTCATACATTATTCAAAGTAACCTGAAGCGTAACATTGATATCTCTGTACTTACACTTTGCTTCGACTCAGAGCTGGGCCAGACTTCGTTCAGAGCCACATAACATGTTACATTCAAATACCTATCACATGTGAATACATGTTATATTGAAGTACGAACAATGGAGTACGAGTCAAACTCAGCATTGGACTTTAGGTTAGTGCATGTGCAAGTTGAGCTGAGAATATGAGCTGTAGAGAAAACAATGCAAATATTCTTTTTTGTTTTTGAAGTACATTGGGTAGGATAGTATTTGGGTCATAATTATACAGTAGTATAAGCATACAGTACTGCAACAGCATTGGAATCATTAAAACATTTGTTATAATTTCTTCTTTACAATCTTGGATACTTTCAAATAATATTTTTTTCTACATACAACATGGTAACTGTGCTTAAAGGACACCCAGAACAATAGTAAATATGTTAAGGCTGTATTTATCTAAAGAGAGTCTTACCAATAAATATCAGAAGGACATAAATGTAAGGATACATTTAAAACAAGACTAGAAGATTGGTCACAATTTAGCAGGTAACCTAACTAACTGTTTCCCAAACTACAACTACTACTGTTTTCTGTGTTCTATTCTCAGTTTACTATAACTGCAGTGAAGTACAAATGTACTAAGTAGAGTGTGAAGTCAGGTTAAAGCGTTCCCATTGGGGTGATATGTTAAGTCTTGCTCCTGGAGTTCCAGTTAGTGCAACTCACAGATGTCACAGACAGATGTATTGAGTGACTGCCATGTTACCCTCCTGTCCCACGGTTTGCAGGATCTCTTGGCAGTCCTGGGGCTATATCAGGTTTGATCACAATCTCCCCTTCCTGGAGATGAAGAGTTCCAACATGACAGCATAGGAAGCAGCAGTTTGGTGTGAATGAGCACATTATTTCACCAGTCGTTACCTCAAAGATGGCAGACAGAAAGGAAATGTTTAAAATTATTTTAAAAATGGTATTTTATCTCATATATAATAAAGCTTTTAGGCGACCAGCCTCTAACCCCAAACATCATGTCAGTAATGACTCTGTCTCCTGGTCAGGAAGTGTAGCTGTTACCCAACACACCATCACAAGGCTGTGACATCAGATCTATCGTCAGCTTGGACATTTCATCCCTCCGCCCGAATAAATAACTATTTGCACATTCAAGCCTACAAGTTTCCAATGATCCCATTCATCAATGCATTTTCAGCAAGTTTTTAAATCAGTTCTGTTGGTGATCCAGAAGTCCTCCAGAATTCAGTCAGTCCGTCAGTCAGCTAGTCAGCCAGTCAGTGTATCCACTGAATCTAAAAAAAAAAGATAAGGAAATATTAGATTAGTGAAAATCACTGAATACATCAGGCATGAACTAGTTTCCTTAGAAAGGACAGGATAGGGGCTGCTATTACAGGCCCTGGTCCTGGCCTGGGTTACTGTCACCACAGTTTGACTCTACATCCAACAGGGAGACAAAAGCAGAGGAAAGGTACAGGAGGGAAACGGAGGAATCATTGTCTGATGTGTATAAGGGAAGAGTAACCTAGTTGGAAAGTTTTGTCTTGTTCAAATCTATTTTCGCTAAACCTATATGTAGCGTGTTTCTCTGACGTGCAAGAAAATGCATTGGAATTGTAGGTCAAAATAGAACAGTATGGTCTGATGTTGACTGTCAATACAAAGCATAACACTCACTATGGGATGGGTCCACCTCCATGGTTTTGGCTAATCCCACTGCTGAGTTTTGCTTAGGCCGTGCCCCTAATTCCCGGCCCACGAGTGCGGTGTTGTGGTTCTGGTTCTGCTCCACAATCTTCTTCTCCTCCACAGCCTCCTCAGGGTTATAGAAGCCCCCCTCCTCCGCCACCATCTTCTCCACCTTCTCCACCAGTTTCAGCAGCTGAGGGTGCTCCCCAAAGATGGAGTTATTGATGACGTAGTACCTCCGCTTGCACTTCTCCAGCACCCACTGCAGCTCCTTGCCCTCCCTGCGGATGTGCCTCTCAATGGAAATGGTCCTCAAGACCTCCGCCCAGGTGAACACCACTATCGTATGCCTCCACACCCGCTCCCCGAACAGGCCCACGTGCTCCTCGATGCGGGCACGGTCCACCTCCGTGAACATGCCCACTGGGATGACGAGCAGGAAGGCGTGGGGCCCCGGCAGGCACATGGAGGCCCCTCGGACCATCTCCTTCTGGTACACGGATGGCGTATCCTGGACCGAGAACCACCCAGGGGTGTCCACCACCGTCACACGGCGGCCGGAAACCTCTGTCTCACGCTTGACGCAGAACTCTGCAGCCCGCTCCAGACGGAACTCCTCGTAGCCCAGGATGGTGTTCCCTGTCAGGCTCTTCCCAGGCCACCGCCAGCCTAGAAGAACCAGGCGGAGCTCTGGAAGGCGGTTGGCCACACGGGCAGCTGCTGCTGCCCTCTTCTCCTCCTCTTCTGGGTCAAGGACATCTTCTCCTGAGGGAATAGTATTTAATTAGTAGTGGAATACAACTGAAGTTTGATAAAAGACCACAACCACAATATCTACTCTTTTTGTGTGCTAAGGTGACATTTAGTCTTTCAACACATAACTGGTGATAACTGTAGTTTTCACTTGCTTCAGTGTTACTACAATGATAAAGCTGAACAGATAATTTTCTGTGTTTAAGTAAATGTGTTCGTAAGTACCTCTAATAGCCTTCAGCTTGAAAACATCAAAAATTAAAACGTAACAAATACGTCCCTAATATTGGTCAATGTAGCGATGCGTTTTAAATGGTTGTCGACTCCACTGACAGCTTTGAAAGACATGAGCGATTTAGCTCGAAGCGTACGAGGAAATAGAGCGACCACGAAGCTATTTCTATTTCTAAAACTATTTCTAAAGTTATCCGAATGTTTGTTTGATTCTGTATACTACGGGATATCAAACGATCTGACGATAAACGTGTCACAGGCCGGTCAGATGTATGACGTAAAACCGAAAACTTGAGTTAGCAAATTAGCCCCAACCCAAAGACTGACGGGTAGGCTACCATACTACAACTACTGTACACAAAACTAAAATTTCAGAGAAAGTTTATTCAACGACGCGTTTGTGCAGCTTTAGAAACACCCACCTGTTGATTGAATCGGTTTCTCAGCTTCCATACTGTTTAGTTCTTACGGTTCAAGATGCAGGTTTACATTAGCTACGAGCTACAGTAGGCTCCTTTCATCGGCAGGTTCCTCTTACTCTAATCCACCGTACAAGGATTTCCTGCTTGACAGGCGGGACAGTACACGTACGTATTCAAAGACAGAAGTATGGTGCCCCCTTGGTATCTCTGCTCAGCAGTACAGAAACCTGGTGTAGCCATCGTTGTAAATAAACGCTCAAGACCCAACTTGTACTACATTCAGATATGCAGCACATACTTTATTTCTTAATCATATTAATACATGTATGTATTTACAACAAAATGAGTCAGACTAATACAAATACCTGTGCCAATAAAATTATGTAACTAATTTGTTTGTGACAGTTAAGCATAGAAAAGCACATTAAAGAAACCACACAGGTGTAAAAGACCACAGAAAGTTACTTAGGCCTCCCTATTGTATACCTAGTATACCAAAGATATCCATTAGACTACAAAGAAACAAAAAGAAACTGCATACAATTCTAAAATTCTCAAAAGAGAAAAAACAAACCTTCAGATTAACCTTCATATCTAGACTGTATGTGTGTGTGTGTGTGTGTGTGTGTGTGTGTGTGTGTGTGTGTGTGTACGTATTAAGTCGCCCATGCCGCTAACATCTGCATGTCGTTGTCATCGTCCACCCTCTTCTTGGATTCTGTAAAACAAGAGACAGTATACCTGCTGAGCCTCTGATACTGTGGTCTATGGTTCCTAGTACAGGCATGGGTCATGACCTGCAGCTCATACTTACTGGTCCGCTGACTGGGCTGGCCAGAGGGCAGTTTGGAGGACGGCACACGAGGTAGTCTACCCATGTTCTTCATGCTCTCCTCCAGCTCCTCTTGCTCCAACTCGGCCAGTTCTGCCAGGAGCTCATCCTGAAGAGGTGAACCAAAGGTTAAAGTGACACTCCTCTGACAGACTGGAAGACATCACTGTTTCTACACTCATACACAAAGGTGACTACTCATACGAAATTAAGGCAAATTTAGTATCTATGTGTAGAAGAGGATAAGTTAACAGGTCAACTCTTACCTCATCAAACACCTCACCGAAAGGTCGCGAGATAGCATCACATATTTCCTGGGCCACTTCCTGCTGCTCTGTTATGTCCTGCATCAGGGAATCTATCTTCTCCAGGTCCCTGGGAGAGATGGAAAGAGGGAAGGAGAAAGACATGTACTATCATGTCTGTAGCCCAGTAGTCTGCAATAAACCGATCCTCGTTGATTTAAGTAGAATCACTACGGCACCTGTCCTCATATGTTCAGGCCACTCACATGTTCTGGTGGACGCTCTTGATGGCCTTGGCTGCGAAGCCCATGTTCTTCAGCACCTCTGTGTTGGTGTTGGCATTCTCTAGCGCCTCCCTCTGGAACTCGATGGTGGACAGGGTTCCATCTATTTGGGTGAGCTGCTGCTCATAGCGTTTTTTCCTCTTCAGAGCCTGAAGGGCAGCTAAGATGAGAGGTACATAGAGACACTTAACAGTATGTCAGGTGTGTCTTTTGAAATACTTTTTTTGTATCTAGCTGTAGCGCATTGATTTGAACTTGCTTGCCCATTTACAGCAATCAACCATTTTGCGAAGTCTTTAGGCCTACTGCTGAGCATGAGACTGCTGTTATAAATTCCCCTGTAGCACTGCATGTAGACCACACTCATGTAACTACACTTATGTAATTATGATGGTAACTTTTTTTCAGGTCAATTAGGTGTTGCTCGTAATGAAATGCAGTTTCTTTGTTGCCTTTTAAGAACGAGTTTAGGTTTGTTGTCGTAAGAGTGACATTCCGTCATACTGTGACAGGTTGGCTATTTTAAACTTGAAAATGAATTAAAAATCAAACCTCGTTTGTTCTTCATGCCGTTCTTCTTCGCTATTGCTATTTCTTGCTCTATTTTCTTTTCCAGATACTCCTGCTTTTTGGTTAACATTTCCTCCGTTTCCCGAAGTCTGTGAATGGCTTCCTGAGGGGAAGGTCCAGTGCGCTGTCCCCTGTGTCTCGATTTTGACGAGCTTGGAGAACCTGAAGAGCTCCCCTTAAACATTTTAGAAACTTTACTCATTTTTGCACTCTCTTATATTTGTTAATCTGCTATCACAATTCAATCAAATACTCTTTCTTTAACTGCTGGAGAGAAAGTGGCGGCAGAGGCACCAATTCCTGCCTGACAGCTTTCTAAACTCAATTCAAACAACCACACACCTGTATGACGTTTCAGGATATTTGACACCGCCTGATTTTGCGCTGAGCTGTAAAAGGTAAACTATTCAGAAAATTTTAAAAATAATAAATACAAAAAACAGGAATAGGCTGTCATTGAGATAGACTTCTGAAAATACTGAGTCAATTTTTTGGGAATGTCAAAGTAAAAAGCCTAACTGCTTATTTAACAAGTTGCCACAGTCAGATACGATAGATAATGTGAACGCAAGCTATATTACGTGTAAATAACGTCCATATTTACTTGATAATACAGGCTACTTGATACATTAAAGTCAGTGTATCAAAGTATTTCGAATTAAGACAGTAACAAAAAGAAAGAAAACCCTTGGGTATCACGTGGTTTTATTTTGACGGGGTGAAAGTTCATGTTGACATTTTGAACAGTAATGGCTGAACTGGACATTGGTGAACACTGTCGGCTCAAAACTTGCTATCAGAAAGGTGGTTTATTTAATCTTTCCGATAGAATATACTTAAATAGATCTTCATTTTCTCGCCATGGTCACGACTGTAGCACTGCATTTCTAGGTTCGAGCGTGCAAACATTAGCCGTAGCTACATAGCTAGTCTTAGTAGACAAGAAACTGGTTGCATAGTGCTGGGGCGTCGCCAAATAGATACAATACATTTGAAAACATTTGCAATTAAAATGTCAATATTCAAATGTTTCCAGCATCTGAATAACTAACTGAAACGTAGTCACATGAGAAGTTTGTTTAGCAACGTAAATTCTAAAGAGGACATCTCCCATGACCATGACTCATCATGTAGGCTATGCATTATTGCCAGCAAGTGAACATGATGCTTTTCCTAGCTTGCAATGAAATAGTAATATATACGCTTCATCTGCAGACTTTTTGCCGTTTGTGTGCGATGGCTGCAAGGGAGTTTTCTGGTAAGACATAGATAGAATATTTGTCCAGCACTTAGCTATCGCTGATCCTCTGGACGTTGTAGACTTTGCGTTAACAGACATGTATCTACTTCTGTTTCAGCGTTGAACACAGAAGTCGAGAGTCACATTCATGTCCAGAGGTAATTTTTCAAGGTGGTTAAATAGCCAACAAGAAGGTTTCGTTTTATTTTGTTGACATTTAAAATCCTCTTTTAAAATTCTTGGCGTTTACTTTTACTAGTTGCCTGTGAAGAAAGAGGTCCAGACTTCAGGAGGAAGCATCACTAGCTGTCCCTGCACATTCCAGGACTGCAAAGGACGAGAGTTACTACCAGTTATATGTCCACATTGCCAGAAACACTTCTGTTTGCTGTAAGTGATAGCAGTCTAATGCAATTACACTCTGTTTTGTAATCAATCGGACTGAGTAGGAATCCTCCTCACGTATTAACATGATGCTTTCACACAAATTCTGTGATGTTAAACACTTGAACATCCATCTCAACTGTTGTCCTTACTGTCCAGCCATCGTCATCAAGATGACCACAAGTGTGAAAAACTGGAGGCCCCAAAACCCCGGATGGCAGCCACGCAAGAGCTGGTGAAAAAAATAGTTGGTCAGTCCCATCTTGAATGTATAAAAGTGTCACCCATAAAAGTATTTTGTATTTAATTTTTAAGGTGCTTAGGACTTTAACCACAGAAATGTTTAATTGAAATCAAAACATTGTAACAGTTCAACATCATCTCCACTTGAGGGCAGTATTTAATAAACTCTGTGCCTCTTTTTCACCTTTTAAGAGTCAAAGAAAGACATGCCATCAAGTAAAGGTCGCAAAGGAGCCAAGAATAGTGCAACTGCAGCGAAAGTAGCACTGATGAAGTTGAAGCTCCACGCTATAGGAGACAAGGGGTTGCCACAAGTAAGACTTGTCTAGTATGAGTAGAGAGCCAGAAACATGTCTGCCATAATGTGATACTAAACAATAGAACCCACCTATTACCTCAAAAACACAGCAAAGTAGTAGCAGCAACATCAGCTGTGCTGTGATATCTGCATGCATATCTGTATTTTCTAGATGACTTGCTATGTTTTCTAAAAGTGTTCATTTGCACCTTCAGGTAGAAAGAACCTATTTCCAAGTCTACCTCCCCCGAGAAGGCAAAGACCCCACCAGCCTGCCTATGTTCTTCTGCTCCAAGTGGACTGTGGGGAAAGTTGTGGACTATGCAGCCTCACTGGCTAGTCTCAAGAACAACAACAACATTCTAACTGCTAAGGTAACCATTGCATAGGAGGCATGAGTAGATAGAGACTCTTGTAGACAATTGTAATCTGCGCTCTAAATTATTTTCCTCACAAACACACAAAACAACTCTTCCATTGAAACAGCCACACATAAAACGAGCATGGTGTCCTTCGCACATGTACAATACTCTATGCACATGCACATCGGTAAGTATTCGTACAGTTTGTATAGTTTGTATCCTGTTTAGTTTATGTATAGGAAAAATGTTATATTTATTTTAAATTGTTTGTTGTTAGACTGTACTGTTGAATGTCTGTACTTATGTTGCACCGTGGCTCTGTGAGGCACGACATTTCGTTCCACTGTATGCACCCGCATGTAGCGGAATGACAATAAAGCACAACTTGAACTTGAACTTCTTGGTGTTTTTGCTCTGTGCAGAAGCTGCGTCTGTGCCACCCTCAGACTGGAGAGGCCATCAGAATGGACGTCACCCTGCTGTCACTGCTGGCCCACCCTGAGTCGCCCCTCCACAATGGGGGCAATGTGATCTTGGAGTACCTGGACAATGACTGCAGCACCCTGGACAATGTGTCTGCCTATGTTCCCCTGTCCTGACTAACACACAGCAGACAGCCTGGGGCAGTGTTGTGATACATCAGTATTGGAGAATTTAAAAAAATGCCTGTTTTTGACTATTCATGAAATCAGATCCAGATATGAGTTGTTTTTTTACTGATGTAAACATACCATGAATGTTTATTTAGTTATTTCATGATAAAGATCAGTTATAAAAGATTAATCCTGTGTCTTCATGAGTTGTATTTTCAAACGATCTACATAGTATATTCACAATAATTCAGTGTAAAAGGTTTGACCATAACCTATTCTAAGACTACAGTTTTCAAACAAGCTTTTGTCCAACGGGAAGGATTTGTGAAGATGTAATTTGTAGGCCAGTAAAGATTTATTTGCTTGAGATTCACACAGTTATGCAATCAATGTGAAGCTTCAAACGTGTATTGACCCAGGTGGGACTTGAACCCACAATCCCCAGCTCCGGAGGCTGATGCCTTATCCATTAGGCCACTGGGCCCTGATTCAACACTAATTATAACATTATTGTACTCTAACAGTGGAGGCTGGCCCCCATTCAGGTTCCCTGTGCAGATGCAGATCTCTGACAGCATGGGGTGTCAACCTTCTGCATGGTTGCATAGTGAGAGAATGAGCTCCAAGTTCCTCTATTCCTTGAAGGAAACTGCTGCTGAATGGTCCCTTTTTTGAGCCACACATTTTCCACTGAAAATGATTAATTATAGATTCAAAAAGCTGTGTTTCAACAATATCTGGTATTCCAATTGTCCACAAGACATCAATATGTAATACAAAGATTTTTTACTTTTAGTTGATAATAACACTGGAACATTTGGGAAATGGATTTGCTACAATGAATATTATGGATTTTACAAGGTGACCTATGACCTTTGTTCTCACTCCCACCTCCATCCTTCTATAAAACCAACACACCCACAAACCACAAATGAACAGCCAATAGCTCATTGAACACTGCGAGGAAGTTTCCTGTGGACTGGGTAAACCAAAGAAGATCAATGTTGGACCTCAGCCCACTCTGCAAGCTAAGATTTATGAGGACTCATTAAGAAAAACACCAGGGTACCAAAAAGAACGATTCAGCCATAAAGACTTGACTTGACCAAGACATTTAAATCATCCTGCAAACCAGGTTTCCTATTTGGGCTTACTTTCCTCAGCCTTGTTACATTCTATTGGATGGGTATTGGAGTACACATTGCTTGAAAAGTCAACTAACAACAAACATGTTCATTGGTTATAAACTGAAACATTGAGCTGAACCTTACATTATTGGTTCCTAGGATACCAGTAATTTATTCGGAAAATGTTTACATCCAAAGAAACATGCTGAGATAAATTTAAACCTACAACTTCTTGATCTGCAGTTATATTCTCTGCCAACATCAGCCATATTTTTTTTTCTTCTTTTTTATGTCAGAAAGACCCCTTGTGTGAGACTGGCTGGTTGGTTGGTGCCTGTGGTGAGACTCTTTGAAAAACGGAGTCAGAAACGGTATCATTTTACAGGGTATTGAGACAAGAAGTGACTTGGACAATTGATCCACCTCTGGGTGTGAGAAAACCGAACACCATCAGATCCTCTTTCCACACAGCACCATCAACAGGTCAGATGACTGCTGAAACGCATTCGGTATGAGTCACTTCAGTGGCAACCTGTCATAATTGAGAAACTTGAGAAACGATGCTTGTATTTTAACTGCAAAACTGGTGAAAAGGGGATTGATTTGTTCTCGACGTCAAGGCTTCTATGCTGAAGGCAACGTCTAATTGTTGAGCATCTGGTCTAAGAATCTCATATTTGTTCCGTTGCAAATTAGAGCTCCTCACCATCAATCAATGTGCATCTTCAACGGTTAAGGGCCATTTTGCGCGCAGAGAGCGACGCTATGATTAAAGCCATCCCGGGGTGGTCATTTGCTCATTATCCGAACCATCCCCTCTCGTTCACGGAGCTTTTACTTACATTGGACCATCTGAACATTTGAACCAGAAAATAATGGTTGTTCTACTCCGTGGAGAAGTAAAAAGATAGGCTGCCCGTTACTACCAAATAGGCCAACGACGCATGACACGATCTCCTAAAGACGAACAATTGACCAATTGTGGACATTTATCTCCAATTAATGCAAGTCTACAAATACATGTCTGGTTAAATAGATGTTTTGTTTGTTTGTTTGTTTGTTTGTTTGCTTTAGGGGAAGGGGGGAGACCATTCGGAGCTTTACAGCTAGGCTGGCCGTATAAATATACGATTCAATTTTTGCAATGAGACACAAAGACTGCCTTTCCCAAAGCCTTTTTTGTCGTAAACTTATATCGCCTCACGCAAACACTGCTCACAACAACTCTATACTATACTGACATTTTGTGACACTCGTTTGACCTTTCTCGATCCCCCCCATCGTCCCTCCCTACCTCCACCCCGCACATATTTACACTCCCATTTCCCCTCGTCTGGCCACCTGAGGTGACTCATTTGTGACAACCATGTGTACTCCTGTCGAAAGGAACAGAAAACCCCTTCGATGACATTGATTGACCTTATAGGATATTGCCGCGTGTAGAATTTAAACCCTTGAATGATCATCCCCAGCCAGCTATTTGATGACAGTGTACTGCAGATCAATTCCGTTTGTTTTAATAAAACTATCAAACAAGAATTCAAAACGTCAAGGTTGGAATCTACAATCTGAACGTGTAGATAGCCACAAGTCCATGGTTTTGGAGCGTGATAGCCGAAGGGCTTGTCGATTTCAATCAACATGATAAACTCACGCGCCTCCGCACTTCTGTGCCACTGTCGTGCACTTCAGGTAGGGATCCCCAAATCAGGCAGCTGCAACTAAGTTAATGTCCACTTGTCATTTACTTCTTGATGAAGTGTACAACGGCGTGCCGGTTCCCAGGAAAGCTCAACGCCGAAATTCCCCATAAATTATCTCTTCATTCTTGGAGGGGATGTTGCGGGTGAGGTGGGGTGGGGGTATAGTGGGGAGTGGTGGGGGCCAAAGTATCCCTTGTGGTGACGGACGTTCTTGATTCATCGCCTTCTGACGCCCAGGTTATAAAAGCTCGCACACAAATACGCTTTTACAATAAAGAACTGAACACGAGGACGCCAACACTGACTAACCTCTACGTACAACCAAAGTTTACGGTGAGTTTATTCTGCTCTGAACTCTAGTCTTTCTGCTTTGAACGCTGAGTCTTCGCTATTTTATGCCTTCCAGACACAGTAACTGCTTTTAGAAATGAACAATTTACGCATCTCTTTAGAAGACTAGTTGATTATTTTTGGGAAATAACTACAATGTTGGTCTGTTTGATTAATTCCTGCATTTCTTTGACATTTCAACAGCCCACGCGCAGTGCCTTGCTGTCAAAACCATGCTGTCAGAAAGAGTGGCTTGCCCGGTGGGAGAGTGTGTTCTGGCCTCTCGCTGGTTGACTGCAGCGCTCACCGTCCTTTTGCTGCTCTCCATGAGTGTCACCTGCGCTCATAGTACTACAGTGGAGCATGATTTCCATATCGTCCACAATGTCGACAACAGAAGTAAGACTTATTTCTAATACATTCTGTGAAAATATAGTATTGTATCCAACATAATTGAATTTATTGATAATTAATTGATTTAAGTGGAATGTCGATTTTGTTTTAGTTATCTATTCAATCAGATCTTGTATTAGGGAACGTCTTTTTTCATTGTCATAATAGCGATATACTGGTATTTAATTAATATGGAGTAGATTTCAAACGCGCAAGAAACGTAATAAAAGACAATTTACTTTGAATTTCTTTTGGTCTGATAGGAAATGGTAACATGTTGGTAACATTTATCATCGTATCTTGATTCTACAAGAGTCCCTTTGAACTGAGTGTGTGTGTGTGTGTGTGTGTGTGTGTGTGTGTGTGTGTGTGTGTGTGTTTGATCAACATTTTAATCCACTTTAAAGTTGGCATGTGATCAATACATTGTAATAAAAACACAAATGTCATAGTAGACCATCAATTGACAACACAAATCCACAGCTCCTAATCATAGCCAACAATTAAATGCACTGTTGCTAATATATTGAATGCATCTGTATGCATTGATCAAATGTATATTTGGCATTGAGAAACCAAATATGTTGCTTATTGTTAGATATTTTTCTTAATTCATCCTTAATCCTCCGGTATGTGTTCCCCACACCCCTGCTGTATCCCACAGGTCCAGAGATAGACCCCTTCTGGTACGTGGGGCGTGGAGTACGGCCCATTGGCCGCTTTGGGAAGCGGAGCAGTCGGGTGGGTTCTAGCGAAGGCTTGCGTCCTGTGGTTAACACCCTGGAGATGCTCCTGGATTCCATCAGGAACAAGGAGGACCTTGGGAAGGTGCTCCATGGGGAAGACTCTGACTGGTTACCATGACAGCGTGCCTGGTTCTCTCTCTCGCTCGTATCTGTGAAAGTGTTTTTTTTATTTAATCAAGGATTGTTGCTCTACTTCTCTGTGTCTTGCCTTATCTCGTGACAAGAGTCCCACTGAAGCCTGTGTTGACCGGACCACTGAACTCTTTGGCCCGACAAAAAAACGAAATAAGATGAAGTATGTAAATACGAGAAATGCAAACTATATTGATTAATAAATGAGGATATTGTGACCATATTTTCACCTTCTTTTGCCATTTTTCTTGTTCCTGTCAGACACTGTTCTGGTGAACTAAAATGAGTCTATAAACCCAACTTGTTTTCCAATTCCCAGTCATGTTCTTACAGATGACATTGTAAAGAACAACTCAAGCTATGCAGGTTTAGCAAATTTTATTCATTTGATATTACACATTTCTCAATCAAGGAAATTTGGCACAGATAATCTTTCTTTTTTGCTTGTTAATATTTTCCCCAACATATGGATTGCAAGTGTGACAAACAATTGCACATATGAGTGGGTGCACCACCAAGTGAGCTGTGCATAGCAAAACTCACCACGCTCATCCAGTTAGCAACAGCACAGCCACACATTTGACTATGCTTCGTATGTCATATCCATCTTTTCCTCATACAGCATATATATATATGTGTGTGTGTCTATATATATATACATATGAGCAAACTCTGAGGTGAAATAAAATATTTGAGTTTAGTTTTTTTGTTGTTTTTACATTATAAAAATACAAGACATCAATATTGAACCCCTTGGCTGTGCTTCTCATGAGAACTTGTACATCTATTTAAACCAGGAACATGCTATCATATGCAAACACCTCCGGGTACGAGAATGACGAACAGCAATGATCTGCAGATTGAGAGAAGCCTGGAATGAGAAGGAGACAACAAGCATGTCTAAAGCAACACCTGTTTGAGTCCTTTCTATGGACTACTCTGTTTTACTAAAGGGAAACAGATCACTTTCAAGTGTATTCCAGAGGACTACTACAGTGATCACGGGGGTGCTGAATGACAGAAGAATCTATGAACTATTTCTGCTTTTCTGTTCAATGGCGTTCGGAGGATGGGTGTGAGATGATGTAACATTGTGGAGCTCTTTGGAGTAATGCTATGAGCTGGAGTCAAAGTGTTTGTTCAGCCTGGTTGTCTTTGACAATTCACCATCTGAGTCATTCATTCAAGTCAATTAATGCAGGCAGACATTCAAAGCACTTTAAAGAAATTGACATGACAGGGTTTCAGACAAGAGAGAACCCTTTAAGGGGAGAAAAAGAGGTGTTGTTCTTCTCCAAGTTATCTGCCCACGTACTTCACTGATAACTGCATAAAAACTCTTGATAAGTACAAAAATAAATTGCTAGTAATAAAATTATGGTTTCATGACATTTGATTTAAAGCCCAATATATTTCAATGTGTACAGGTTTACGAGACTTGTTTAGACAACATAAAACCTGGAGCGACTTAGTAAAGAAACAAATCAGAAGGAAAATGGCAAAAAAAGGCCACAAAGGCCTCAGAGCTTTCAAAAGGCAAAGGGGAGTTTAGAGAAGGAAACAAATAAATTACTTGATTCAGATGATAACATGATTGATATGAATGTTAGAGATGTTTTGTAGTAAATTGCACATTCAGAACCTAGTGTTGCAAAGCAACCTTCAGATGTCACTAATTGGGTAATTGGGTGATTGGAGCTGTCAAGATGCCGATCTGTACTTCCTTTTTCACCGTGCTCAGGGAGCTGTGAAAACCAAATCCAACAGCGAGTGTTGTACTTTTATAAGGGAAGACTGAACAAACATTAAAGTCATGAATTTTGTTGAATTTCTGGCAATAGGTTGGCTCCAATGTTAGGCTCATATTAACCAGGCTTGGTCTTGTTGGGGCATAGAATTTGGCGAGAAAGGGAACAGTATAAAAGATGGGTCAACCTCTTTTGAGACATATATCACACAAGATTTCACATGATTTTCACATCTTCATTTACATACATTATTTCAAACACCTACAACACTCTTGCAAACAGATAGAAAAAAATGACAAACAGGGCTTTTTCTGTACAACACACGGAAAGTCATATATTCCTATGTTGACAGTTGGACAGTGAGTTGTCTCGCGTGGAGTGTTTGTAGATTTTAAGGCAGAGACACACTGTCTGTCGAGCCCTCTTGTTGAGGGTGGGGGTGGATTCCTGGGACAGGCGGGAGAGGGAGATCTGGATGGGTAGGGTAAGGGAGTTTGTCCTGGGCTGGACTGAGAAATTAAGGGTTTGAGTTGTTGATTGCTGATACCGTGCCTGTGTGTAAACAGCTCCAGATAGGGTAGAATGGGGGCTCGTGTTGGCTCCTGAAGAGAGCTGCAGCTAGGGTGGAAGGGGGGTTGATGACGGCCCCTGAGGAGAGCTCTAGAGTGGGTAGCAAGGGGACTGATGTTGGCCCCTGAGGAGAGCTCCAAATGGGATAGCACAGAGGGCAGGCCCCTTGGCTGCTGGAGCTGGAGACGGATTCTGGAACAAGGCACTGGATTGATGAGGGCCCTGGAGGTGCAGAGGGGAGGGGGGGTGGTTGCCTGAAGATGGAATTAGGGCCTGGGGAGGCTCTTATGTGCTGTTGAACCACTACGGTCGAACCACTCTCAACTGTTGCTCAGCATCCTTATCTGCAACACAAAACTGCGTTGAGTCTAAGACAGTCCACATAACACAGGCAGTGGCAGGCACCACTATAGCACTGCCAATAAATCACTCCAACCACAACATTGTTTTATGTTGTACTGCAATGATGTAATTACGTTTTGTTACACTGTATTATGTCGTTGAGATGTTGTTGTTGCACTGGTAAAATACAGACCATTCGTTGATATTAACCCCTGAAATACCAGAACTGAGCACTTCTCATCAGTGAATTTCTGATCCTGTACTTTCAAAAATATGATGCACAATTTCTATATTGATGTGAATGTAAAGGGTGCTAAATGAATGCCTTTAGAAACAAGCACCAGGAAACCTGCATTTTTACCCAATGTATGTCCATGATACTGTACGTCACTGTGTATTTGAACACCTCATTTGTTGTGGAGGGTGGTATGTGTCAAGACAAAGGACTTGAGATGATCCACAGAAGCAAACGGTACACTCTCTCCCTCTCTAAATGGATCCCCGTCTGTCTCGCACTGCTCATTAAACTTCATTCTTATCACAGCATCTCTAAAAAGCTCCTCATCTCAGGCTGAGCCTTAGTAAAATCAATGACACGATTACATGACTTTGCCCATGCTATTTTTCCCTCTCTGTTGTTCCGTGTGTCTCTTTGAAATTGTAGCTGAAGAAGAGTGCGTCACCACACAAGCTGTGTGAGTGGACGCTGGTCCTAACGACCAAAAAAAAACAACCTATTAATTACCATGAAAGGAGCTGTCTGCCAGGGCAGAATAAAGCACACCCATGCTTCTGTGTTCTCTCTGTGTTCCTTCTATCAAGTCCTAATGGAGTCTCTCTACTAAGGTGCTCTCTGCTGAGCACATTTAGACTTGCATCCATTAAACGCGCAACCTACTCTTTCACTTGAGAATGTGTGATGTGGTCGAGGTGTGAATGCAATTCTTCCACCACCCCCCACCACCCCTCTCTCTCTGTTTCCTTCTCTTACCCTCTCTCCTTCTTAGAGCACCCAAACATAAGAAGAGTGAGTTATTCTGAGGGGCAGACAGCCATGTAGCTGCGCTGGCGTGAGCAGAGATCAATGAACCATGCTCACACATTGAACAGAACAAGATGCTGAAGATGGTCCTTTCGGTCGGAGGCTAACCTCACCCCGTCACACATTTTACACTGACATTAAAGTGTCTACAGAATTTGTCAGTGTGGGATGTGGCTTGCAGTTCATGGCTGAAAATCCTCTCAACATGAACCTAATAGGAAACAGATAAATCACAAAGACCGTATTGTGGAAGGTGGGAGTTCGATGGTGGGGCATTTCTGTTGTGATACCTTTGACTGGGGGAGCCGGAAGCTTTCTCCTTTGTTGGCGTGATGAGTCAAGGGTTTGAGGCTGTGGAGAAGACCGTGTTAGCACAGTGTACGCGTCTGCATCTATTTATAGCTGCATGTTGAGAAGATAGAAGGGTGTGTGCGTGCGTGTGCGTGCGTGTGGGTGCGTGTGCGTGCGTGTGCGCGTGTACCTGTGGTTTCGGGTTGTACTTGGAGAAGCGTGTGCAGACTGCTACGTTCAAGCCAGCTGTTTTCAGAGCAGATATCCTCGCCTCAATATCAGAGATCTGGAGCAGGGGAAAGAGCAGAGCAGAAATATCAATCACAGAGCTTAAACTAAAAAGAGATACTGGTGTTTAATTACTCATTAACAACCAATAACAGTACTATTGGGTGGACAGACAACACGGGGGCTATTACATTATAAAATATAATGACTATTGTGTTTCACAACATTTTGATCAATAAGGCACCAATCGTCCACGGCCAGATGAGTCGCCTGTCTGAGTGGGAGAGTTCTACCTGGAGCTCAGACTGCTGCACCTGGGCAGCAGCTGTGGCAACCTGGTCCTCCAGGAAGGCCAGGTCTCTGTCTGAGGTGCCACTGTTGATGCTGCGCGCACAATCCTCCAGATCCCCCAGCTCCCCCTCCAGGCCATACACCGCTCCTGCAGCAAGGTACACCTGCAGACACAGAGACGGCCCACCGCAGAGAAGATGGAGTGAGACACATGAAGGGAGGAGAGACAGTGAGGGGAGAGACAAAGTTAAAGTGGGGATTGTCCTCATGACTTTGCTCTTCCCTCGTGTACAAAAGGCAAATGTTCAGGCAGATATGCTGCATGCATGTGGTAGGTATCTAAAGCCACGCATCATCTTACGTTTTCCTCCATCTTGGTGAGTTTCTGGTCCAGTCTGCGTGTCTCACAGCTGCTAGAGATGGAAGACTCGTGGGCACTCATGGACTCGGAGGGAGTGGCACTGCCACTGCCAGCCTCTCCTATCAGCTCCTGCGTGGCGTTAAGCACCTTCAGGACCTCAGTGGTGATACTACACAGAGACGCCGCTGTGTCCTTCTGCTCAGCGCGCGCACACACACACGTACACACACACGCACGCACACACACACGTACAAACACCCACATGCACACGCACAGTGGAGCACACACACATCGCAATGTGAGGGTCAGAGGATGGCAAATCTTTCTTGGGCAATCCTACTCAACACGCAGGCATTACACCTTCTCCCACACCCTGCCATGTGTCACTGTGAACACATATCGTCATGCTTGACCTGTGAGGAGTTGTCAGGTGTTGTAAGAACAGGAGAGGAAGGAGTGCAGAGAGGCGTACGGAGGAAGAGAGGGAGAAAAGTTGACCTTTCATTACTTTACTACACCGCTACAATGTTTTCTCGAAAATAGGAGCAATGCCACAAAGAATTACTTTTAGTTTCAACCTGCAGACAACAAATCACACCACGACACAGGAGCACTTCAGGATACAGGACAGAGATGGAAAAAACCCTCAATTTATTGGAAGAGATGAGGAGGTGCGGGAGGGAAAAGAGAGAGAGACAGATGAAATTCAATAAATTAATTAATCACTGGCTAGGGCTTTGATCAGGAGAACCAGTGAGAGCATTGATCCACACACTCCAGGGTTACTTAGTGACAGCGTTGGTTTTGAAAAGAAGTGTGTTTGGGTTGGATTCACGCACAGGAGTGAAACGGGGGATGGGGGAGGGGAGCACACTTGAGTCCGAAATGACATGAAGCAAGATGAGACACTGACGACCGCCTGTGGTGAAAAGAGAGCGAGGCTGAGACCGCAGTATCGACTACTGAGTCAATGGGGAATGGATCTGAACTGAGAGCACTGCCGGGTGTCATCATCAACTACAAAGAGTCAGGGTCATAACCAGGAGGATGAAACACAGTCCCAAGCCCATTCTGAGGATTAGGGAATAACTTCTTTAAACCAGCAGACCACACTAGCATTAGCACGCCATGCTAAGGCCCAGCAATGTCATTTTAATTTACCAAGCACTGTTTATTTAGCTACTGGAATTTTAAAACACTAAACAGTAATCTTGTTTGAAAAGATTTGATCATTTGTTTGTCATTCATTCAGCCTCTAAACTCTGGCCTTACTGGTTCGATTGTGGACATGAATTTCAGGACAATACTTTACTGTCCTTAAATGATGCACTACCGGTGAGTGACATCAGCAACTTGAAATAGTCTCTATCATCGATGTGGACGCACAGTAAGCAAGGGGGGCAAAGGGGCATGCGTCATGTGTGTGTGTGTCCATCCATCTGAGAATATTGTGTTTGAATGTGTCACTCGTGTGACTGTGAGAGCTACATTTTCCATCGGGTTGTGTTGTTTGAGCAGGTGGGTTGTGTTTGATTTAGTAGGAATATCCTTTTAGTTCGGTCATTGGCCTAGCAAGATAAATCAAGCACACCAAGTCTGGAATCCAACCTGTGCTTTGTTAAACAGTGTCCTGACCAGACTGTTCCAGACACGACCAGAAGTAGCCTGTGCAGACAGTGACTGAGGTAGTCTGCTATGGAGAGACAGCACATCTCACCTGCTGTAAGAGAGAGGAGAGTAACTGTAGTCTCTGCTGTAGATCCAGCCCATTCTGGCCCTCCTGCTAGCCAGGTAGGGAGAGAGAGAGAAAGAGAGACAGAGAAAGAGAGAGAAAGATAGAGAGACATGAGACAAAGAGATGGACGACAGGATGTGAACAGCACAGAAAAACATGGTCAAGAGTGGGAAGGGGAGCAATGAAGGGATGGACAGAAAAAAGTACAGGAGAGAGACAGTTTACAGAGATACAGACGAGCAGACAAGCTATGTCACAGAACAGAAAAGCTGTTAAGTTCTTGCTGCAGATGGATGCTAAGCTAAAGCTGCCGTGATCTACCGCATCTCTGTGCTCACCTGCCCTTCTGCCAGCGCCCCCTCCAGGAGAGAAGGGGACATGGCAGGGGAGGAGGGCATGGATCCAGCTTTCCTCTCCATTCGTTCTGTTCCCTTCTCTGGTTCTCTGTCCACCTCTCTCCTCTGTTGTCTCTTGCTTTGCCTGCTCTCTTCTCTCTTCACCAATCTTTTCTCTCCTCTGCTGTCATCTGCTTTTTCCTCCCAACTCTTTCCTCCTGTCTCCAACCTCCTTGCCTTGAGTCTGTCTTCCTCTCTCAGCATAGAACTTTCCATGAGCGTTTCTCTCCTCTTCAGGTCTGGCCCGTTCACCTGCTCTGACACTTCACATGGTTTCTCCCTCTCCTTAAAACTGTGTCTATCTCTCAGTCTCTGCTTTTCCATCTGTCTGTCTCTTCCTCTGTCCAGTGGCCTCTCTCCGAGACGTTTGGTCGTCTCATCCTCAGACGATGTCATTTCCTTGCTGTTGGCCCGGCTAACCATCTCGCTCAGTTTGGAGCGGACCTCCTGCTCCAGGGTGTCTGTAGAACCTGGCCCAGAGCTGCTCAGCAAGAGGGGACCAGGGACATGTGGGCCCAGGGCAACTGTGTCTAGGTCCCCGGGCTCTGGGGTCATGACATCTGAGGTGGAGGCCTTCATCATGGACATGGGAATGTCCCGGGGTGGCTTCTCCTCACTCATCCCCCTCTTCAACATGGCGCTGAGCAGGAGACCACTGTTCGCCTGTGGCCCAGAGAGAGCGAGAGAGAGACAGAGAGAGAGACAGAGAAAAAGAACAAGAGAGATGGGAAGAGGGAGGGAAGAAAATGAGTTAGATGAGGTCAGGAACAAAGAGAGAAACGCAGAGAGAAACAGACAGGATAAAAGAGAATGAGACACTGTATGAAAGGTCACACGACAAAGTGGCACATATTTAGACTCTAGACTGTCTACTCGAGTAAAGACATTGTGTGACCAATGCTGCAACATTCTGTTTAACAGTAAGATGGCCCTGGGAGGCCACCTAGTGGTGAAAGAGCAGTAAAACCCAAACTATTCAGCAAAAATACTTAAAGTGGAGCCAGATAGCACCTAGCCATAACTTTTCAAATGTATAAAATCCAGAGGTATTTGACTAGTCCTCCAGTGTAGTAGAACGCTACCTGTACTGTAGGGGGCGGCACAGGCTGCTTGTGGGGCTGGTTGCCCCCCCGCCCCTGTTCAGCCGCTTCCCTCTTGCTCTTCCTGCGTCGCCGCGACCTCCTGATGGGATCAATCTGACGCTCCTCAGCCTCGCTGCTGTCCCCTGTCACCTTGGGGTTAAAGTTCACATCCAGGGCCTCGGGGCGGGGCGGGAGCAAGGGGGGGTTCTGCTGGGGATGGTTGTGATGAAGATGATGATACTGTGGATGTTGGTGCTGGTGTGGAACGTGGTGGGGGTGGAGCTGGGAGTCCGGGGGGGCCTTCTTCTTCCCCTGGCTGTGAGGGGGCTTGCGGGGGCGTGCGGAGGGGACGGACGAGGGTTCTGAGTCGGAGTTGAGGGTCTCGGTGTTGGTGTACTGCCCTGAGGACGGCGACGTGACAGGGACGTGCTGGGTGTACGTCCATTCTGGATCATGCTGGGAGTCAGTGTAGTACGTCTCATCTGACAGCTTCCTGCGGAACTGCACCAGGGCCGCAGCCCAGCCCCCCTCATCCTCGCCGTCCGACTGGGAGGCGGAGCCCATCTCGTCGTAGGCAGAGACAACGCCAGACTCCTTCTCCAGCACGCTGAACACTAGACTCTTCCTCTTGGTGAGCAGGCTGGGGCGGGACAGCTGGGAACTCTGGAGGGCGATCCAGTTCCCGTCTGGGCTCTGTAGCACAGAGGATGCGCCTGGACACACGCACGCACACAGTGTGCACACATTTACAGCCTTGAAGTAGACATGACACCAACACGAGGTTCCGTGCTACAGAGACCAGTGTGATTTGTAACGTTCACGTTTGTAACGACCTAACTGTAACATAACATGACCAGCCACAGTAATGGCGGCAGGTGTGTGTGTGTCTTACTGGAGTTATCCAGACGGTCCACGCTCTTCCAGCTGGGAAGTGATGCAGCCTTGGCATCCCTTTTCAGGGACGTGTAGTGCTGCAAGCCCTCGCTGGCCCCCACACCCCCCTCAGAGGGTTTCTCTGGGGAGTCGTCGCTGGTCAGGGAGAAGGCTGACCTCGATCTCTGTAGGAAAAAAAACACATACACACCCATAAAGGAACAAATACACACATACATGTCCACAACCCATACAAACACACGCACACACAATTGTAATACTTCAGCTAATGACTGAGTGAGTTAAGATAAGCTTTCACAATGAGTAAAAACAAACCAGCAACTCTAGATTACTGGAACATATTTCTGTGTGTGTGTGTGTGTGTGTTTGTGTGTGTGTGTCATGTGGCCAAGTGCTGTAAGAGTCCAAAAGTACTGAATACAAACATTCTTGGTCTCTTTTCACTGAAGGTATGTGTCAGTAATGTGACCTGAGGCTGGTGGCTGTGGTTCATATTTCAGTCAACAGGGGGCACAAGAGAGCTAGAAACGCATTTATCAAGAAAGAAAAACAGTGGTGCAGGAGTGAGTAATCCGATTTAAATTAAGCTACTCTCTCTCCCCCACCCACTCTCTCAATTTGTCCTCATTTATAATTCTGTCAGCTCATTCATAAGCACAGATGTGTGTGAATAAGTGGGCGAACGTGGGCATGATGAATGTGTGTCCGTGTACCGTACATATGAGTGTATTTATTCATGTGCATAGTGTATGAATGAGAGCCTGCGTGTATGTTTACGTGGTGTTGTTGCAGGGAGTCTACCCCATGCTGGGGTGCAGCTATGGAGTTTAGGTGAATCCCTGTGTGTTTCACAGTACTTTGATCAGAAGTGAGTGAAGCAGACATGCGGAGACAGGAGGGGGGCTGGGAAATACTGCTTTGATTCTACACCGCGTCTGCCTGACACACGGGACACTGACAAATCTACCAAACTGGCCCCACTGACACTCCAAGAGAGTGTGTGTGTGTGTGTGTCTGTGTGTGTGTGTGTGTCTGTGTGTGTGTGTGTGTGTCTGTGTGTGTGTGTGTGTGGGGGGGGGGTGACCATTGCTAAAGGCTAAAGGTTTCCCCTGTGACTAGGAATGTACCACCTGGTTGAGCACAGAGACCTGCTACAGTTCTACCAGTCTCCCAGTCCACCTCGCTGCTTCAGGAGAGTGTCTCTGTGTATGAGTGTGTGTGTGTGTGTTTTATAGTGTGAGGTAGTTCATGTGTAAGAGAGAAAGGCAGAGGAAGGGTTTGAAAACATGCGTGTATTGAGTATATAGAGTGTAGGTGTGTGTATCTGATTAAGAGAGTGAGTGTGTCTAGTGTGTATCTTCTTGTGTGTGTGAGAGAGAGAGAGACATGGCTTTAGGTGTGGTAGAGTTCCAGACTGACCCAGAGAGAGTAACTGCTGTGTAGCTGGGCCTGGGAGCCCTGAGCTAGGTCAGCGTGGGGGGTCTGGGGGGGAGACGGCAGCTCTCCAGAGCGACCCTGGGACTGGCTCTGAGACTGGGGCCACACATAGTCATACTCAGCTTGCATCTCTGAACGCTTCCTTCTCTGTATAATCTGAGAGAGAGAAACAGAGGGTGATGGAGGGAGGGAGAAGGAGAGAAGAGGAAAAGATGATGGCACCATGCATGGGGAAGAAAGGAGTTTTGACAGATTGTGATCGACAGAGGAACATAATGGGTTAGGAGACGAGGACATAAACCTTGAGGGAACGAAAACGATAATCAATCGGGCCAATTATTTGAGTGTGTTTTACAAAGAAACGCAAAAGCCACTCACTTTCTGTACAATGGTTGTAGCAAGTTCCTCTATAAGTTCCTCTTTGTGGTCCCGTAGATATCGAGCCTCATTCTGTTTCTCCTGCTCACGCACACACACGCACACACACGCACACACACGCACACACACGCACACACACGCACACACACGCACACACACAGATACACCCCCCCAACACACACACACACATCAAAGCCTGTTCAAAGTAGCTGTGAATTACGATGAACCCTGTGCAGCGGTGCTGAATTCAGCCAAAAACCATGACTAGAGAAGAAAAAAAGAAGAGAGAGAGGAGAGGAGAGAAAAAGGGAAGAGATAGGAGGAGAGGAGCAAAAGGGAAGAGATAGGAGGAGAGGAGAAAAAGAGAAAAGAGGAGAGAAGGATGGGAAATGAGAATGAGAAAGGAGAGAGAGGAGAGAGGAGAACACTGGGGAGAGGAGTGAGAAAAGAAACGGGAGAGAGGGAAAGAGGAGAAGAGAAAGAGGGAATGTGTTTGCCGCCTCACCAAGCTGTCACTGAACTCTTCTGCCTTGGCAATGGCTTCCTCTATGGCTTCTTCAGCAACGCGCAAAGCAACTGTAAGGGTATCTGCCATGCTGTGTCCTGCAGGCACACACACAGTGTTTGTTAGTTCCCTCTTGGAGCAATTGTTATCTGAAAAGCATATTTCAATTTTGCATATTAAATAAACAAAACAAGATAATTTGACTGAAGAAGTGAAATTAGCAACAGTGTCAGCGGCTGGATGTTTACACTGAACATGTTCATGAGTGTGTGTGTGTGTGTGTGTATGTGTATTACTTGGCTGACCCGAGGGTAGGGGCGCTTTGGATACAAGCCGACAATACAAGTGGGTTTTGTAATTGCAGTATTGACTGGTTTGTACACGGCTGGCAGTCCTACCATCACTCTGCCTGTAGAAGGTGGAGTCGCTGCCACACACACTGCCATCATTGTCGTTGCTTCCTTCGTTGATGCTGCTCTCTGGAAAAAATTAAAGGAAGAAGAGGAGAGGAGAGGAGAAGGAGAGGAAGGGAGAGGATTAGATGAAGTGGGGATCTTTGTCACCATATTACAGAAACACACATTTACAGTACATAAGAAAGGATAAACACACAAAGCAAATTTACGATGCCTCTTAGGGAAAGACAGAGAGAGATGAAGAGAAAGAAAGAGAGAGGGGGAGAGAGAGGGGGGGGAGGGAGTAAGAGACAGAAAGAACGATTGGAGAGATTTCTGGCAGTGGCTCATGAAAGCCCATTGAGCAAAATGCCACACAGCCCTGGTTCTCTCCTGCTGTTTGTTCTCAGGGCATTGTTGGGTTGTTGTATCTCTGCAAGCTTCGTTGAGTTCATTTGCACTTCCTTTTTGTCCCCTCTGCCAGACTGCTTCCTTAACCACGATGTTGCCCTTTACATAGTCATGTGATCCATTATTTCTATCTCCGTCTCACTTCACCCAGTACACAATGCACTGCTGTCTTAACAACAGAACTTTGTGTGGGTCTGTCTCTCCCCTCCCTCCAGTTCATAGCATTGCTGTATTTACAACAGAACAGTTTCCTGTCAGAGGGAGGTTGACCTCAATCCAGCGTCTTATTGGTATTGAGGCTGCAGGGCAGCAATGAATGTCACTCACTGTACCTGCGTGAGGAGCAGGGAGAGGGAGATGGAGGGAAGGGGAACGGTGGGGAGAGGGGGGGGGGAGAGGATGGAGAGGGAGGGGGAGGGGGAGGAAGAGAGGAGGGAGAGAGGAGAGTGCAGGGAGGTGGAGCAGGAGGGCGGAGGCAGGAGGAGGAGAGCAGATGAAGGAGAGGAGAAGCAGCAGAGTCCAAGGAGACAGCTGTGGTGTCTGTTTAGGTGCTGTAGATCCAGCGGGTCGAAACGCAGGGGAACCATCACCATCTGTCTCTGCTCGACCCTGACGAGACCCCACAGACAGACAGACAGGCAGGCAGGACAGACTGTGGACAGCCAGCCTGCTTTCCTGTCACAAATAGCCATCACTTACACACACACGCACCCACTTATGCATACACACATTCCGTAAGCACCCACACAAACAAACCTCCTCAAATTCCTGCTGTTACACCGGTGATAAGAGCCCAACTGTGTCTGATTGGAGCAGGTTGATCATACCCAGGAGAGGAAGCACGGAGTCAATAAAGCACTGCTTGATGAAACAGACGGCCCCCTGGGATACACACACACTCCCAATAAATGACTCAGTGCTGTTGTGGAAGTGGAGCTTAGACACACAAACACACGCACAGACAGACATGCACGCACATGCACACTCACGTAGGCAAACAGACGAGCATGCAGACAAAAGGAAAACGACATCTTTAGATCTGTGCGTGTGTGTGTTTGACATCCTGATGTGAGCTCTCAGCACGTACACATCCTGATACACATCAACCTGATGTGCTGTGTGACAACCTGGCATGACGTTCCATCTCCCTCCTGCCCTGTCAATCACGAGTGCAAATTAAAAGGAGCCCCGCCCTCTTCTCCTGCATAAGGACGTTCAAGGGATAGGGTGTGGTTATAAAGGGGAATGGCGGGGCTACTTAGCATGTGTTCATTTCCTGTCTGGTCACTGCCTCACCTTACCCCATTGCACTCAGTTGCACAAACCCTCCATATCACCATGGCAACACAGCAGACGACAGCGTCACCGTGAGAGTGCGTATGTGTTTGTGTGTGTTTAAGACACTGTCAATAATAACACTTAAAGCTGCAGTTTCTCCTAAAAGTGGGGGCATGTAGAGACCAGACAGCTTGCTTTCAATAGTATCAGAGCCTGTCACAACACACACACACACAGAGCAGCTTCTGTACATGCGCTGAGACACTGCATGACAGCTAGCATACCAGCAGACAGAGAGAAAACAGACAGAAGCTCAAAAACTGTTGTCAGCACATCAATGGAAATACAGTGGGACTTTTCCTTTTCTCTTCTCCAAAACGCAGATGGACTACATGTTACGACAGGTTTTGGCCACCAGAGGCACTGCATGCCACGACTGAGATTGGGATTAGAGGTTGAGGGGGTTTTGTGAAATATCTCTCCAGTATAACTGTCCTCTCCTCATCCTATTAAATCTCGTGACACTAGCAACGCCTCTGCAATAAAGTGCACAGTATTTTTGTGTGTCTGTGCGAGTATATGTGTGTGTGTCTTTAACCTTTTCCAATCTGTGACAAATGATTGATGATAGATCCATATGAGGCTGACACCAGTTAAACTCCCCCATGGTCACATGATAACCCCACCCCAGCTTCAGACTAGCCCTAACACAACACTTGGTCTCAAACACATATTTGAACACGAGATTATTTCACTCTTATATTTGTGAACTCAAGCGTCCAGCGCTTGGGCTCCAGCCACCAGTCCCAGCCCTCAGCCCTACTCAAGCGTCTCCATTCTACCGTGCTCTCCCAGGATAAGGCTCTTTCTAGCCAGCCTCTCAGAGTCAACTCCAGGACAGCACCTCCCTGAGTCACTAATGTCTCCAAGACTCTAAACAGCATGAGAGGGACAACCAAGGTCAGCCTTCACAAAAAGCCTGAGACACTGACTCACCGGGTAAAGTCAGGCCAGCTCATCCAGGGAAGCGGAAGCGGAGAGGACACTGAAGTATGGGTACTGCAGTGCTCCCCAGTGCTCACAGGCTATTTTCAACTCAAAGCGCTCCGTAGACTTCTGTTCACAAACACTGAGCACTGAGGAGCGTTCTGCTCCGCGAGGTGCAAGGTTTTTCTTGAGGCGATCGCTACCATTTCACTATAGAAATGATGCACTTTAAGAAGAGAGCAGTGGTTGGCAGCCACAGAGTCTACAGGCTCAGAGCAAGCTCAGACCGACCCAGGTGGACATAACAGGCGCCCACAAGAGGTCAGCTCTGGCAGACCACACGTTCCTCGGAAGGTTCGGAACGTAGGAGAATTGGGCTGGACCAAATGTAACCTGGCAGTTCCATGAATGTTATCGCATGAATTCAATAAACATTTTACAGCACTAACCATGAATGGTATCTGGTGGTAAACTGTATCTCAGAGATGGTTATCCTGTGGTTGCTGGGACGTTATCTCAGCATTGCGCTGTGACTGGAAACCTGCTTTGTGGTCCAGAGAGACACACACATCCTTCTTCTCCTCGTCCTGCTCCTACACATCCCAATTCTCCATCTCCTTATATTTTCGTCCTCTCCTCCACCTCCTTCCTCTCCTCCTTTTTCTCCTCCTCCTCCTGGTCCTCCTCTCTGGCCAATGTCCATCAATGTCTCCTCCATGTTTAACGGGAGCAGCCCTGCAGGCCACATCTATCATCTATATCACTGCTACTGCAGACGACTGCCAGTGTAGGTCACACACGCATGCACGCACACTCACACAGGGACACGCACACACACAAAACAAGCGTACATGCATACACACACACACACACTCGCAGAGAAGGACACATGTGTGCGCATCCACACAAACAAACATGCACATACTCTTATGACTACACACAGCCTTCACTCTCACTGCACAGAGTGACAGGAAAGTACACATAACTCATGTTCACATTTGCTGCCTATACATTTGAAGGTCACCTCATTGACTAGCAATTAAACTCTTTACAGAGACAATTACCACAAAACCACATCTGGAATCTACAAAAGATGAGCACAGATTTGATGAATGCAGTGCCTTATTCAAACACTGCAAGTCAAAGAATACACATTTATTTTCGATTTCTTGCCATTTCTTTATGCAAATCTTCCCTTTGATTTCAATGAAAGCGGAGAAGTTCCAAGTAACAATAGGAGTTACCAAATCTCCATTCTGTTGATTCTTTACAGATTTGGTGGATACTGATCATGATACCACTTATTAAGGTGTAGTATCATGGAAACATGGAAGCTTCCAGAAGGGGCCCTAACCCTGCTGAGATCTGTCAAATCGAACCCCATCCAGTTTAAAGTAGGAGATGAAGGTGACGAGCACTTGGGAGGAGAGTGAAAGAGAGGGAGAGAGAAAGAGATGGAGAGAGGGAGAGAGGAAGCGAGGGAGGGAGGAAGAATGGAAGAGAAGGAAGGGAGGGGGCATCTCATTAAGATCAAGAAGGACGTTCTCAGGGACAAAAACACTAAAAGAGAAACACACACCTGCACACACACACACCTGCACACACACACACACACTTGCACACACAGACACACACAAACACACAAAAAGCAAGGCAGTAAGTCATGTACGGTTAGTCAACATAACACAGCAGATGCAGTGTTTTTTCCCTATCATACAATGCTGCGGCTGTGCATGAGTGCATACAGTATGTGCAGGAGACAATTATAATCTGTTCGTCTCATGTGAAGTGGGATGCTAGCGACAGCAGCAGTTAATCCTGTTTCCCTCTGTGATGATGTAAGAGAGGGAAGAGGAGAGAATAGTAGAGGAGCGGACGGACAGACGAACAGACGAACAGACGAACAGACGGACACAACCCCGTCTGCTGCCCCAGTACACGGGATTCTCCGGTTGCTGTTGTTGTTTAGTAAATCCCTCCCTCAGTCCGCCTGTGCAGTACAACTGTACAGCACACAGTTGTCTCATGCTACCAGCAACAATAGCATCTGGACCGGGGCAGATTAAACGTGATCCACTCTTCCCTTCAGCACAGGAACAAATCACTCAGCAGCCAAAGTGGCCAGGGCCTGCAAGGGGATTACTCCCCCAGCCAGAAGCTCTGTCCCTGGTCATCTGACCCAGTAGCTTCCCCCGCTGCTGGAGCGGCACTCTGGAGCAGCCGCAGACACTATCCTCCATTAGGCTTAGTGAACATGCGCCTTAACTTCGCCTGCTAATATCACACTGGGATTACAGCCGCAAATTCTGGGATTAAATGGATACACAGGCCAGACTAGGTTGGGCAATGTGTGTATGAGGCAGGGAATCGTGTTTACGTGTGTGAGAGAGAGAGAGAGAGAGAGAGAGAGAGAGAGAGAGAGAATGTGTAGTAGAATGGGTGGAGTGAGTGAATGTCTGTTTAATCCCAATAGTTGAGTTTATGATGATAGTCAAGCATAGTTACCTTGGCTGAACCAAACACACACAAATACTGTTTGCTAGACGCCAGAGAGACAAAGGCATCTTTGTTGTGATGCAATGTTTACAGTGTTTACCTGGGAGTTCAGAGAGGGTGCCTCTCTCTACGATGTGCTTCCTGTACAGAGTCTTCAAGACCTTAGCACTGCCGAAGCGCTTGAAACGACTCTTGACGTTGTTGTAGTACCATTCCAGAGACTGGGTCCTTAGAATCCTGGTGGATGGAGGAGGAACAGGATGAGAAAGAGACAGAGGAGGACAGAAACAGAGACAGACAGAGTCAGTCAAAGGTGAAATTAAACATGGCACAAAGACACGGCAAAAAAAAACAGTTCAGAAGAACTTCATAATGACTTTGGATTGTAGCTCAGAACCCAAACTTTTCATGTTTCATTCTGTATCTGCACTGCTGTGAGAGACAGCTAGACCAGCTTCAGACAAGTGGTCACTGCTCTCCATGTGAACCGATACTTCTGAAGTTAATTGACTCATGGCAAATCCCCATTTAAGATATTGAGTCAACTATCTGGCATCATTTCAAAGTCAAGTCGACAGTCATCCAGTGCAGTCCCATAGACACACACAGCTCCACTACACTTAGAGAGAAAAAGGGCTTCCAAATCTGGTTGACCAGGGCTTTCCTCTCCGGTCTGGTCCTGTGTGTGTGTGTGTTTTTTTGTTTGTCTTTGTGTGACTGTGTGTTTGGGCTTTGAAGTCCACTCCCCCGTGGTGTGAAGCTGCCAGTGGGAAGGCTGAAGCCTGGTCCAGTTTCTAAGCGCTGACTGTTACGTAAGATGTATTCCATTGTGAGGTGAGTTCTGAGTTGGCATTGACTAAACAATCATGAGAGTAAAGAAAATTGTCATTGAGATGTGTGCAGTGCGTAGGTGTGTGTGTGTGTGTGTGTGTGTGTGCATGCGAGAGAGAGAGAGAGAGAGAGAGAGAGAGAGAGAGAGAGATTGGAGGAGAAGCAAAGAGAATGAGGAAAAAGAGTGAGTGAGATAAGGAGAGAGAGAATGAGAGAAAAGGAGCAGGAGAGAGCCTGTGTGTGTAAGAGAGAGAGACGGACAGAGAGAGACAGAAAAGAGAGAGCCAGAGAGAGAGACACAGAGAGAGAGAGAGAGAGAGAGAGAGAGAGAGAGACAGACATTGACAGGCATTGACTAAACAATCATGAGAGTAAAGAAAATTGTCATTGAGATGTGTGCAGTGCGTAGGTGTGTGTGCTTGTGTGTACGTGTGTGTCAACTGCGAGAGAGAGAGAGAGAGAGAGAGAAGAGAGAGGAGAGAGAGAGAGAGAGAGAAGAAGAGAGGAAGTGCTTTCCTGTACTCAGAAGGACACACCAGTAAGTGAACACTTACAGGATCCTAAGTGGCCCTGAGGCTTCATGATTTGAAGGAATCTCTCCAATCCCATCTCTTCTTCTCCCTCCCCTACCTTTCAAATCTTCTTTCAGAACCCTGCTCATCCCCCTCCCCTACCCCTCCCCACGCTCCCCTCCTTGCGTTCTTTCATCCTTCCCTGCTGGCATTATTTTTTC
>BROE01000024.1:7576273-7679130 GCA_036571765.1 Plecoglossus altivelis | reverse complement strand
GAGAGAGAGAGAGAGAGAGAGAGAGAGAGAAAGAGAGAGAGTGCTTTCCTGTACATCAGAAGGACACACCAGTAAGTGAACACTTACAGGATCCTAAGTGGCCCTGAGGCTTCATGATTTGAAGGAATCTCTCCAATCCCATCTCTTCTTCTCCCTCCCTCCTTCAATCTCTTCAGACCTGCATCCTCCCCCCTCCCCTCCCCTCCCCCCTCCCCTCCTTGCGTTCTTTCATCCTTCCCTGCTGGCATTATTTTTACCCTGCATCCCTCCCTCCCTCCATCCCTCCCTTCCCCTCTCTTCAGAGTTCAGATGCTCTGCCTCCACCAGCAGTCTGTTCTCAGCACCCCAACTCCATCATCCAGTTCCCAGTTCAATCAAACCACCCTGGGGTCTTTATCTCTGCTCCACCCCCACAGCGGGTGGCACAAGATGGTGAAATGCAACCCAAATTGCAGAAATCTTTTGGATTCAATGAAGCAAGGACAGACAGAAATGGGTTTTCATGAACTCTAAAATGAGCTTATGAACTAAGAAAGGGCCCTTTGAACTATGAGGTATGTAGCAAAAAACAGGAAATTGCAGCAATTCCACTTGGCAGTGAATGGAATCCCAACCTCTCTCTGGGCTGAATACCCACCCAGATGCTGAGATGATTATGCTGTTTTGCAATATCACTTTCCAAATGAAAAAAACATTGTATGTGAATATGCCATGGCTGATTAGAGAGTGGACTAATGTGCGGCCTGACCTGGCCGTGTGCTGTGACTAGTGTGCCAACGTGGTAACATATTTGAAGGCCCTCATGTCTCAGCTCCAGACCACTGATCCGGAGATGTTGTGAAGCAGCTGTCTGATTGGTTATCTCTTTCTCTCTGCTCTCTCCCCTCTCCCCTCCCCTCTCTGCGCTCCCCTCTCTCCTTTCTGCTCTCCCCTCTCCCCTCTCTGCTCTCAATCTCCCTCTCTACTCTGCTCTCAATCTCCCTCTCTACTCTGCTCTTTCCTTTCCCCTCTCCCCTCTCTACTCTCTCCTCTCGCCCCTCTCTGCTCTCTCCTCTCCCCTCTCTGCTCCCTCCTCTCCCTTTTCTGCTCTCTTCTCTTTGCTCTCCTCTCCCCACTCTGCTCTCCTCTCCCCTCTTTTCTCTCCCCTCTCTGCTCTCTCCATTCCCCTCTCTGCTCTCTCCTCTCCCCTCTCTGCTCTCTTCTCCCCTCTCTGCTCTCTCCACTCCCCTCTCTGCTCTCTATCTCCCTCTCTGTTTCAGCTTTATCTCTCTGCTCACTCTCCTTGTAATATCACCGTCACCCAAGTCTACAGGAACCCAACCCAAACTAAGCTTCTCATCTCAAGACAAAAAGTTTGAGAGAACCGAGGATTCTTCGTACAATTGCAGAATTACGATAATGACTCAGAGGAGTGGATTAGGGAGGTTTCAGAGAAAGTCAAGTATCTCCACGAAGCTTTACTTCTACAAATACCCATCCCATAATAAGGCAGGGAGATCCCTTATGTTCCCCTGCTCTGCACACATCAAATAAGACAGAAAGGAATTCCTTGAGATGCTCTTGAGACACAGGGCCTCCTCTATCTCCTCTTCATCCCTCTCGCCCTTCTATCCCTCTCGCCCTTCCATCCCTCTCGCCCTTCCATCCCTCTCCCCCTTCCATCCCTCTCGCCCTTCCATCCCTCTCCTAGTATACGGAAGCGCAGCTCACCCCTACATACTCTCTTTCTCTATCCTTGTATCTCTCCCTCTCTCTCTCTCCCTCTCTCTCTATCTCTTTGTCAATTTGCACATCTAACTGAGATCTAAATAAAATATGTGAAAGTGCTCAAATAAAAGGCACCCTCTGTGGCTCTTGCCAAGGTCCCTTTCTGTGGCAGATATGTATAAGAGCAGATATTACCATAATTGACTTTCTGAGTCATCTACTGAATTGGAGTGGTTTCTGTCAGAGAGAGGGGGGGGGTTTCTGTCAGACGGGGAGGAGCGGGGTGGTAAGGAGGGGTTTTAACCGGAGATCAAACAGAATCTGTCCTGGCTCTGAGAGCTATGGCATGGTGAAGGAAAATAAGGCTGCGGATACATCGTTCTCGGTTTTTTTCCTTTGTGCCGATCAGAGCTGGGAGGGGGAGGAGGTAGTCACGGGGAGCTCTCCAGCCGTCCGTCTCAACGAGAACATAGTGTGTGAAGAACCGTCGGCTCCTGCTCATCGGACCGCTTCAATCACGGCACCACTTCAACCCTACGGGTGGTGCAAAGGGGGAGGGGGGGGGTGGGCGGTGGTTCAGATTTCAAACTTCAGCAGAAAGTGAAGTAAAACTTTCCGAAGGCGCGATGAGGAAGTCTCTCAGCGCTTCCCAGCAGCCTTCCTGAGGTGGAGACTGCAGCGGAGGGAGAGGGGCTGCCAAAGGTGGTCAGCTATTTATTCCACAAACAAACAACATTATGCAAATGAAGGATTTACGTAAACCATTATGTAACATGCTTCTGGATGAAGAGTGAGTCTGCTCTATGTAAATGGACAGTCAAGACTGCAGCTGGAAGCTTGTATTGTTAAGAAAGTTCAGCACTTAACAAATTAGTGACTAATTCCTCATTACAAACAAACAAGATGGGCTCCTCTCCTGTGTGTTCACTGTGTAGGATTGGTTCTATAACCCTAGACAGACTCTACTAGATGCACTAGGAAATGACATCTAGTGAGTGATTGAAAGTGTGGATAGGATGATTGAGTGTCAGTGTGTTCAGCTTGTGACTGTGTGTTTGAGTAAGTGTGTGTGTGTGTGTGTGTGTGTGTGTGTGTGTGTGTGTGTGTGTGTGTGTGTGTGTGTGTGATAACCCCTGCTCTCTCTGTTCCACTCTGCTCTGAGTGTGTAAGTGGCAGGCTCTGGGTACATCGTGTGCTGGGAGTCTCCCTGTCTTCACCTGCCTCTCTTGCATCTCTACAGAGAGAAGAACACACCCTAAAAGATAACTGCAGGTCCCCAACCTCCCCAGTCTACCAGTAAGACCCCTGTTGATGCCCCTTCTGAGAAGATGAGGGAGGTATTGATCTCCTGTCTGGGTATGTGCGCAGAGCCCACGCACACAAAAACTCACACGTACACAAACGCGGAACCACACACTCGCGTGTTATCCAGCTCACCGGTCACTTGGTGGTTCTAAATTTAGGAGCATCTTGCTGCTCGGGCACTGCTGGGCAATTCTCTCACTCATCCAAACCTCATCTTCACTTCAACACCTCCCCCCATCCCTCATCTCCACCCCCACTCCCCCCCCCCCCCCCCCCCCCCTCTCTCTCTCCCTCTCTCTCTCAAGACATCCAGACCCCCCGGCTCTACCAAGGGCAATGACAGCATCTGGCTCAGTCTAGGGACAGACAGCAGGACAGAGAAGGCAGTACTAGGATAGACTAGGAGAACCTCTAGGTTTGTGTTTATTGCCGTTGCTCTCTTGTAGACCTGTATGTTAGGAGTGAGAGTAGAGGCATAGGAGACAGACAGATAGGTGGTGAGGAAACACCAGTAAGGAAGAGCAAGACAGTCGGCCAATTGGATTCAGAACACCATCCAGCATGCCAGCAGTGGAGCCCAGCCATGGGGTGGAACATACAGTCAGAAAATGTGCTGCTGTAATTTGGTCCCTGTCAGCCCCTGTCTATCTGGTCCCTCTGCTGGGCTAATGACTTTGTAGCTGGGAGCTACTCCAGCCTGGAGGTGTTCAGAACGGAGCACACTGCAGTTGTAGAGAGAGGAGCGTACGAGCATGTTAATTCACTTTAAGGAAGCGAGATGTTCGTCTTTTACAGCTGTATCGTGGGTGAAAGACCAAGACTAATGTTCTGCTGGGTGAGACAGTAAAGGGAATCTGCAAGCTAGAATGTAAACAAGAGAATATTCATTCATAATGTCTAACCTCAGCTTGTCCTAACAGTCATGTATGTGGCTGTGTTTGGTGACAATTCCATTCGTGGCAATTCCATTGTTGTGCTATTCTCATCCTCACCCCCGAGGTAGGATTATAAATCGACAAAAAGAAAAAATTGACTTTTAGCGAGATAAACAACCGCAGGGCTGAGCAAAGCACAATTGAGGCTTTTCCAGAGAGCCAACCATGCCCATGCAAGACCTCCATACATTCCACTACAACCCAGAGGCAGCAACACTATGTCATACTCAAGGCATCATGCAAAGGCACCTTAACATGAGGACCTGGCCAACAGCAGAAGAGAGTAGGTTGGTGCATTGGAGGTGGCAGTGGTGTAACACTGCTGGATTGTAGAGAAGGACACAGTAGAAGAAGCCTTGTGACTACACCTGGCCTGTAATCATAGTGTCACCTTCACTGACTAGAAGGTAGGGTAGAGAAATGAGAGGGGTCGAGGAGAGAAAGAGAGAGCCTGGGAGAGTTTGCACATGTGTGTTTGAGAGAGAGAGAGAGAGAGAGAGAGAGAGAGAGAGAGAGAGAGAGAGAGAGAGAGAGAGAGCGAGAGAGAGAGAGAGGGGAAAGATTGGGTAATATATTTCTGAGATTGGGTGTGTAAAGAGGGGGAAGAAAGGTGGAGGAAAAAGAGGAAGTAAAGAGAAAGAGAGGAAGGCGGTCCCGGGGACACATCACACACCCCAGATGTATGGGGCATTAGTTTCCCATCCCTATTTTTAGAAGTCACGCTGCATCCTCAGCCTGTGTTATCCACACGGTTCGATCTTCAATAGGAGGGAGAGAGAGAGAGAGATCGGAGGAGAGGCAAAGAGAATGAGGAAAAAGAGTGAGTGAGATAAGGAGAGAGAGAGAATGAGAGAAAAGGAGCAGGAGAGAGCCTGTGTGTGTAAGAGAGAAAGACAGACAGACAGAGAGAGACAGAAAAGAGAGAGACAGAGAGAGAGAGACACAGAGAGAGAGAGTGAGAGACAGACAGACAGACAGACAGACAGACAGAGAGATAGACAGACAGACAGAGAGAGAGACACAGAGAGAGAGACAGAGAGAGAGAGACAGATAGAGACAGAGACAGACAGACAGACAGATAGACAGATAGACAGATAGAGAGAGAGACAGAGAGACAGAGAGAGAGAGAGATACAGACAGACAGAGAGGGCGGGGCTCTGACCTGCTATCTTTCATCTCAGGCTGCAGTTTCTTCAAGTGCTCTAAGCCTGCACTTCGCTCTGTAGGGAACAAACCCTTCCTACTCCATCACTTGATAAGCCTGGCTTCCTCCCAAAAAGGAGGTTGACAAAGGGAATATTTTAAAGTGGGTAACAATGTCAGAGGCAAGCTCTGAACTGAAGGTCGCATTCACACTATCAGCTTGTCTGACAGGCTGTTTGACTGAGGGAGAGGTGACAGCCCTGCCTCATCCCCATCACTATAACAGAGAGAGAGAGGAAAAGAGAGACCAAACGACTGGAAATTCGGCACCTGGAAAGTAGAATTTGGGTCCTGACACATCAGAGTATTATACCACTGTAGTTCTTTCTGTCTTTTCTCCTAGGTCAAAGGACATTTGAGTGTATCTGTGACATCATGTATTTGTAGCTGGATGTCCATGCTTTTAAAAAGTAAACTTCTGTTAATTTGCTGTTCTAACTCTGACCATGGAAAAACAAACTTCACATTCTTGTCCAGTAATAACAAAACAGCTCCTTAATCTCCTGTTTTCTGGTTGCAGTTCAGCAAATCTATGACGCCAGCAGTTAACGGTACCAGCACAATGTATGATACAACATAACATTATGAGGATTAACACCGTGTCAGTATGTGAGTGTATGTGCTGAATTTCCCCCCTTTAAATCCTCCCTTATTGGAGGCAGGACACATGTGCACCCACACACACACATACAAAACAGGCAGTCACACAAAGAACACAGGAGATGATCCCACGGCTCTGAACGCAGCTCCCTCCCTTCTCCTCACTGTAAACACATGTCTGGATCGCAGCATCATGAGCAGCTTTAGAAGCCCAGGAGTGGCCTGGCCCCACGGGACACAGTGGGGTTTCTCCGGTCCATGCTGAAGACGGTCTTCTTCTCCCCCAGCGGACGGGAAAACCAAGAATTGGAGAATGTGTTTGCGAGTGTAGGCGTATGTGCATGTGCGTCTGAGTGAGGATTCGCGAGTGAGTGTGTGCATGTTTGCTATTTGTTTGCTTGTTTGTGTGTGTGTGTGTGTGTGCATCAGCCCATCAGAATCATTTCTCCATGTTTGTCACCCCCCTAGGCCACGTCTTTTAGTCACATGGGTTCATTTCGTATGAGGCAGAGCAGTCCCAAAACTGGATCATAAATGCTGCCATTTCACTGCAGAAACACCAATTAAGAAAGCCATGAATGTCCTCTTCTCTCAAACAAGATCCCAGTGGGTCTCAACAGGTAAGGGGTCCCTTTAGGTTGTAGACAACACCAAACAGATGAATAACACTCCTCTTTTACCTACTGTCTATGGAAGACAGTTTGCAAACACACAGGGTGGGCGGCTTGAGCATTAATGCTCGCTGTTTTTGAGCCAGCCAACCGTAATACAGCTGGACGGTGTGATAAATCTGATAGGACTAAAGGTTAAACAACTTGCAACTTTGAGTCCAAATTATGGGCGCATGAAGACAGAGGCAATTTTGAAACAATGGGGGCTTAGACTAGTGCAGAGGGTTTGCATTATAAGGAACCATATTAAATATGCAAAAACAATGTAGAGTTGATAAAAACTCTGTATCTCTTTCTCCATACCTTGCACTTTCTTCCTTCTTATGGCCATCTTCTGTTGGTCTAAATATTTTAAAGGACACGATGCCACTCGCGACTGGTCACTTCTAATCCATCAATATGATATAAACGCGTTCTTCAAGGCACTGGCAACCGAACTCAGGAGTGTACATTCAATCTGTACGCGCACACCCACCGCCTCATCCCAGCGCGGCATCCTATACCATTCGCCTCCTTTATCAGTCTTCGAAATATATATGGGGACCTGCAGCGGCCCGAAGTCTACGACATCTGCAGTCGGTCGAGAGCGATGAACACCGACGGAGGAATTAGACAGGGTCTTGCTTTTTACGAACTTAAATCAAGCCAGATGGGTCTGAGTATCTCCAATCGAACCAAGTAGCAGACAGCCAGGACTGGCAACAGTTGTGTGTGCGTGTGTTATGCTGTGTGTGTGGTGTGTGTAGTGTGTGTGCGGTTGCATGTGTGCATGCATAAGCCAGTCCTGAGTGAGAATTCACCTCATGGCCTCAGTACTCAGCCAGATAGACCAGGAGGACTGTCAATGACACACTCCTTCCTTCTCTCTCTGTCCACAGAACTGGAAACCTACATAAGAGAAACCCGGCCAGGTTATCCGACCACCATTCTAATAAGCATATGGTGCACATAGTCAACATTCCTGTAGCCTTCATAACAGATATCCTCTAGCAGTTCAAACCCCACCATACCCCAAGCATTAATCTCTCTGTCTCACTCTCTCCGTCCTCTCCTCTCTCTCTTTATCCCTCCCTTCCTCTTTCTCCATCTCTCTGTATAATTATCAGTGCATGTAGGAGAGTATCTGTGCCAGTGACTCCATGGCACAGACAGAGACAGATGGAGGATTGGAGACAGATTGGAGCAGCCAGGCAAACAAATAAAGAAATCTCATTCTCAGACCCACCTGGGTCTTTTTGCTACAGACTAACAGGTGACACAGTGATAAAAGGCAACATATCGCCAGCAGCTAACACCATGCTAAAAGGTAGCACAGAATTAAAAGCTAATATCATGCTCAAAGCTAACATCACGCTAATGCTAACAGTGTTACCAGCAAACATGTGGCAAGAAATTCTCAAGGACAGTTTAGTCTCCAGCACATGACTTGCAAACCTGACAAACTCCAGTATTCCAGCAGCAAACATCACGTTTAATCTCATTAGAGGCCATGACAGATTAACACAAACTGGCCTAAATTAGGATGTAGAGGGGGATCACGGTGAAATGAGATACCATGAGGATACTTTGTGTAGGAAGCCAGAGTATTACGTGTGAGACTAGCGGATTGGTTCTGCTCTACATTTAGACGGCATCCCTCAAGCATACCTGCTGGACAAAACGAGTCATGAACCCAGGCCCCTTGAAACAACAAGCTAGAACTTTTCTGTAGCTAATCACTTTAATCATAGGATTAAACAGCATTGAACATATGAACACAAACAGGACAATAGGAGTTCTCAGCTCTAAGCCCAGAGAGTGTAAGAATAACACCCTCACATCTTCTGGATGGCATGAGTTGCATAAACTGTAAGTTAAGCTCATTTCAATGACTGACTTACACTACAAAGCTGTGCAGTCTAAAAAGGGGTTCTGAGCATTGCTATAACAGCTCACTCAAGCCAAAGATGGAGAGAAAACAGAGGGTGAGAAAGAATGGCGTACGTGTGCGCGTGGAGGGGAGGTTTCACATTGCTTTGATGTGTTTTAACTGACACAGCCATCCATGGTCCTCCTCCACACAGGCCAGAGTTGTCCCAGGCTAGTCCGCAACACAGTCGTCTATTATTCATGCCAGGAGGCTGATCTGGAGCCCTGAGGACTCTGGGGAGAGCTGCTGCAGTGCACCGCTCCACATCCCTGTTTCTGGGGAACTCCCATCCTGCAGGCTTCCTGGCCAACTCTACTTTTAGCCCCCCCCCCCCCCCCCCTCAGCCTTGTCTACTAGATAATTATTTGTATCAGCTATGCTCATTTAGGACTGGAGCTAAAACCCCTTCAGGCTCAAGCTCGTCAAAAACATGGTTGGACGGACCTGCTGGTGTGAACCTCTCTGATCGTTAGCTTCAACCTTTACATGTCAAGGTGATTCCCTCCGAACGACAGAAAGCCCAATAGCAGATGAGATTGGACTGAAGAGCAAATCAGCATGAATAACTGCCGGCCTCACCGTGGGCCACATTTCATGACAATCTTCTAGCTCAGAGCGAGTGCTTCCCTCACAGCCCTCACGCCCTCTGCTAGCTGCTCGCTTCGATACAGTTAAAACGCTTTTATTGCTTAGCAGCCGACACTGCAAGACCACAGCAGGCGGCGAAGCAGCCCTGTGACAGGCATCATGACACGCTGCACACGGGTGCATCGGTGCATCGGTGCCACGCAGGAACAGACCAGCGCAGTAACGTCGATAGATGCCGGTCCAGCGTGAGCCATCGCCCCGAGACGGAAGTAGCTCAAAGACATTTCAGTCTTTTGGGAACGCCAAGATCGGAGTTGATCGTACCTGGGAGGAGGCCATTCTCACCCTCACCTCACCCCCCACTCCACACTCACTGCAGAGAGGAAGGGTGATGCTTGGAGGGTTTGGGGGAGGGAGGAGGAAGGAAGGAAGGGTCTTGCAAGCCAGGGGAAACCTGTGCTCCCTGGCTGACCCTGATGAGCAGGTGGGCTTGAGTGAATGATGCATAAACATGGGCAGCTGTGAGGGAGCTGGAAGGATGCTACTGGAAGGAGATTGGATTTGTAAAAGAGGCACCACCAAAACACAAAACATAACGGTCACAATGAAATTAGAGACCCAAAAGCAGGAATACGTGATTGCATGTGTGCGTGCACAGGCATCAGCCTGAGGGCGTTTTACACAGCAGGCAGCCCTCCAGGCAGGCAGGCAGCCAGGCAGGCAGCCAAACCAGCAGACAGTCTCTATGGATGCCTATTGTTTACCAACACAGTATCAACACTGAGAGTGCCAGGACTAGACGGAAACACAAAGTAACAGAGAACAACACAGTATGGAGGTTGCATCCTATGAATTTATATTTCCGGCACAAAAAAACAAGTCACGTTGGTATTTTCAATAGTAACACCACAGGGCTGGGAGAGTCAAGCTTGACTTGATGATATTGAAATTGCACACAAATGAAATAGTGGACTGAAGCTGTATACAATTTTCAGGGCCCCTGCTTCACTCGGTAACACCAAACCGTAGCTGAAAGTTGAAACCGCAGAGATGTTCTCTGCATCTGTGGAGAGGTGAAGGCCCTGTGAGCAATGTGAGTCCTGCGCCTGTTTGTCTGGTGTAGTGAAAGGCCCTTACAAGATGAGAGCGCCTACCGTCCACAAGCTGGCAGGGGGCAGAGGAAAAGAAACCTCATTCCAAATTCATGGATCCATACGTACTTTCCTGCAGGCAGGATGAAACCCAACAGTGTCAGCAGCTTACTTCTCCAGGCTACTACACAGACACACAAGTCCACACATTCAATACCTCCCAGGATGTCTTACGTCATCTATCGAGATAGCATCAAGGAATCATTGTGTTATTGAGGTGACTGGGTGGATGAAGCACCGCGGACTGATCTATCTTTGCCTCTGCGATGTCGCTGCGTCTCAATCTGTCAGTCGCGAGGTCGTGTTTTATTAGGTGGCAAGGCCAGGTCTGTGGGTTATACTGCTGATGAGAGCACTATATCAAACACCCAGATCCTGGCCTCAACAGAAGATATACTGTATATATATATAATTAAAAATACAGAATAGACAGAATTTGATACAAAGTACACCACCACACACCACAAAAAGCTCGGAAGGACACAAATGGTTAGCTTGTTTAGCCAAGATATATCTGCAGGTAATCAATGAGAGTTAGTGAGTGAGAGTGAGTGAGTGAAGAGAGAGAGAGAGAGAAGAGAGAGAGAGAGAGAGAGAGAAGAAGAAAGAGAGAGAGAGAGTGGGTATAATATAAGAAATGTGAGTGAGTGAGTGAGTGAGTGAGCGAGCAAGTGAGTGACTGCAGTGTCTTCGTGTGTGTGGTCGTAGATTATATCGTCTACACGTACATGTGTGCCAGAGTGTTGCATGTGTGTTTGTGTAATCTGGCAAGCCTATCAGAAGGCCCACTTTTACCTTCAAGCATCCAACAGCTCCTCACTTCTCTAGTCAGTAACCATCCATCCGCCAGGGTTTAGGCCCATGTCACCAATCCTCTGGGTGTTCTACTCCTGTGTACATATACCCACATCACACACTGTGACCAATGGCATAAAGCCGGCCATCTCTGTAGGATCGCCACACAGGGAACGTTAGAAAGATCCTGAGGATGAAGTTGTCAAAAAACACAAAGGAGATGTCTGAGCTCCCTGCCTGGCAGTCTTAACCACTTCAGACGGTCCTAAACAAATATGATAACACAAGCTGAGCACCCAGGTATTAAATCACTATCAAACGATGGACGACGAGCAGATAGCTGAGCTGCATGAGCATAAGGAGGGGCTCTGGAGACTCGAGAGAAGAGACTCAAACTGGGAGCCCCGGAGAAACCTTGCTATGCCTCAGGATGAAGGGAGAGATAGAGGGAGGGACAAAAAAGGAAGGTAGCGAGAGAGGGAGAGAGACTGTGAGTGAGTCAGGGAGAGATGAAATGAGAAAGAGTGCAAGGAGCAAAGAGAGAGGGAGGAGAAGAGAGTCAGAGATAATGAGAACGAACGAAAGATGAGAGAGAAAGAGAGAGGGGGGAAAGAGAAAGGGAAAACACATCAATTAAAATGCCTCAGTACTCAGAGCAGAACACCAACAGTGGGATAGCAACATTAGCATATCGACTAATTGTTATTCCTGCACAATGCCACACTTTCCAAGAAAACCGGTCAATGAGTTCATGATGTGCAGACAGGTCATTGCATGTGTTCGTGTTGATGAATGTGTGTGTTTGATTAGTGACACAAAGTAAATTATTTTGTGCGAACCCAAACCATTTGGCCAGCCCTGATAACTAGATCACATGAAAATGTTCTTTCTGCACGCACACACAAAGTATTCATCCACACAAACATGCTGGAGCCCAAATACTAATACTCATATTCCCATCCTGTACTGCACTGTGGAGATGAGGGGAAGGGATTTGTGCAATTATGGAAATGTTTGCATTGGAAGAAGCTCAATCCTCCCCCTCCTAAATCCCTCCCTCCCTCCATCTCTTTCTCTCTCTTCAAAGGGGGCACTCGGGGGAGGGAGGGAACGCGTGATGAATATGAACGCTGAGGTGTCAATATCTCATTTCATTTCTGCACCGGAGAGCAGGCCGTGGCTGAGAGTCAGATGGAACTGTCCGCCCGGGGGAGGACACCCGGAGAGAGAGAGAGAGAGAGAGAGAGAGAGAGAGAGAGGAGAAAGAGGAGTAACAAAGAGAGAGACAGAGAGAAATACAAGTAGGAAGAGCAGCCAATCACATCTCTCGCAGCACCGTCAGGCAGACTGTATCCAGTGTATCTCTGGGACTGAAAAATGGCCAGAGTTCAAGAGATTCTTTTATGCTAATTCTGCCTTGTGATAGATCATATCCAACCAATAATCCAATTTCTGAATCGTACAATTTCCAATTGTGCACCAGGAGGTTTGGAAGGCTGCATGACGAGGAATGGCGTTGTGGGGCACGGTTCAGATGCTTAAGTCGCAAAGCAGAACTAATGCCACTGGGGAAACTGAAATGCAGCCAGGGGTACTATACTAGGAGAAAGCTGCGATATATCCAGCTGCATGCGTGGCTTCTGACTGCCGCTGAGGTCACATGGGCTCGTGGCAGGGGCGTCACTGGCTCCGTCTCACTCCACCACCCACACAGACACTGGGGAGACACACCATGACACCGTGCATACTAACCCACCACACTGACTCAGAGATCCGCAATGTGACAGAGGGCTACCAGACACACCCACAAACACCCCCCCCCCCACCACACGCACAGGCCAACACACAACACATGGACACACAAACTGTCCATACATGCATAAACATATGTAGATAAACACACATGCACTTACACAAAGAACCACACATTACACTCACAGTACACAAGTGTCCTTAGGCTCACGCTTATGTAGCCTTTGTGCTGGGGTGCTCAGCAATCATTAAGACTGGGGGGGAAATCTTGCACAAATTCTATTTGCCAAAAGGAATGAGTTTTTTAATTGGGTCCATGCTTTGGTTTATTGGAGTTTATGTACATTCATTAAGCGAGAACCATACTGTTACCTTCTCTGCTCCACAGCGAGCTACAGTGCAAAGGTGCCATCACCTGCACTTATCATACTTACTGGAGTTGTGTGTGTGTGTGAATGAGTGTTGGCCACAGAGCACAAGTGGAGCAGAGGTTGTGAAGACGAGAGGACGAGAGCAGAGAAGGTGAGACAGTGACAGAGTGAGATAAGGAGGCCGAAAATAAAAAGGGAGAGGTAGAGCGAATAAGTATTAAAGACAAACAGTCATAGTGTGGAGGGACAGAGAAACACAGACGGAGAGAAGGAGAGGATGAACAGGCCCAGTGTTTAGGTCTCAATGTTCAGTGATCCTGGTGTTCAGTTGTCATAGTTCTCAGTTTTCACAGTATTCGGTCATCTTAGGGCTCGTATCTCTAAGTTTTAGGAAAGCCCACTGTTATGTTGGGCTGTCAAATCCGTTCAATTGACTTCAAATATGGAGTGAGTTCTTTCAGCCAGGGCACCTCAACACACCTCCATAAGCTCTCTTTCATTCTCTCTCCCTCTTTCTCTTTACGTGTTCTTTTTCTTTCTCCCTCCCTCCCTTACTCTCTCTCTCTCTCTCTTTCTCCCCCCCCACACACACCACTACCTATTATCCTTTGCCTGTATGTAGCCTTCAATCGCATCCATGTGTCAGAAAGAGAACACATTTGAATCGAATCTGAATATGTCTAACATATAGCGATCCATTCCAGTAGGCTACATCAGTACATATCCATTAGGTGATGAGACGCAGACAGACCGCAGCAGGATGAGGACAGGCTGGCTGTGTGGAAGTGCAGATGTGCTGCTCAAGAGGAACCACTCCAGACCAGAGCCAGCCTGCTGTTCAGCGAGCAGTCAGCACATAGACACACCCTGTGTACTGAGTCTGTGACTGCTGTCTCTCCTTCTGTGGGAACACCCCCAGGCAGGAGAGGGAAGATAAAGATATCGTCTACTTCTTGCAGCTTCCCTCTTCTTCTTCCTCTACCTTTTTTTTCCCTCTTGAGCTATTTCATGGTCTCGTCAGACAGAGCTCGCCATTGACAAGTATCACTCTCTAGTCGAATTGCCATCCATGACAGTTATTATGAGTCCTTACCTGCTTACAAAACTCCTACTGCTAATAATACACCATAGCAGTGTAACAAAAAAATACTTTGTCAATAAAATAAAAGCATTATATACGGTACCTCCATCTTAGTGTGTCTGTGTGCACACAACCTCTCTGCCAAAAACACATGCGTTCTGGACACACGGAGACATCCCACAGGCGTGATGCACATCACCAGCGCTTAACGTCACCCTTGGGTCATCCCTATAAATAGTCCCATTCATAAAAACTACTCACCATTGTCTAAGGGCACATCTCCAACAGCACTTTACATCCCAACAGAGGGAGGTGACAATTGGTGACAGGGGCTGATTGGTGCTATTTCAAAAGGAGGCAGGTTTAAGAATGCGTTCCAGTATCTGCCCAGGGGGGAGGTGGATCAGGTTTAGCTATGGCTGTCCCATTGAGGGGTTAGGGTTAGCTATGGCTGGCCCATAGAAGGGTTAGGGTTAGCTATGGCTGGCCCATAGAAGGGTTAGGGTTAGCTATGGCTGGCCCATAGAAGGAGCAGGTAATGGGCTCCCGACTGACACGGTCCATGGCCCCCTCCCCTGATGCCCAGCAGCTTGATTTAGAGCTTTCACTAGCCATAGGTGGACCCCTTTATGGTCAACACCACCACCACAGGAGCTTGGTTCAGTTTGATGTTGTAACTGTGGCGTGTTAGTTTGGCTGTGTGAGGTGTGTGGGGGGGGTATCGCTAGAGTATAAGACATAAATCAGAGTGGTCAATTTAGAAGCTTGGTGCAAATGTAACTGTGGAGAACTGTGACTTTCATTTCACAGATGGAAGTGGCGAGCTAGGCTACTTGAGAGGAAGATGAAAAGAGGATTTCATATTAATTCAGCAGAGTGTGTGCTGGTCCGAGCCAGCTGGGAGGCAGGGTGGCTAAGCACCATTGTCTGTCCCCGCACTTGCCTCCTGACAGTGTGTTTGAGCATGTGTGTCTGTGTGTGTGTGTGTGTGTCAATATACCAGATCTGAAAACAGTTTCAATAAAAGACAAGAAAACCCTGTAGATGTCATGATCTACTTACCTAATATTTCTCTACCTGAGCTGTCTGTGTATGTGTGTGTGTGTGTGTGTGTATGAGTGTGTATGAGTGTGTGTATGAGTGTGTGTATGTGTACGTGTGTGTATGGACACACACGTAGACACACTCCAGAAGCCAAGTGACTAATACAACCAGACTTTTCACGGTCACGCTCAACAACCCTGTTCACCTAGGACTGGTGAGGTGGGTGTGTATCTATGAGGCTATGTGCCTGTGGTGTGTGTTTGTGAGTCAGTAAGGAGTGGTGTCCATGTGTCTGTGGCGTGTGTGTGTGTGTGTTTTCTCAGTCTAGCAGGTAGGTGATGTGACAGTCCTGCCACAGCAGTGTAAACACACAGGGGAACAAGCCAGCATCGTCATGACCCCCACTCTGCACACGTCACCCTCATGTGGTCCACCTTGCCTGGAAGAGCCCCTGTGCTCTACAAGGACTCTGCACTACCTAGAACCACTGGGCTGGACTACATCAGTCACGTAGGGCCCCTGTCTGTGTGACTGTGTAACCGTGGGCAAGACTCTTATTACCATATGGCGTTAGTCAAAATGAATTAGCTGTAAACTCGAAATGATTCATTATCATTACATGTTCATGACTTACATGGTGTGCTGTGCGCGGTGTGTGAGTGGGAATATGCTTTGAGGATGTTGGTGTGTGCGCAAGTCTGAGTGTACACAGAAATGCGTGTGTGCCGGTATGTGCGTGCAAGCTAGCTTGTGTGTGTGTGTGTGTGCATGTGAGAGAGTGTATGGTCGCTTCAGAGATGGTGATGTCACTCAGTAGCATTAGGAATGAAGGTGGGCGTTTATGTACAGCCTGTTCGTGTTAACCAGACCATGTGGCCATTCCAACTGTACCTCCTTAACACACACCTCTGTGACACAACCACACACAGACACCTGCAGAGATCTGACTGACGGAATAAGAGATCTGATTAACACACAGTGAAACTGAATTTAACTTGAGTTGATAGAATACTAACTATCTCAAATATATATATATAGACATATATATACATATATATGTAATATATATGTAAACTATAATATACTGTATAATAATGTTTCACATGTGTCAGAATGTAATCAGACAGAATTGTCAGAATACAGGAAACTGTTAGACGGTCCACCTCCTGTTCAGTCTTGACAGGCTCTTTCAACACGTTGATGAAAAGTGCCGTGCTTAAATGAGCCCGTTGTGTTCTAATATCTGGACAGCCTTTCTATCTGTGAGTCAGCCTGAGCCTTCATGAGAACATTACATAGCTGGAGATGGACTAGCTGGAACAGCGTTAGCGGGCTAGCGCTCCCCTGCCTTGGGGTAGTGTCAGAGAGGAGAGAGGGAGAGTGCCGAAAGATAGAGAGGGTGGGAAGGGTGGGGTGGGGGAGGTTGGAAGGAGAGCGAGGATAGAGGGTGAGAGATTCTTTAACCAGATCGATAGATCTCCAGCTTCTCCCCCACCCCCCTCCTCCAGTGAAGCGAGAGTTTAGGCTGAGGGTCTAACTCAATACTTTGCAGCGGAATCAATCACAGTCAGACAGACAGGAAAAAAGACAGAACAAGGAAAAGGAGAGAACGCAAGACAGACAGACGGACGGTCAGACAGACACAGGTAAAGAGGCTTGGATAGCAGGGACATGATGTCCACAATCCTCATTCATCTCCAAACGGTTTTACGCACACGCAGATATGCACGCATCACCCAAGGCTGCATTTCTCTACGTTCATCTGTATTTCAGGGTTTTCTCTCTCTTTACACACACCCACACACACGCACATACACAGAGACGGTTGAGGCACAGACGGTGTGGCGAGAGGGAGCGTGGCGCTGTGGCGTGGCCGCAGGTGATTCAGACGTGACCAGCTCCCAGACACCACAGGCACTTCCTCAGATACACCCACGAGTTCCACACACACACACACACACACACACACACACACGCACACGCACACACACACACACACACCAACCGCTCCACTTGGAGCGCACAGTACATACGGGAATGCACAGAGACACACCGTGACCATCAAGCCACGCAGATGACATGGTACTAATTGAGCTCCGGGTCTGACAGGAAAATAAATCATAATAAACCAGCTGAGCCACTAAAACCTCACTCAACTTGTACACAACGTCAATACAACCTCATAATAAATGACATTAAAACACAGCACAGCGTACTGTTTCCACTGTTTCAGACTCGGCACCTGCGAGGTTTTGTTAATGTGCATGTGTGCGTGTGCGCGTGTGTCCGTACGATTGTTTCAATGGTATACACACACACACACACACACACACTGGCAGCAGCTGCAGCCGCAAATGCGAAACACCTTTCCCACCTCCCCTCATGCCCAAAAACAACCTGTCAACCCTCACAGCATTCTACAGGCATCCCACCCCCTCTCCCACTCTCACACACTGTCTCTCACTCACTCACTCTCTCCAGCATTGTCCTTCCTTTCCTCCCTCTCTCATCTCTAAATACCTGTAACTCACTCCCAGTAGTGTTGGCAGTAGTATCCGCGGTTACAGGACCATCCTACCTTTCCTTCATTCCTGCCTCAGTCTCTTACCACCCTCCCTCTCACCCCATTCTTCCCTTTCATCCTCTCTTTCCCCGCCTCCCCTCCTCCGTTCCCGCTCCTTCCATCCTCACCTCGGCCTGTCCCTGTCCCCCCGTCCCCCCTCTCCGGGGACAGTGTCTGATGTGCGCTTGGAATCAGCAGGGGTGGGGACTCACCGGGTCTTCTGGCAGGCGGAGCAGAGCCAGGCGCGCTCCTTCTTGCTGTAGGTGCGGCAGGTCTTGCAGACGTTGAAGCAGCAGTCCAGGCAGGGCCGCTTAGGGTTGAGCAGGAAGGTGAAGGGGGAGCAGCAGCGGATGCAGCAGTGCTGGTTGAAGCGGTGCTGCCTGGCGAGGATGGAGCATCTGCTGCCTTCCTCCGCCAGCTCCTGTTTAATCTCACTGACGGAGAGCGAGGGAGCGGGAGAGAGCGAGGGAGAGAGCGAGGGAGGGAGGGGGGAGCGGGAGGAGGAGAGAAAGAGAGAGAGAGAGTGAGCGAGTGCGTCTGAGAGATGGAATGTTAAAAAAAAAACGGCGAGGCGGAATAATTGGAGATGCTGTAACAAATGAAAAATTAAAAGGGATAATAAAACAGGCGAAGGGGGGTTGGGGTTGGGCGGAGAGGAGAACGTTCTCTCCTATTCTCTCACGTCAGTGCCCTGAATTAACACGACGGACGGCATTTCAATCTGGGAGCGTGTCACTCCTTGTTTCTCTATATCAATCAAACTCAAAGAAAGCCTGAATCCACTTTGTGTGTGTGCGCACATTCATTTGTGAAACAACACAATGATGGTGATGCTGGCCATGATAATGAGGGTCATGGTGATGATAATGATTAAACAGTAAGATTAAAGAGATCAAACTAAAGGTCAGACAGTAGATTTATGTGAGTCTGCAAACCACACAGGAAGTTTCTGGATTAATCCATACACATAATCCATATACTTCACTGTAAAAAAAAAAGGTATTTAACCAGGCCAGTTAGGGGAAAAAATCGTATTTATTGCTTTGAAAATACTGTGTCGATAGTCTAAGATATATTGACTGTTCCATCTGATTTACTCACTGGGTCAGTGTGAAGAGGGGAACCAGGAATGAACGAACTCCAAAAGTGCAGATGCAGGTGGGGGAGGACTGGAAGGGCTCAGGCTCATAGTCACTAAGTAAATGATTCACGCCTCGCTATCACCCAGGATTTACAGCGTTAGCGCTAGCTCCAACACGACTTTCAATGATCTCCTACACACACGCGCCCATAAACTGGCACTCTTATAGCCGCCATGTGCACAAACATGGCAACACAAGTGCGCGCCTCACGTCAATCATTCACCCGCGAAGCAGCACCAACAAGAATCTGTTGCGAAAAAGGCCCGGGTTAGTCCTACAGGAGTGAGCAGGCCTACGGTGGAGTAGTGAGGGTGTGGAGCTGCTAGTCTAGTGGGGCCAAGGGGGATGAGCTATCTACTGCCTCCTCTGTTATTTAGACTCATCTTCCTTACTCATCAGCTGCTGCCTCTCTGATAGCTTTTCACATGCATCATTAGCCTTAGTATATTAATCAGATGAACAATCCCCCATACATATTCAGTTCAGTTTATGTACAGTGTGACGAATGCACACAGCCAAATGCTCTTTTTACTCGCTCGTCTTCACACACACGCACGCACGCAAACACAGATTAACCACCTTGAAACCAGAATGACATTTTGCAAACTCATCCTGCACGGGTAGAAATAGGGCAGACATTTTGACTGAATCCAGTAGAGAACAGCATGTTGTGGCGAGGCTAAAGATAATAGTTAAATTGCGTGTCCAAGACAGATATGGCCTTAATGAGCTGAGATGAGCCGTCCAGTTGGCTTATAGCTACAGTGTGTGATAGGTCATTGGTGTAAATGAGATGGGCTAAAACACACACACACCCAAGGACAGACAGAGCGTTGGTCACGCCCGCTGCTCTGGCAGATTAACTTCCCTCTCCCTTAACCAGGCATAATAAACGTTCCTCCCGTGTCACCGCAGCACGGGGGCCAGGATGACATCACGCAGAGATGGCAGCACGGAGCAGGGTAGAGCTGCTCCCAAAGTGGGACTGACGCACAAACGTACACGCGCGCGCACACATTCCCCACACTCACACCCATGCACAGGTGTACACAGACGGGCACACGCAAATGATGGCACCAACACACTCCTGCATGCTCAGGCAGGGCTCCACAGGGCCCCGCAGGGCTCCCCTGCCAGTCAGTGTCCTTGCCCCCCCTTCACCTGTGTCTGGGGGGGCACGGCATCCCCCACGGGCCCCAGAAAACCACCACAGATGTAATATTCCAGCAACAAAGAAAGACCCTGGGTGTGTATGTGTGTGCAAATGTGCATGTTTGTATGTGTGCGTGTTTGTGTGGGCGTGCCTGTCTGTGTGTGTGTGCATGTGTTATATATTAATAAATGAATTAAACATGGTAAAGGTGAGAAAGACTTAGCAGGGGCCTGTGTGTCGTTTAAATGGGCCCTGAGTTATTTCATTAGCTTGCCCTTTACTATTTAGTCAATAATTCATCCCCCTCTCATTCTATATTCATGGTACTGTTTACCGCTGCCTGCTGGACTCTGGGACTGTATAGGGTCCACAGCATTTAAGCACCTCCTATCCATGGCAGTGTTCACATTATGAGGTAGCCTATCTTGTCCTGTTACGAGGTTATGAGATAGAGAGAATCACCACGCAGAGGAGCCCGACAAGTCGTTTGTTTCTTCTACTGAATATAAACACAACTGCATTCAGGCAGAACTCAAAACGCGTTCTCCTGGAACCTGAGACTTTGAAGAAAAACAGAGACCTAGGAGGAACTTCTGCGTGTGTTTGTGAAGTGTGTGTGTGTGGCAGACAGATAGTGCTGTGTTGCAGGGAGAGGAAAGACACGGCACAATGCAAAGACAGAAGGAAAACAAACATACAAAGAAAGCAAGAGACCAGACTGGCTGGTTGAATCTCTTCCTCTGCCAGCCAAAGGCCTGATCATTAGACTATCAGTTTTAAAGGGCTGAATTAGCAGTTCTCTCATCTGTGTTCGCCATGGTGTCACAATATAGTCATCCATTTCCATAATCAATACTATTTTAATCTCCCTCACGGAAGGCAGACTTTCAAACTTCCAACTTTGGGTACTTGTGACCTGGTCCAGAGTCAGCTGTACTGTTCTGCGAGATGTCGGTCAAGATATGAGCAGAGTTTAGGCAGCTGATCCAAAGTCAGATGCCATGTTCAGACAATACTAGGCTGTCGGAGCAAACTAGACAAAGCTCTAACTCTTCTCTGCAGTGCAATAGCACATCAACAGCCAGGAATTGAGCGGTGAGAGGCTTATCGGTGTGCAGTTATCAGGCATGTCTCAAGGCTGCTGATTGAGGTGGACGGTAGGCTGTCCGGCTGAGGAAAGGCTTGAAATTGTGCGGCCGACTCCTGGGGAACTAATGGGCTAACTCGCTAGGCTAATGTGTGCAGTGAGTCACACTTCAGTCCAGGAAGTCAGTATCAGGCAACTTCCAGTAAGAATATCTAGCCTGTGAGGTCATCTTCTCCAAACCCTAGTGATATGCCATGGATATTTCCTTTATGATAGAGTGTTAGCCATCTTTCAGAATCTTGGCAGAGTCCTGAAACTCCAGACTGGCTTGGATGGAAGCCATTTTTCCTTCAGCCTCTTTCCCTCATCATCTTTTTCACTGTATGTCACTCCATCCTTTTTAGTCTCTCCGTCTCTCTCTGTCTTTGTCCACATTCTCGCCCTCTTACTTTCCGTTCTGTAGATCATGTCCCCTATCCTCTACTTACTCTTCTCCCCTCCTCCATCTCTCCCAGTCAGAGCAGGTGGGCCTGCCTCTGGGTTGACCTGGAGATGAACCCAAGGAGTTTGAAGCAGAAGTGTCATATCTGGTCCTTACCAGACTCTCCTCATTCAGCTGCACCACCACATCTCCGTCCCTTTCTTTCCCTCTCTCTCCCTCTAATAATAAATAATAAACTCTGTGGTTATTCTGATCTGTCACAAGTGTGTCTGAGTGTAGTGAGCAAGTTCTCCGCAGTGTGAGTGTGGGAGCAGAGAAGGAGAGAGAAAATGAGGCCAGAGGAGACCAGGGGACATCAGGGGCAGTTTCCAGGGACGGAGAACACAGACGATTCCTCTGCTTCTAGGAAGTTGTTCAACAGCCGTGCTGAATCCTGACAACAGGGGCATCATGAAGGGTTGCCCCACAGCTGCATAAACACCAGTGGATAAGGGACCGTGAGAGGGATCTCCCTCAGCTAGTTCCTCCACAGAAAAACAAAGCTACTACAGTACAGACAAATAAAAAGCAAGATCTGCCTAAGGTTATTACACAGCCTAAGTATTATTTGTACCGCATGAAAATTAAACTACACACAGCGGCACTGTCACAGTGTGCATCCAGGAGCTTCATTATGCATTCGTTAATGTGTTTTTCATTCAGGATTTATACCCAACATTAGTTCTCATGGAAATTATTTAAAGGGTGTCTGAATGAACTTGTCGTGTAAAACGAACTCGAGTTATTAAAATGCCACTGGCTTCGGGTAGCATAAGATCCAGCTACTTTTTGAATGGCTGTGAGTGTTATGTGTGTGGGTGTGTGTGTGTCACTGTCCTAATGTGTGTGATGCATGTGGTGGTGCCACCCACTGTAGCGATTGAGGATTGATGAGGGGTCATCGTTCCTTGGTTGTGCCTAACCCCACTCTCTCTCACACACACACACACACACACAACAACAACAATACAGTACACTCCATTCCAACATGCTCCACATAGATCCATCCTTAATATAATATAGATCCTTTGAGAAGAGAGAAAGGCTAGAGTGACCTATAGAGAAGTGACTGGCTAACAGCAGGAGGAGATGAAGGAATGGCAGCGCTCTGTGCGTCAATGACAGACCTGTCAACTGTTTTTTGTTGCCTCATCAAATTGAGTTATTAAGGCATTTGATTGGATGAAGAGTTGAGTTTCTTGCCTCTCATTGCCCGGAACAGGGGCCAACGGTGAGGTCACAATGCTTACTCAACATAATGCTGAGTCGACAAGCTCAGCTTTGCTTTGCTATTTGCATTGCTATTTGGTCCCATTTCAAACAAGGTCCAAACCATGCAGAATGGTTCAAAGGAAACAGGGAAATAATGTACTTTGTGAAATGTGAAAAAGTAACTGCTAATGAAGAGTGATATGGTAAATCTATAGTCACTCATAACTCTATCGCCCTCATTCCATCTAGCCCAGAGCACACCTTCCTTTTCCCCTCTTTCTTCCCTTTCCCTCCCTCCATGTCTTTTTCTGTCACTGTGCAACCCCCTCTTCCTCATCCCCCTCCCACCCTACCTCTTCATCTCACCACATCCCTCTGCAACAATTCGCCCAAGGTGACCACAGCAAGGGCAGAACCATGTGATGATATCTCTTGCTTGGGTGTATGTGTATGCATATACGAGTGTGTGTTAGATACTGTGTTACTGGGTATATGTATGCATATACGAGTGTGTGTTAGAGACTGTGTTACTAGGTATGTGTATGCATATAGGAGTGTGTGTTAGAGACTGTGTTACTAGGTATGTGTATGCATATAGGAGTGTGTGTTAGAGACTGTGTTACTAGGTATGTGTATGCATATAGGAGTGTGTGTTAGAGACTGTGCTACTGGGTATGTGCTGGATCTTTTATGCGTGTTCACCTCAGCACGACTCTTTCAGCGGTGAAAGCGCCTTCGGGAATGGAATCATTCTGTGTGAATGAAAGCATGCCACTCTTTAGTACACACACATACATCAGTAGAGATGTGTCTCTCGATTGTAGATGCCTTATGGATAACATGAGGCAGAGAAAGTGTGAGTGTGAGACAGAGAGTGAGAGAGAGAAAAGGAAAAAGAGGTGATAGTGTTAGTGAGGACCTCTGTTGCATTAGCAGAGGATGCTGTTGCGTTTCAAAGTGCCTTGGTCCTTACCGGAGCTTTCAGAAGAAGACCATGTATCTCCCATGCGCACACATCTACATGCACATCCAGTACATGCAGGTGCATGAGAGAAAGAGAGATGGATGAATGTCTTAACAGTAAGGCTATATGAGCTGACCACAACGTTGTAAATCCCAGTCACGTCACACCTTTCCACGGGCCCTCATTAAGCATCACATCTGACAGGCTCAACAAGACACAGAAGCTCATGTTTATACCATCGATCTGGAGCTCCTGCTCTGCATGATCAGAAAACCGATACCTACGTCAGTCCACTGTGAGGCACAAGAGACACGATCCCTGTCTGTATATTTACACTACATCACCCAGAAGTCACCCTGGGTCAGGCCCGTGGACGTTGGCTCCCTTCCACACCCAGTCGTCCTCCAGCACACAGCGGTTTGCTGTTAGTATTCTGAAACTGCCCAAATCAAAGCCAATTGTTTCGCTATAGTGAATGGACATTCGTCTCAGTCTGGTATCGATCCCTCACTGTCAAAAAAAATCCAATGCCAGATTTTCATCCCTCCTCAGTCAGATCAGGGAGGGTGTGTGTGTTTGTGTGTGTGTGTGTGTGTGTGTGTGTGTGTGGGAGGGGGGGGGTGGTGGTGACTACATCTGGCTGGAGAAGGAGGCTTGTCTCTTGACCAGGCAGCATCCATCAGTCACTGGGGAGCAAATTAGCGTCTTAAAAGCTGTGCTCTCTCAGAGTTGGCAGAGGTATTGAGGCTGGCCCTAATTGATCATTTAAAGGAAATGTGTATGTGTATATGTGCTAACCCCACCAACATGAGCCTATGGTTGTGTGTGTGTGTTTGTCTATGGCCAATTGTGCCTAGTCTAACCGAGTCTTCTGTGAAGTGCGTGTTAGTGCCTGTCAAATATTTCAGCCTTAAGAGTCCCCCGCAGAGAAAACTCTCTCTTATCAGCAGAGCGCACAAACTCACAGACCAGCAGACAAACTGAAAGACAGACACGCTCTCCTCAGTATCTACATGCTGCACACACTAACCTGGGTACTTTGGCTGTGCCAGTCAGTGTCTCTCTGTACCCAACCAGCCAGCCAGTCAATCTGAGTCTACTCTTCCTCTCTAATTGGGATCAGGACAGCATGACCAGGAAGTGAACCCAGGTTCTCATTAAGTCAACAACCATCCCTGTGTTTCTAATTGAAATGGCACGTCCCTAAAATAACTACCCCCGCCTGTATCTCTCGCCCGGCGTCTCAGCCCCAAGTATGTTTCCCTCTCTCTCGTTCTTCTCCATCATCTCTCCTCTCTCATCCCATTTTGTCCTCCTCTCTCACTGATGCAGTACAGTAACTCATCACAGGGGAATATGTTGAAGGATGTTCCTTCTCGCTCGGTGTCTTTGTTGCCTCTGAAATAACCACTATTTCCCCAGCGGCATTCCCAGACCCACATGTGTATGCTCGCAGCCAATTAAAGCACACCTTCAAAAACATACCAAGTACTTATTCAAACCACTGTACATGGCCTAATTGCAGTAAACAATGACAAAATAGATTCTTTTGAAATACAGAGAAAGCTCCCAGCAGGACATGACACAGGCGTAACTGTGTGTATTAATCACACGTTGTGGTCACAGTAGCAGCAGCAGCATATTGAGTGTGAAGCCGAGCCTATTGCAGCCGACATCCTTATTCCTCAGTGTCAGCCCAACAACAGACTGACTCCTCCACACGTTGCCCACAATGCATTTCTCAGCACTGTTGTCCCAGGCCAACAAGGAGGCCACTGGGTAATCGCCTGGAATATCTCCGTTCCCCCCTGCACCCACCCCCCTCCCTCCATTCCCTCTCACTTGACTTCTGATACTGGGTGGGAGGGAGGGGGGAGGGGGGAGGGGGGACGGGAGAGGGAAGGAAGGTGGGTGACACTTAAGCTGAATTGCTAGCATATTTGTTTTTCTTTTCTTCCCAGTGAAAAGAGATTATTCAGCAAAGTGGGCACAATCACAGCCTTCCACCGAGTTTGCGCTATGTGGACTGAATGAGTAATCCTTCAGAGCCAAGAGGTGTAGTGTGGAGAAGAAGGGAGAGAGAGAGAGAGGAGAGAGAGAGAGAGAGAGAAGAAGAAGGTTGGATGTATTGATGGAGAGATGAAGGAGAGGACAGATGCGGGGAGAGATGAAAAGAGATGGATGAAAGGTTAAATGGATGGATGGTGAAAGTGGGATGGGATGATGTAAAGGGAGATGGTGGGATGAAAAAAAGAACATTCATTTAATAGAATTGATTAAGCAATGGAGACCGTGGAGGGAGATTTGGCAAGATAAAAGAAAGGGAGGAGGGATGGATGGATGGATGGATGGAGGGGAGTCAGGGTTGAAAGTGTGAGAGACTGTGCTGGACTTAGACTTTGATCCTGACAGCGTGTAAGATCATTAAACCATGACCTCTATAGGCGGCATTCCAGCGCTCAGGGCTGCTCACTGGTTGGTCAGCTTCAATAGCCAATTGATATAAATATCCCACACTGCAGCTCAGTATCCCCAAGATGCACTGATCAGAGGATGTTAGTCAGACTTATATTTTTCTCCAGCGGTCTGGAGCATGTGCTACAAGATGATGAAATCCGTTCCCCTAGATGATATCTCTCATCGACGTAAAATCGATCATCTCCCTGCATGCAAAGAGAAAGCTATTAAGCCAAGTAGTCCTACAAAATGCGAAAAAATAAGAAAGAAAGAGATAGCCTCTAAATTACCTCAGACCCATGGTGGGTTTCGTAATAAACACTCAAGATGGATTTTTGCCCCCCTTGGTTCTGCGAGAGAGCAGCCATTTTGATTAGAAAGTGTTATCAGGGATACCACACATTTAACTTGGATTACTTTCCAAGGAGGAAGTTCATTATTGTAGTGTTAGATAATAGCTAGGCAGAGCCCTGAGAGCAGTCTTGCTGGCTCTGGACTCTGCTGCTGAGGAGGGAGGAGAGGAGAGTAGGCACAGCTCACCTTTGGGCAACTGTTGTGATGCGTCCTAAATCGTCGCTGTCCCTCTTCTCCCTCCTTCCTTCCTTCCTCCCTTTCCTCCTTCCTACTAAACAGTCATCGGTATCACTCCCGTCGCGCGTGCGTGTGTGCACTTTGTGACTGTTCCGTCGACTTATCTCAACACAGCAACTGTCTCGTCCGCCCTTCCTTCCTGGCTCCTTCCCGCCCGCGGGCTATATCCCACCCTCCCCACCCCACACATCATCCCTTACCAGCAACCCTGTAATCCGGGCGGTCACCTCTCCCGAACCCGTCTGCTACCCTCCTCCACCGCAGCCGATAGCGCACGGCGCACAAAACACACGCCCCGCCCCCCCCCCCCCCCCCCCCCCCCCCCCCACACACCAAACAACCACCCCCCGCACCCGAGAAGAAACCAACCACTCGGACACAAGCCCACTCGTACGGGAAAACCAAGAACAGCCTGTGTCAGGAATGAGAAATCAGGCACAACCAAGGAGAGATGACACCTCATCAATCACTAAGGTGGGCGGCAACACTGCTGACACACATGATGATAATGGCACATAAACTCATAAAACACACACACAAAGCACATTCACAAAACTACAGACACATGACAATGGCTCCTTCATTTTTCATTATATGTTACAGTGGCAAGTGGCCTAGCAGCAAGAAGGTCCTGGATTTAGTCCCCGGGCAGGAGAGTCTCTCTAGGAGAGTCTCTCCTGGAGGCCTCCTGCATGTCTGCGCCACTCCATGAAAGCAGGTGTGTTTATGTGACCCACAATTTGAGATCGATGAAGCCTTGCTCTTGTTCGCTAAAGGAACGTTGCTCCACAATGACACACAGGTTCCATTCAGATCTAAAATAAGAGCCTCAGACGCTGCCTGTCTCACTCTGTCAGAGTATAGAACACAGACACTCAGTATAGAACACAGTCACTCAGTAGAGAACACAGTCACTCAGTAGAGAACACAGTCACTCAGTATAGAACACAGACACTCAGTATAGAACACAGTCACTCAGTATAGAACACAGTCACTCAGTATAGAACACAGACACTCAGTATAGAACACAGTCACTCAGTAGAGAACACAGTCACTCAGTATAGAACACAGTCACTCAGTATAGAACACAGTCACTCAGTATAGAACACAGACACTCAGTATAGAACACAGTCACTCAGTATAGAACACAGACACTCAGTATAGAACACAGTCACTCAGTATAGAACACAGTCACTCAGCAGAGAACACAGTCACTCAGCAGAGAACACAGTCACTCAGTATAGAACACAGACACTCAGTATAGAACACAGTCACTCAGTATAGAACACAGTCACTCAGTATAGAACACAGACACTCAGTATAGAACACAGTCACTCAGTAGAGAACACAGTCACTCAGCAGAGAACACAGTCACTCAGTATAGAACATAGTCACTCAGTAGAGAACACAGTCACTCAGCAGAGAACACAGTCACTCAGTATAGAACATAGTCACTCAGTAGAGAACACACTCACATCTGATACAGACAGCCAATCTCCCAGACTGCACACTGAGGGATTCCAGACACAATTACAAACTGTCAACTATCACTTGTCAACTCTCTACATAGACAGCCATGATGGCAAACATTTATCTTCTAATCGGGGAAAAAAACGGTTTTCTTTTCATCATAGTGATAGAGATGCTAGGAGCCAAATATTCATTATTATATTATTTCCAGTTCTTGTTAAGTGATACAGCAGCAGAATGCAACTGAAAAATGCGAGAAAAAAACGAAATACTATTATGAGATAGTTATAGCAGGATCAAAAGAGCAGGAATTTGGACATAAAACATCCCATAATGGAATCCTTTTGTCACTTCCAACCCTTTCTGCGTAAACTGTTTCATAACAACATTTTTAAAACGCACAAGCCTCCAGTGACAAATACACGACAGCCAGTCTTTTGAGTGTAGCTACAGTACATCTCTGTCAGGAGACAAAAAAACAGCTTTTTGCAAAACAGACAGATATCAAAGAGCAAGGCCATTTATCCACTTCAGATGAAGAGAATCCAACAAGAAGCCATTGTGTTTAGTGTCACATTGTAATGGTTCCCCTTGGAGGGAGGGGACTCTAGTTATACAGCAAACGCAAGGAGTCCCTGTCACACATTCTTCCCCGAGATGAGACACTACCACTGTCCAACGGGAGGACAAGCTGTGGATTACTGTGATGCAGGTGTGTGTGGATGTGCCTTCCACCTCAGTGTGTGCCCAGGACAGAGAGTCTACCCAGCTGGTGTTAAGCCAGGCTGAGGCTGTATATTGTGGCAAGCCTTCTTACAGTATCTGTCTAGCTCCCCTTCACAGACTATAACTCTCTTAAAGGCTCCAGAGCTGCTTCTACAGAAATGATTGCAGGGGAATCAGTCCCACCCCCCCTACCCAGGCATCCCAAGGGAAACAAATATTATGGGGGAGAGTAGAAACACACAAATGTTGTCAATAAGCATGTGAATATATAAAACGTGTACGTTTTAAGTGCACTACCAATTAGGTAAATATAATGAACATGTCTTGTAATTTCCTAAAAGTACATTCAATTTATGGATTCTCCTTTTTCCAGCCGGGGTGGGAGCTCAGCCCAGGGAGCTGGGCAGGCTAGGCAGACAGAGGAGGAGGAGGAGGAGACTCTGGAGAGGTGAGGCAGGGTCACCACTTAACAAGGACACTGTCTGACAGGGATCTGGCTGACAGCCCTCCTGACAGACAGATGGAGAGAATAGGAAGAAAGATGGAGCGGACAGACAGGGAACAATCAGGCAGGGTCAGTAGAGGCAGGGAAGTGACAAAGAAAGAAGGAGAGGAATAGAGAATGAGTTAATGGAAGAGTCTGGAGAGAAAAGAGAGGCAAAAAGATAAATTGGAAGTGGGAGAGAGAGCTACGATCACACAGGACGGAGAGAGGAAGAGAGAGACTGCTTTGACAGGAGGCCGGGGAGGAGGTGGAGCAATGTGTGGATGAGTCATAACTATCGGTGGAGTGATTACTTCCAGTCATTGGGGCTTTTGCACACAGAGCAATGACATGTCTACCACCACATCCTCACGCAGCATAGCACTGAATCCCACATCACACATCACACACACACACACACATGTAGGCACACGTTATATCCACTCCTCCACCTTTGGGTCTCACATTATCTCTAGTACAACATTTTCAGTACTTGGATAACTCCTGCATTACCTACACCTCACAGTCAGATTATTGTGCAGGTGGGTGTAGGTCTTCCATCACAGCAGATCCTGGATCTACTGGATTTCTTTCTAAGGGCAAAGCTCCCCCATCTGGCTGTGCCAGCATGCTGACTAGCAGCACTGCTAGGAAACACGTCTCTGTCTCAACTTCTTGAACGCAGGTCTCTCCCTCTGCATCACAGCCCGCTTCTATTAAGCAGCGGGCCGTGGATAAAATCGACAATTTGACACAACACCAGAAAAGACACACAGGGCTCAGTGTGCATCCATCTTACCATTATGAGAAACGTGCAAACCTGGATCCAATCTCGACAGTGGCCAGGTCTCCACCAATCACACGGAGTGTATGGCTTCCCTGATGGATCGCTCCAGTCATGTTCCTCCACCTGCCCCTCCTCCCCCCTACATGGGCAAATGCTCATAAGAACGATAATAAATGGCTTGCAAATCACGTGCAGGGTGTCGTTAATTTGCAATATGAAGGCAACACGGGAGAACGAGGGTGGGCAACTCTCAGAGCGTACGTACTCACACGCACCCATACGTGTCACCCATGCTGATGAGCTCCAATACCAAATCATAACCCACACAATCGCACCTCATTAACGGGTCACATGGAGCGCCGCTGACCGTTGCCATGGCAACTCCTGCTGACTGGCGGGGACACGTTCTGGGGGTCGGAGACCAGGGTGAGTAATTAATGTGTCCACATTTAAAACATTGTGATAGTGCCATGATGATGATTCAGGTGACTGTGAATAATATCTTTAGACGATCCACAGCTCTGGCCTTGGACAACATGCATGCTTACACTCACTCACAAACACACCGTACCAGTTTGATCCAGTTATATATATGTACAGGCTACAGCAAGGCTTTAAACAGGTAACCTCTTCCAGTCTAATTGGGAGGAAACACAAATCCTTTCCATCCTGAAGTAAACAAAACAGACTGCCTTTTCAGTTTGTTTAATGTCCCATCACCACTATATGGCATCTGTATGTAGTACTTTGTATTTTCATGCTGAAGCGAGAACCTTCTAGAAGCATGTAGAAACTGCCAAAGCACAGCAAAGTCCAAGTAAAACAAGAACTTGGTAGAAGGTTGTCCCAGTGTAGAGCACTCCAAAGAGCTGAGCTCAGGAGGCACCTGCAGTGTATGCTGGGAGTTGGAGTGAGGATGACAAGGACCCTCTGCAGAAGCAGCCTCAAGTTAGCACCAGCTTAGTCCTGCCATGCTAAAAGACCACAGTGGTACTGATGGAGCCAAGGCTGATATATATGAGTTTTAATATGGTCTACAAAACCGCTGTTCATGCAGGATATATGAAGGTCACTATTTCAAGATGACTGCAGTAGGTTCACACACCCTTCTGTTCAGATGTAATCGGAAGGCTTCCGTCTCCAGAGCAGCAGAAGGCTTCCGTCTCCAGAGCAACAGAAGGCTTCCGCCTCCAGAGCAGCAGAAGGCTTCCGTCTCTAGAACAGCAGAAGGCTTCCGTCTCCAGAGCAGCAGAAGGCTTCCGTCTCTAGAACAGCAGAAGGCTTCCGTCTCCAGAGCAACAGAAGGCTTCCGTCTCCAGAGCAGCAGAAGGCTTGCGTCTCCAGAGCAGCAGAAGGCTTCCGTCTCCAGAACAGCAGAAGGCTTCCGTCTCCAGAGCAACAGAAGGCTTCCGTCTCCAGAGCAGCAGAAGGCTTCCGTCTCTAGAACAGCAGAAGGCTTCCGTCTCCAGAGCAACAGAAGGCTTCCGTCTCCAGAGCAACAGAAGGCTTCCGTCTCCAGAGCAGCGGAAGGCTTCCGTCTCCAGAGCAGCGGAAGGCTTCCGTCTCCAGAACAGCAGAAGGCTTCCGTCTCCAGAGCAGCAGAAGGCTTCCGTCTCCAGAGCAGCGGAAGGCTTCCGTCTCCAGAACAGCGGAAGGCTTCCGTCTCCAGAGCAGCAGAAGGCTTCCGTCTCCAGAGCAGCAGAAGGCTTCCGTCTCCAGAGCAGCAGAAGGCTTCCGTCTCCAGAGCAGCGGAAGGCTTCCGTCTCCAGAACAGCAGAAGGCTTCCGTCTCCAGAGCAGCAGAAGGCTTCCGTCTCCAGAACAGCAGAAGGGCAACATTAGAGTTCCTAAGAGACCGAGCAAGATCAGCCCACAATTAGAGGCCATTTAACTGCGTCAGAAGGGGGAAACGGCTCAATGAAAACTGCATGTAATATTCATCAATGGGACCTTTCCTCGCAAATGTACCACCAAAAAAAGCGAACGTGAATGTATTTGAGTCTTGCTTTAGTCAAGCGCACATCCACGAAGCAGAGGGAAATGAAGGCTGAGAAACTGTCAGTGGTAATTATTTATAAGCACTTCACAAGGAGCATGATGCTGTTTTAATACAGGGTCTGATCAGCAGCCCCTCCAAGCAGCATGCTGCTACAGCTAGCAGGAACCTTTGGAAGGACAGGACGGTACTATACAAAGCGATTAAACTGCCACCAAACCATCTCTAATAGTAAAAGTAATAATTTATCATCGTGAGCCCAAATTTGAGGAAAAATCGATGAAATTGTAATTAAATATTGGACATAATGCCTTAGACAAGTAAAAATCTGATCGTGGTGGTGGAAGAGTAGGCATGAGCAGATTGGTGTTTGTGTGTGTGTGTGTCTAGTGTGTGTTCTGAGGATCGTAGAGCAACATTGCTGTAATGTCCTCCTAACAGTGTCATCATGCCCCTATTAACAGCAGTACCAGAGACCAACTCCACACACGCACGTGCGCTCGCACACACCCGTGCACGCACACACACACCCGTGTACACGCACACATGCACGCACGCACACATGCACGCACGCACACATGCACGCGTGCACACACACACACATGCATGCACACACACACTGTGCTTGATCAACAATCAGTGCTTGACTGGTAGCATAACAGTACAAGCTCATTAATCTATCTCTCTTCATTACATTATCTAACCAGAAACACATGCATACTCACACACACATGCACACAAACAAACTTCTCTGCCTGCTTGTGTATGTGTGCCAGTCCAAAGTGCACTGGCTTCAACTGCCTCATTCAAGCATGAAACGCTTACAGGGCAAGCTCTCAGCTGCAAAAGACAATCAATCACCTCAATCACCTCTAACTGTTGTTGGTACCAAACGCTGTACAGCACAGCCGCACTGCATTTACAGTTGAACAAGGTACAGCATTTCTGTATGGTTCAGTAAAGGCTGGATCTCAGCAACAGAAAACAAGTCTGAAATGACTGTGGCCCTCAGGGACAGGGAGTCAGGATGATGATTGACTGAACTACTTCATGTTGCTGCTGTCAGCCATATATACTCATGGCTTATAATGGGACTATTGGTAGAGAACAAAAAAGTCCTTCATTTTCCAACCTGTCCGTTCCTTGATTTTCAATCAGAAGGACACACATGAAACACACCCAGTTGCTGGACCTGGAGTCAAGCCTGTTTGGGAACTGCAACGTGTCCGTGGCTCTGTATCTGTCTGAGTGTGAGCATGAGGGTGTGCGTGAGTCTGAATGAGATGTGTGTGCAAGCATTGGTGTCTCTCCAAAGGCTGATGCACTGAGAGTTGGGACAGCTGATTGGCTGCCACCGGGAGAGCCTTAGCCAGGTGCCTTAAGCCGGGAGAAATCGCAATTATATTTCTGAAAACCTCACAAGCGCACACGCTCTCAGGGGAGGAAGCATTACATTGTGACTCATTCATTTTTCAGGAAGATGTCTTTGTCAAAAAGCCAGACATTGCATTTTGAGACGCTTCATCGATGTTTGATGAGGAGGAGCTGCATTAAAGATAACAGGCAAGAGACAGTGAAGAGGAATCATCCAAACAAATATTCACTCTGTGGTCTTCAAAATCTACATTGTTTACTGACTACAGCATTACTTTGTCTTTTCATCACAAATGGAATGATAATTCCTCAAAAACAGGGGTGTACTAAGAGACTGGGCTGGAAAGAGGCTCATAATGAACCAAACGAAGATATTTTTTGCTTGGATCTTTCTCCTGCAATACCACCCCATTCCAGAAGAGGACACTAGATGCAATGTGACAAACTGATCTGCAGTGCACATTCACAAATACAGTTACATGTTTAGGCCTCCAATAACAACATACTTCAATAGGAAGCATTGCAAGACTTCATTGCAAACCTGTTATGTCAATCCCCAATATTGTGGATAGGGCAGAGATCTCATTTGTTAGCGGTCCAGAAACTGTAACTATACATTGAGCCGTACAGACAGAAAGGCAAACCGCGGTACCATACAGGCTATCCTAAGGTGCGGACAAGGGTGTGTTGATGCTGTAGTAGACAGTCCTGACCTAGCTGTAACATGGACAACAGTGCTCCCTATTGGTTCTGTACAGTAGCTCTACACACTAGGTCAATCTGCAGACCTGGCAACCCACCCAAGAGAAAGAAATGACTGACTAGGACTATTGGCGAGTTTGGTGAAAGGAAACTACTATATAGAAACCCACTAATCGCGTTAGATCGTAACTATAGATAAAGTACATCACCCAAGATACCCAACAATCTCTGAACTTAAATATAGTCTGTGGTACTTCAACGAGGCGGGCCCCTCAAATTTGGCAACCCACTAATCCATTCCATAGCTACCTTGTAATCCCTCAGCTCAGAACTACTGTCCACAGTCGCCACTGGCAACCATCTGAGGAGTGGTGGTAAACTCATTAACATTGCCACCACAACCTAGCAACCCCTCCTAATGCAGCACACATATCATGATAGTCAGGGCCCTTCCATCTCGCTTCAGGAAGTCATCCAGGTCACTTGGCTTGACTTAGCCTCTGCCCACTTCAAAATAGTCATCCAGGTGTCCCCAGTGACAACTGGCAGTAGCCTAGCATTATGGTTAACACTAACATCAGATGAATGGCTTTCCAATGGTTGACTTTTACAGTGGGGTGATGAACTAACAACTTCAAACTGCTGTGGGTGCTAGTAGTGATGTGAACCTTTGAAAAGGGGCTCGTGTAGCTAGCTCACATTAGCAGTCTATCCCACACCCTAGAACCAAGACAGAAATCGCCAGCAGGGAAGAAGGGAGGAGGGTGGAAGAGGAGGGGGGCAAGGAGAAAATGTAGGGAGAAAGCGAGAGCCAAGTTTAGCAGAATATCTTCTGAGAGACGCATTTTACGCAGAGTCATCATAAAAAGAAAGCAAGCAGTAACTTGTGCCTGAGTTTTAATCAACTCCCCGCTCCAACACTTTGACGCAGTGAATAGGTGGAGAGGAGAGAGAGCAGTTTCCATTCAGGAGCGGAACCCTTCCCTGGCTGACGGACCGTCAGCGACTTGATGTACAGGATGGGGCTGAGCCATCTGTCAGAAACTGCTGCTGATTGTGATGTTTCTGCCGATTGCTTTAACATCTCAAAACCTCCATCGCAACTTCACAGAGACAGGCAGAGCTGGGCAGCTGAGGCAGGGGAGGGAGAGAGAGACTTTGATTTTTGAGTGAATAAAGGGAGGAGTACAGAGGTAGATTGAGGGAGGGAGATAGAGAGAAAAGAGGTGGAGATAAAGCTAGAAAGGCAGTTAGAGAGAGAGAAGGAGGGGGTGGAGAGGAGAGAAGGAGAGCGGAAAGAGAGAGTGTCTCTTCTTTCTGCCAGAAAAGGAGTGCATAGAGAGTGAGAGAGAGAGAGAGAGAGAGAGAGAGAGAGAGAGAGAGAGAGAGAGAGAGAGAGGAGATGCAGGTGTGGATTGATCATGATTGTGGAGGAGAGTGACAGACACTTTGTTTTTGTGCTGAGAGTGAATTATTCAATCCTGTAATATAATTTCCATGCCTACATAACCTCCAGTCATGGACAAGTACAGGAACTTTTCATTATTCAAAACACATCGACACTCTCAGACACGTAAGCTCGGCAGAACTTGGCGTTATCTTAGGTGGAACCGGAGGAATGCATATTGTATGCATTCTAAACATAACTGGAGAGGTAATGTACTGTAAAATCTGCATAGCACTTGCATAGCACTTCCTCTGCTGTGAACGCTCACACACTCACTCACACACTCACTCACACACTCACTCACACACTCACTCACACACTCACTCACACTCACAAGTTGCCTCGGTATGGTAGGTGTGGGAGAGCGACATGCATGAACCCTCATAGACACACGGACGCACACACACAAGCTTACCCATTTGCATGCACACACACACACATATACAAACACACACAACAAAGCTTACGCACTTGCATGCACACCCCATCCAAAGGGACACAAACAGCGTCTAGTACCGCAGAGATTCAAGGATCGGAAGGGCAAAGCCCTGAGTTTTGATGACTGAAGTCAGGAAATGTTCTGTATTCACCAGACAGGTCAAACATCTCAGCTACCAGGCACTTTGCAAGAGTAATGTGATCTCAGCTACAGTGCAACATATGTCCACGTACTGTACACAACCATACTGTACACAACCATACTGTACACATACAGACACACACACACACACACTGCAGCAGCAGCAGCTGTGAGGGCACAGCAAAGCAGTGCTGACAGGGAGGCCCTGACTGCATCTGCAGCCCTCTCTGCAAAACAGGAGAAACACCCCTGCCTGTTCTGTCTGTGCACTGACAAGATAAACAGCAGTACCTGCACTCTCTGTGAGAACGCCCTCACGCGCAAGCAGACAACCTCCGACATGCCATCTCGTCATTACGGAGAGGAGCAACACCAGCCTCCCGTGTCAGGGTTTAGTTTACCCTGCATCACAAGAGCAACACAGTGAAAATCACAAAGGTAAATTATTTCCCCAATACAGCTGCTTGGCATAAACGGCTGCTAACCACTCTCGCCCAAGGAGGCTGTAATTGGAATTAAAAGGCCAGCTGTTTGTCACAAGTATTGCCAAAGAGCTGCATATCTAATCTAAGCATATGTTCCCATAGCCACGACAGCATGGCTCTGACGCTAGTCGCATGCTGGCAGCAAGGCTCATCGAGGTCAGAGACCAGGGAGCAGCACCCCCTCCAACCCTCACCCCATCCAGCCATTACTGCATGTTAGTGAAGCCTGAAGGAGGGGACTGTCACCCACAACAGTCTGGTCCCTGTCACACACACACACAGAGCCTCACCCCAGGACACCAGGACAGTGGAGTTCATATCATTCACATAACGCCAGAGAGCAAGTCGGGGAGGGAGAAAGAGAGAGAGAGTGCGCATGTGTGTGTTCATATGAGCCTCTGTGTGTGTGTGTGTGTGTGTGTGTGTGTGTGTGTGTGTGTGTGTGCGTGTGTGTGTGTAATGACTGAAGGAACAAAGACTAGTCCTAGGAGAGGTATTGATCAGGTCCAGGACACTCCCCGTTGGGAAATTTCAGCTCCCACCCATCTTCCTTAAACAGACCCAGCAGAGGAGAAAATTCAAATCAATGGCCCTCCAAAAGGAAGGGAGTCTTCAACATGAGCCAGCTCCCTGGGCCCATGCTGAGGCTTGTGTTTCCAACCACAGTGTTACTATCACAGCCAGGGCTACAAATGACCTTTTTACGTTGTCTCCAGGTTGCATCTGATTGATTCCCTGATTGGATTTCCAGTTTCTTGGCTCACATATACAAAATGGGAGAGGCAGAAGTCGCAGAGTGCTGAGTTCCCGCCATTTCACTGGTTGATTAGAGTACAGTGCTGATGGGAAAGGATTGTACTCTAGCACTAACTCAATCACCATTTTTGTATGTGTGTATCGTGTGAGTGCGCAAATGCGTGTGGAAGTGATAAGCAACAGCAAGACTGTCCTGTGGCTCTGCTCTGCTTTCAGGCATACAGTTCCTCCATCCATAACTCTGGTGGAAAGAGATTCCCCCGGGTGAAGACGAGAATCACTAGCCAGCATCCTCTTGACTTGAGTAGGTCTGGGCTCAACAGCTTTCTAAGAAGATGCAGAGGGTGACTAATTGATTGTCTAAAAACCAAGGCATGCAATGCAGAGGCGTTCTGAATGAGGGAGATAGGGGAACGTTTTGGCATTGAGGGGATCCTGAGGAACCCCAGATTGGGCTGACTAGTGTTAGGAGCCTCGCCTGAACAAAGTCATCCACTTCCTCCAAAAGAAATTCTGAAAAGGCCAAACGTTATCTTGCCATCTGTAAGATGTGTATGGCATTTGGAGGAATATGATGTTCCTCAGCAAAATATAACAAAAGCTGCACACTAACTATAAATATATATATGTTTTAGCATCAAGCTATCCCTGAACTCTCTGAGCAGTCTTGGACTCAGAACTTTGTGATCTTTGTCTCTCAAATGCAGTACTCAGCTGGAGCACACGCTCCTCGGAACCGCTCCAAATAAACAGCTGAGCCACACCCCGCCCCCTTAACAGGCGCATTTGACCAGGGATACCCCCTTCCCCCAAGGCGTCCATCAGGGCCCATGTTTGCTAAAGTCGGTGTTCAAGGTGAGTCTGGGGGTTAGGAGCTGATATCAGCGGTGAGCGGCCTGAATGATGTGTCTCTGCTCGGGGGTAGAGAAGAGGCGAAGGTTATGACTCAGACAGGAGGAGTCTGGCTGCAGTCTCTGGCGTCACACCCTGAGTATCAATCTCATCGGTCCACACACCACTCAGAGAGCCCAGCTAATGATGCACGAGAGGAGAGACTGGGGGAGAGGGGAGAGAGACATGCAGAAGGAGCAGGAGAGGGAGAGAGACAGAAACGGGTGAGGACGAGAGGAAGAGAAGATGAGGAGCAAAAAGAGAGGGCGCAAAGGGGAGATGGCAGCAGGGACACAGTGGAAAAAGAATGTGTAGACAAGGACATTACATACACTATAATGACTCACAGTAGCCTTTCCTTACAAGCTCTCTTGGTGTAAATGTGCTTGACATTTTGCCGGGGGAGGGGAAGGGGGAACCCACATCTTGGGCAGCCTGTACCTTGTTAAAAGATAAAAATAAAACTCTTTTTTTGGATTCCAAGTCTGTTCCGGTTGTCTTGATAGCTACAGAGCCTGTTCTGGAAAGAAGCTCCTATGAAGGTTTATTTGTCTGGCCTTGAGATAAGGCTAAGCAGAGCTTTGCTGCCCTTCACTTCAGCTCCGCTGAGCATGGCTAAACCGTCGGAAGTGATTGGCTTTCCAAAGTCACCTGGTGGAGGGGAGACCAGCTGGCAGTGTCAGCTGTTTCCAAAGTGCAAGTTGTGCCACCTAACACACACGTACAGAAAAACACACACAGGGAGCAGGTAGGTAAAGTTACAATTTGAGAAGGATATCTGTCCAGTCAACTGAAAACACCTCAAGCTGGTTTTCAGAGAATGCTTACATACCTGGCCTCCATTACATCTGGCTATCGCTCCTTTCCATGGAGACGAGCCACACAAGAGCTGTTTTCAGTGGTGCCATTTAACTTGCTGTTCTCTAGGGGAATCAATGATCCCTGACATCTGAAGGTGAGGACAGTCTCTGTATCATGGGAACACATCATCCACCAGCAGAGAAGAGCAGCCAGTTCACACACACTAAGCACACCGCACACCAGCCTGACCACACAACAGACTGACTAGACACCAGCCTGACCACAAACCAGCCTCACCACACACCAGCCTGACTACACACCACCCTGACTACACATCAGCCTGATCACACACCAGCCTGACCACACACCAGCCTGACTACACACCACCCTGACTACACATCAGCCTGATCACACACCAGCCTGACCACAAACCAGCCTGACTACACACCAGCCTGACCACAATACACACCTGGTGCGCTCGGTATTGACAGACACAGGAGTTGTGTTTCAGATGAAAGTCCTTGTCTGATTGGCTGAGCGTGCACACGCATGCATAATCACTGTGGTGGAGGTTAACTGTCGGTCTGCTAATTAAACTCTGACGGTATTAAACATATTAAACATCTACTCGTCTGGGTCATATTAGAGCCTAATTAGAAATCAGGAGGCTCGTGCAGCAACGCCGATCACCCTAACGACCATCAATGCCTGTGAGCAAATTAAAACACAACCGCTGGTAATCAGAAGTCACTCTCCGTGAGGAAACAGACACTTTGCTAAATCCCACTGTTAGACTGTTACTGTCTTGTTTTACAGCTAGCAGAGGTAGGATACTTAAAATGTGGCTTTGTGTGTAATAACCCTGCTGTACTGTATTTACAAACATCCTCAGACAAGCGCAACACCATCCATGTTGGATAAAACCCTGTGGTTGGGGATCCCTTGTCTAGCACACTGCTGGGCAACAGACCAAAGATGCATGACTCGGATCAACACTCCAGGCTACAGGTCGCCCCTTCTAATCCCTGATGGACAAAGTCCCCCCCCCAACAGGAATGATCCAGATCATCTGCAGTAGCACAGTAAGCCTAGAATGAAATAACAACACAGACACAGTTCTATTTGCTGTCCTCTTTGGATCTTGGAGAAAAAATATATATACTGTATTTATATCCCATAATAGTTATTCGTGAACAAGTGCCAAGTAGCTAAAATCCATGTAGAGATCAGGAAGTGTCAAGTGTTGTGTGTGATCAATGTTGGCCTAACAGATTAGCAGCTTGTGAGGAATAATGTCACATGTTATAATGGAGAAGAGCTTTAAACCTGGAGAATTAGTGCATGTCTGTGAAACACAATAGCTCTATTCAGTCTAAAGGAACTTCACCTGACCACTGCAATACTAATGAATAGTTCAAGTTCTGTTGTTTTTAAATTGACTTGAAGGTCAATCCTTTTGGTGTAAACCATACACACGCACACACACACACACACACACCAGCATACCCCCATCAGAAATGAAACGACCTGATTTAGGGGAATGATGAGAGCAAATGAGAGAAGTGTCCAGACAGCTGTGAGTCAGAGAGTTAATCTCTATCCATTAGTGCTCCTCTAATGAAATGAAGACCTACTAAGGGGACGTCCTTCAACGGGACACCCAATTACATCAACTCTGATTGACAGAGCACCATTCAGGACAAAAAGGAGAGAGGGCATTTTACATAATTGTTTAATAAGTCAGCTCTTGAATGAGAAATGTGTTGTGAAATGAGTGGCTTGCAGGCTGAATTGGGTGAAGTGAAGTGGCCGGCCAGCCAGTTCTGTGGAGAGGCAAGGGGATCAACGCCACAAGAAACAGGGCAGACCTCCTGTTAATGGAAAGGCCTTTCTCTGGCTCTCTCTGTTGACAAGGTTACAGCCTCAATCTCAAACACCTGCAACCTCCAGTCGATCACAGCGTTCTGTCACATTGACTCGGGGGGGACAGCGGTGACGAAGGCAAACGTCTCTGTATTTGAGAGCTGGTTCAACACCGCCTGGTGTGATCAATGGCTCGATGCTGAACGCATCGTTAACAAAGGTTGCTCTGATGACGAGGCTGGGCGTTTGTCTGGGCACGGCGTGCAGTTTTACTACCGTCTCATCGCTGACAACCAGCGCTGAGGGTTGTGACCGATTAAAACCAGAGCTGTAAAAATGACACCCTTTAGCAATCAGCTACAAGTCTGCTTGTGTCTCCTAATAATTGAGAGAGAGAGAGAGAGAGAGAGAGAGAGAGGGAAAGGGAGAGAAAGAGAGAGGGAGAGAGAGAAAGGGAGAGAAAGGGAGAGAAAAAGAGAGAACATGCTTGAGCCAGGACACACATCGGAAGGAACATCATTCTACAATGGGACGAAGGGACAGCAAATTAGAAGCAGAACAATGTTCAATTACCGTGCTATTTTTACCTTCCACGGGCGACTTGGCTCACTAAAAGGTGATGCACCCTCTCTAGCCTTGCCTTTGCATGATAAAGATAGACTTGTCAAATCCTGGCTAATGGGGAAGTGAGGCAAGCCAGGAGTGAGAGTAGTTGTAAGTAATTGGCATTATCATGTCAGGAACAGAGAGAGCCCTGTGAAAGATCTCCCCATCTCCTGAGGTAATTAGTGTTGAGCACCTGCAGGAACGAGGCATAGGAACACATAGAGACACACACAGGGACACACACACAGAGAGCTGGGTGATGGTTATTTTTTATCATTTTTGTCTAACTCCTTCCCTTGGGAGTCATTGCTCTACTCAATTAATTTGACTGATTCCAACGAAATTTCAGGCGTTCAGGTACCACCTTGTGCACCATTACAGAATGAGTAATACCCATCAGGGTGTTTGTCATCATTTTCCAGCATTGATTTCTGTCTCGGCCTCTGATTCTGGCTGAGCCTTACCCTAGACTCAGACTCTGATTCTTCCTCGGTATTACTGCCAGCCCCAGCCCCAGCCCCAGCCCCAGCCCCAGCCTCAGCCTCAGCCTCAGCCTCAGATCTCAACTTCAGCTCTTTCCAGTGCTCTCATGAGAGCCACTCCAGCAGAGGGAAAGCGGAGAGAAAAAAGAGAGAAAGAAATTGAGAGAGGGAGAGAAAGATGGCTAGAAAAAGGTTCAGAGGTGAAGCGTCTACATCACACTAAGCTGGGATCACACAGCCACATGTATCTTTACAGAGGGCAGCACATGCTCCAAGCTGCTGGGCCATCGCCATAGTCTGTCATGCTAGCTTTGGTGGAGTCTGTTCTGGTCTTAAGTTCTGTAGATGTGGAAGTAATGACAACTTAAAGTCAAAGGCATGTGGGTTACACTGAAGCAAGCCCACCATTACCATCCCCTCAACATACTTACACACTGCTTCGCTAGTGTGTATTGCATTTACATGCCAATGCTGACTAATTAAGACTCCAGAAAAAAAACTTTCTGTTCAGTAGAAAGTCCAGAGCTGTGTTCTACATATTTAAACTTTCTGACAGGTCGATATTTATGAGACAGACGGCAATATCAATTAGGTTTCCCCCCATTTCTCAGCAGGCAACGCCGGGGAAATTAAAACTGGAGCGTTTAAAGGTGCCAGATGAGCCTTGTAAATTAGCCTTGAGAAGGATTCATGGGACACTTTATAACTCCTCTGGGCTGTCTTCATCTCAGAGAGAACAAACAAACGTCAGCCAGGCAGACAGAAGCCCTCTCTGGGGGGCTGAAACATTCAGAAACACAAACACACCATCTGCTGTTGTTTTCATATCTATACTTAATATGCTATTATGAATGTTCATAAAATGCACACGTCTCCGGTGTTCAGGACTACCGTTTCCCTGGAAACCGCTCCATCCAGCGGGCAAACAACAGGATTTGTTGGTTGTTTTCTTGACCTAGTCAGCAATGTTGTGAAACTGTGAATGCTGGTCTGATCCTTCTTAAATAGGTCTATGCAGTAGCAAAAATATACCAATGACTCTACAAATTCACTCTAACAAACGCAAATACACACACACACACACACACACAAAATGCACATACAGCCGACACACATCCATTTTCTGTTTCACTGGTATCCAGGTTACATTCGAACCGGTCAGATAATTTAGTGAAGCTAAACCTTTCATGGAATCTATAGCAAGTTCTCCTGTTAGGCAACCGTGGAAAAGACCACACACATACTGTAGGCTGTGGGCTTGTATGTGTGTGGTCTTGTTCATGAGAAGCAAAGTTCTGAGTCCCAAAGCAGAGCTGGACCCTAGATAGTAAGACACAGAGAAGGACAGAACATTGAAGGTACATTTTCATATAAACTCTGGGAAAAAAAACTAATGAATCTGGAGAGAGGGGGACTAGAGAAATGTGTGAGGCTGTAATTGGGAGACAAAAGGAACTGGCTTTCTCAGGGTTCCTTTCACTGTTGGTTGTTGTGGGATTGAGTCAAAACCGATGACAACAAAAGAGTTTCTGAGGTGATATTTCCCAGAGTAATGAGACCCAAACAGAATCAGTAGAAAAAGGAATTCACCAAGTGTCCGTGTGCAGGAATCTATCATCTGAAATAGCTGCCAAATTAACATTACACATTGAAAAGCACTTAGCTTGCACACATGTTTAATTCAACGAGCCGACAAACAAAGCTAGATGTCACTAATGCATCTGAGCTGCAGAGGAGGTTTACAAGGCCGTCCATGTATTTCACAAAGCTTGAGGTGGTTCAACAACAACAAAACCTTTCATTTAATTTTTTATCGTGTACTGGCTGAACATGAGCAAATGAAGATAGTCTGCCAGATAGACAAAGAACCACCATTATGCCAAACAAAACTATTCTGTCTTGTGTTATGTTTCATCTGTTCTATTCCTACACCATTATTCCCTGGAGCTCTGGTAGGATACCTATCCAATTCCACTGAGCCTTCAAAAACAGACAGATAGGACTGGACAATGGATTTGATGACCAGTCCCTCAGGCAAGCGTGTCCACGTGACAGCCCTGTCCCCACTTACCATCTCATGTCACAAGCAGGGAAGGAGGGATGAGAAGTAAGAGAGGTGGAGAGGGCTACGAAGAAGAGCAGACGAGGGTTGTCTGTCAGAGGGAGTGAGAGAGCAGGGGGCCAGGACATGACATCACTGCCAGAACTGTCTCTGACCCCTGACTTGTGTGCCCAGTACCTCTGATGTCCAGTGACTGACTGACAAGAACCTCTCCCCTCTGTGTTCCAATAACTGCAAATCAGCAGAAGTCTCTCATTCTCCAAGCTGAGTCGTATGCCGCTTGTTCAGGGGACCGTGTAGGATGCTCAAGTACTCTATTATCTACAAATGGAATTGTTGTTTACAGATTTTTTTGTCAAATATTACCAAACTCACAGATCAACCACCCATTCATATAAACTAGCCGTTGTGTAAACATGTAAACGGTTACCAATCAGAAAAGCTCAAATTCCCAAATTGTTCTATCTACCCTCTCAGACAGAAAAACCCTGCCCTCCTCTCCTCTCCCCACCCCGCACCCCTTCCCCCCAGACCTCACCTGAGCCTGTCCTCCTCCTTCCTCCTCAGCCTCATGTCTCTCTGCACCACCTTCAGGACGTGGTCTGCCTCGTCATCTGTCAGACCCGACAGGTCCAGCTTCCGCCCCATCTCTCCTGGCCGCGCCAGCTCAGCGAAGGGACTGCTTCTGGGGAAGAAGACCGAGGAGGCTCGGGGGGCCAAGGCTGGGACAACCCTGTAGGGAGGTGGGAGGAGGAGAGAGGAGAAAGCAGATGACGAGAGAGAGAGGGGGGGGTTGGGCACAAGGGATGGAGACAGGGTGAGACGGGTGTGGAGAGAAAGGGAGAAAGGAGGGAGAGAGGAGGGAGGACATGGAGAGCTCCATTAACTCTGGTGACTGTAAACGATGAGACTGAGTTCAGAGAGAGAGCCTGGTGAATGATGATGAGCCTGGACAATTATCTGTCCTGTTATTGACCTGCAGGACAGAAAGACTCTCTCCTCTCCTCTGCACACTACACTCTAGTTCTCTCTCACCCTCCTCTCTCTCATCCTATTTCTTGTCATGGTGAAAAGCCTTTCGTCTACCAGAGCAGAGAGTGACAGCTAGTCTCTGATGTCAAAGACAGTCTGCGGGAGACAAATGTTTTATTGTGGACTGTACGTTTCACTGTGTCCTGTCTTGGGTAGGAGCCTTGACATCATATGTTTCAGCCAGCTAGTGAAGCCAATGAACATGCATCACAAGCCCATTGACAACACTGCAGACACACTGGGTACTGTGTTTTCACCCACCCACACACACACACACAGATGCACACAAATACACACACTTAGTCACGTTCTTAAGTGGAAAGCTGTGAAATCTCACCATCGCAGTAAGCCGCTGCTGCTGCATTTTGTGCATAACAATGTCATTCACAAGGCCTCCCACCCTGCCTACTGCAGCTCTCAATGACAAGCCGTCATCTGCTACCAGAGCTAGATTACTCAGCCTATCACACTGACCCCTGCAGCAGAATAAGAACCACACCCCTCGCCCTCCCCCCCCCCCATTCTCACTTGCTTGTATGAACACCCTCTACGCTCACCGCTTTATCATCATCAGATGATATGATTGCCTGGAAAGCTGGTTCACCGCATGGACAACTCTTTGTTCCTGCTGCACAAATACACACACTTAGTCACGTTCTTAAGTGGAAAGCTGTGAAATCTCACCATCGCAGTAAGCCGCTGCTGCTGCATTTTGTGCATAACAATGTCATTCACAAGGCCTCCCACCCTGCCTACTGCAGCTCTCAATGACAAGCCGTCATCTGCTACTAGAGCTAGATTACTCAGCCTATCACACTGACCCCTGCAGCAGAATAAGAACCACCACCCCTCGCCCCCCCCCCCCCATCTGCTGCATGAACACCCTCTATGTCTCACCCTTTATCATTCACAAAATATTGCCTGTAAGACTGGTCACATGGACAAACTCTTTGCTGCAAATGTCATAATTCCCTGTTGGGCTTATAATGTACGCACCTCTTTTGCGCGTCACTTTGGATGAAAGCGCCTGCTAAATGAAAAAATGTAAATGTAACTGACGACAGAGTGGAGAGAATGTGATAACACCCCTCACCCACCCCCTCCACCCCCTCTCCCTCTGCACTTCAGCTGAGGATAGTGCCTCTAGGCTGAGCTATCTAGGTCTGTCACACGTGCCTGTGGCCCTGGCCTTGGGGAGAAGGAACCGCTATACTGTCCTAATGTAAAGAGCAGCAAAAATACTCTATTATTTAAACCCAGGGGCCAAGGTAATTATTCAGCTCCTGCTTTTTATAGCTGTGTCATTGGCAGGGAGGCAGGGGAGAGGGGGTATAAATGATCTGTGGGTGTCAGTCTTTAGAAGAGGATGCACACACTCAGTCACAGCTTTAGGCTGGGTGGCATCCAACACCCTCTGTATGGATTCCTGGTCAAAGCCAACATGCAGACACATCCTGGCTGTATGAGCACACAAACGCACGCACACACACACACACACACTCCAACACACCTCCTCGTCCCAGCACACTTGAGTGCTGATGTCACCACATCTGCATCATGCACCACCAACAGCCCGCCCACCAGCACACGGCAGACAAAAGCCATCGATGAGCCATCGCTCTGAACCCAGCACTGCAGGATGTGTGGGCAAGTGCTTCGCAACATGACAAGCTGCAATGAACTGAACAGCCGCACAAGGATCGGAGATTGGGTCGATTTGCAACACTGTCATTCGCTCTGACAGAGACGTTCTTCAGTCATAATGGGGCTGATTGCTTGTGAGTATTTGAATCAGACACGTTCTTTGTGGGAACCGCACATGTCATGGGGCACCCAGCTGTCCTGCACCAATGACAGGACTGTGGAGGACAACTGGGCAGAGCTGCCTGGGAAGTTCACCCAAGGCCAACAGCACAGTGGGTCCTGTGATCTAAACAAACATTTCCCTCACTGCTTAGTCTTTGATTGGCTGACCTTTAAACGCAAATGAGTCACTGCAAGAAATCAATGAGATGAGGAAAGTTTAGGAAGACAGTAAATGAGCCGTAGCAGGGTAGGACAGGCAGGAAGTGGGAGGAAACTAGAGCACCTGACGGAGCACAGACACAGGAACCTGTGCCAATTGTGAAACAAATCAATACAAAGCATTCATATGCCAAATAGGCATACAGTACCGTGCAAAAGTCTTAGTCACCCAAGATTCTTTTTATTTTTTTATTAGCATAGTCTGACAAATGCGTAAATAAATAATGATAGTATGGGGTTTTTTGTGCGTGTGAATTTCTGTGGCAGGTGTAAAAGTGCAATGTTGAGAGAATTTTTGTTTCGCCTTTTAATTTGATTATTTCTCTAAGCACTTTTGACACTTTTTACTTTAGTGCAATCTGCACTTCAGACTTCTGCACAGTACAGCACGCATACACAGCACACGCATACGCACAGGAACACCCACATTGATGCAGAGGATGAAAATGTCAGCTTGGCATGCGCACACACACAAAGACAAAGACATTTGTCCGTTTTCTGCAGCCTATCACAGCGGAGTGTGTGAAGCCCAGGGCTCACTCCTAGCAGATGGAGGTCTGATGAAGTAGGCCTCAGAACGAGCTCAAAGGGCATGGGCAGCCAAGCGCTAAATGAACTGCTTGTTTTAGCCTCTCCGTAGAATCAGTGTTTAGCTGCAGCCTGAAGGACAACCGCCACCTCCGTTCACAGACCAGCCAATCACGTTGACATCCGACGAGGAACCTCATGAATAAAAACCAATCGTCTTACACGTTCCTCTGCGGCTGCATCTGTGGACAGCGGCGTGGACGGTGCCGTGTGTGACCTGTCGGTGCAGGGATGTGTTCTAAGACGTGAAAAAAACCAGCCAGGGGTTTGTAGAGCCTGGAATAATTGTACCTATAGATCACAGAGAGCAGCCCGTGGCGTGGCGGTCACCTTGAGAGGTAGAAACAACAGACACGGAAGAACAAGCGCGGGGGAACGCTCCCAAGTTCCCTCCAAAAACTGTGAAGGGATGGAAAATAGTCCACCCCAAACAGTAGCCCTTATCTTGCATCAAGTCTTTTTCTTTTGCCTCTGTTTGGCCATTTGTCTTTTTCAACTAGGCTAATGCCCCAGAGAGAGGAAGAAGGTAGAGGAAGAGGGGACTCTTGGGGCCTGAGACGTGAGAACAACCATCTGTCAGTGGCGGCCTCCGCCCCCCAGCTCTTTGAGGGGCACCAGGCCATTTGTCACTGTCTGATGCAGTGCTATCACACTCTGTGCCTGCCTTGCAATTACCACCCTGTACACAGGAAGTGTTAAGGTGAGAATATGAGAACAGTTTGCAGTTGTTTACAGTCGTATTCCGGTAAGCTTTTTTTTGCGATCCCCCGTGGAAATAGCTCACCACACAATCACTGATGTCACCTTTAATGCAAAGGTCCTGATTAAAAAGGGAAGGTTGTTGAATCCAGAAATAGCTTCAATGCTGCTCCTGTGACCTATGATGTGCAGACTGAATAGATGCTTTCTGCTCAATGTATTTGCTTTCATATCGAGAAAGATCATAGGAACGGGCTTTAAAGAAGCCTATTGTCATGCAGGGATTAATCTTAGTCTATGGAGATGAAAGCTATTTTCCCTAAAAGCCTCTGAACGGCCAAATCATTCTTATCAACAGGTGTCAGGCAGCCATGATGTCAACTCATCTGCAGCAGCAACCAGAGACTGCCCCCAACCCTGTATCAATGAGTTTTCTTTACCACGTTCGATTCTTTCCCGGGGCTGTATATATAATCCTACGGTACACCTTGCGAGCTATGCCAGCTTGGATGCTTGTTGCACTGAGTCCACTCTTCTGAGAGTGTGCCTACAGTCTGTGTTTCATAAAGCCAGCATGCTTACATTGCCCCCAGGGATCTGAATCTGTACACTCTTTCCATACTGTCCTGCATCCCCCTGAATGTCCTTTCATGGTTGTATGACCTTTCTGAGGTCTGGCAGCTTTATGTCCAAATGGCCCTTGTTTGGAATAACCTACACATCAATATGGGAATATGGGAATGGAGGTGTGAGGACACCTGTATGGGGACAGAGAAAACTGTCCCCATTTCCTCTCTGTTGAAACCATAAGGACTAACGTGTCTATGTATTGTACCAAAATATATAAATTAGACTGATGACTGGTCACCTCCGCTATATTACGAATAAATGTTATGTTAGGAGGTTCTTAGGATGTCATGTTAGCAGGTTCTTAGGCGCAATCGCATTTTCCGAAATAATTGTATCAGTGGTGATTTGTGTTAACCTCATTCACCGTCTCTCAGACTGCCACGTTTGCTGTTTTATCGAAACGGATTAATAACAAGAACATAGTGTAGCAAGTGTTATGACAAGGATGCTGTGTCTGTTGTTCAAAATACTATGTTCTGTTACACGGCGTCTAAAACTATTATCTGCCTAGGAGCTAGCGATTGTTTTAATCATGATTAAAATGCATGATACGAAGTGGTCACACACAGATGATTGCATTAACGGGCTATCGGACACAACACAGCTGCCTTGCAGTCTACAGCATTCTTGTCAAGTTTTATTTATACGTTGAATCAGAACATTCGGTCAATTTGCTGTCAATGTTTACAAGCAAAGATGCGATCAAACAACAGGTAAATTCCCATAAGTTCATTTGTCCAACAAACACTTACACGCAATCAATGACCACCGGATGACCGCCAGCAACAGTCCCCAGGCAGCGCTTTATCCCAGTCAATGATTCAAAATGTGGCTTGATGCACTCTGATATTCAGTGCTAAACTTCCTTTTGATTAGTCCTTTTGTCACTTACACTGCAGTGTCTTCGGGTTATTTTCCCCCAAACAGTCGCAGGCACCATTGAGTGATCACGAGGTTTGGATTACAAGACGGCGCAGACCGGGCGAGGTGAGGAGATTTACATATCTCAGTTTTCCCGGTGTTTAGTGCAGCGCACATTTATTTTCTCTGGGCGGCCATAAGAATAAAGGCGGTAGAAAACGCAAAATAATGTCAGGCGCGCCACGTTTTCCGTTTATCGCCACGTAGATTTCCAGCTTCTGATCCCATCTTCTATCGGCACCTGTGCATCCTGTGGGACAGCCAATCAGAGTGCTTCAAAAGACACCGCTACTCTCCTCTCTTGAGGAAGCGCACTCCTCTGCTGCAGCATAGTGTGTTCATTCACAAAAAATGTTTAACAAATAACATGAAGACATTGTAAAACTTGAGGTGCAGACAACGCCATAGAAAACAATTCGATGTAAATAGCACTCAGCACCACACGTCCAGAGCAACTCAGATAAAATGACATAAAATAAAATGACTAAATAGCTTATTTTAGACTTTGCAAAGAGATTTTTCAATGTCTAATGTAATATAATAATTTCGTCAACCGACTGACTTAATTCTGAGTGGCTGATGTTAGGAGCGACAGTGATACCAGACTTCCAGAAAGCTGCCGCACAAAAAAGGCAGATCGCTATGAAAAAAGTCGCTGTGCGCTGTGGTACGTGCGCATATTGACCACGTACGAACCTAAAGGGTCACAAAGGGAGAATGTAAAGAGATGCCACAGTAGCTAATGACAGGAAGTCCACAATTTCAAATAAGATTACAATGCAAGAGCCTAGCATTGTCGTCTCAATGTGTCTCAATGTGGGTTGGTTGTAGATTTTTATCGTGAGTGTACACTGGTGTGGGTTGGAGAGCAGAGATTACTAATGTGAGATTATAGGGTTGAATAAAGAGAGCAAAGCATTCTAGTCCTTCTATCCCTGTCACATGGCTCCTACTGCAGGAACAGTGGGGTGGGGGGTGCATGTGGGGGTGTCTAGAAACCAGTGAGAAAGAGAAAGCTTTAGAATTTGTGTGTACGCAAAGGTGTGAGTGTGTGTGTGTGTGTGTTTGTGTGTGTGTGTGAGAGAGAGAGAGAGAGAGAGAGAGAGAGAGAGAGAGAGAGAGAGAGAGAGAGCAGCGACATTCAAAACTTGTTTGTCTGGGAATAGATTAGCTACACAGTCGGAACGCTGGCATTTTGAGGGGCTTAACAGAGGGTCTCTGCACACCGCGTAAACTATTTCTTTGTCAAAATGTCACACTTCAAAACAATCTAATTGGTCAATGAACTGAAGTCACATGGACAGCAAGACGGATTAAGATCACAAATCCAGCGAGTTTCTTTGTGGAGATTATTTTGAATCTTATCAGTTATTTTATAATGTGACATTCAATAGATGTCTCACTTATGTTCTACGTACACTGATTTGTTCCCACCTAACTTTCAGCTTTGAGATACGAGAGAGAGAGTGGGTAGGTGGTTTGAGGTGTGAATCAAACCACTATTCTAGACAGGAAGCAAACAATCTGCAAATAGTAACTAGAGTTACTAGTACTGAAACAAAAATATGTTGTTTTTTTCCCAAGCACATATCCCTGAGCAACAGTTGTTGATCTGCCCTACCTTCTCTCCTTAGCAGTGAGTCAGACAGCAGGTGTCTAATTATTTGACCCAATGTACACACAGCCTTAGCACCTGGCACTGGCCATATTCACTGACCACTCAACCCTGAGCTACAGCCAACGCCGTTCAAAATGATTCAAACATTCACCGTTTGCTTCCTGTTCCACTTCATAAAGAATCTCTTGACATTGATTCATTGGTTATGCTCCAAAGTCCTGAAAATAGCTGTCACCCATCTAGCCCTTCCGACAGACAGCCAAAGGTTAAAAAATGATAGAAAAACAATGACCTTCCATAACCAAATTAAAGAAGGCTGGAAGATATGAAACAGTCTCTCCCTTCACTTGCCCTTCATTTGTATCCACACAAAAAACAAGGATTTAAGGCAGCAATTATATGACACCCTTCATTATGTGTGACACACATTGAGGGAGACCATTAAGGGTTGTTGTGTTTTCGCTGTACAAAACACCTGGACTGAGCAAACATGGAGGATCTGAGATCAGGTTCCTGTGTTGAATTCTGGTCGATTCTGAAGCAGGCATAGGACTCCTGTAGTAGACTGAAGTTTCTTCGTTTTAACCAAGGAAGAAAGGAATCTCTGCATCATCATGAGTCATCACAAAGAGCTGGTCATGCTGGCTCTCTTGTGGCTGCAGTGTGCTGGGCTGTGCAGGTTTCCTGTGGGTCTTTGGAACTAAAAACCTCAATCACTCACAACAGGAATTTCTGCATGTGCGTGTGTGGGGGGGCGGTTAAGTGGTTATATGTCAAGTTAAGTGCTAAACTGGAACTGCGACATATGTTTGTGTCAGTGTTTGTATCTATGTCTCTGTGTTTGCATGTGTGGCAGAGTATGTGTGTCTCTGTGTGTATGTGTGTTCTTACAATGGTGTATGCCCCCTATTACAAGAAAGTCTGACCTCTATTGAATCAAATTAATTGGATTAGCCCAGCCTCCATGAAGCCTGGAGTTCAGTTGAGTTTAAGATATATTAAAGTCATTGGTCAGCTACTTTATTCTCTTTTTATTTAGAAACAGTTTTTTACTTAATCCCACATGAGAATGGAATCCCTTTAGCAAAGAAGTAATCATGGCATCTTTAAAAACTCAAAGTAAGATTATTGATTTTGGATTTAGCGATTCTCCACAGGAAGATCTTTGATAATGTGCCTTGTAAAGCACCACCCAGACTGTGTATGTGTGTGGGAGGGTGGGGTAGTTTGTGTGTGTGTGTGTGTGGGGGGGTCGTTTGTGTGGGGGGGGCAGTTTGTGTTTGGGGGGGCAGTTTTTATGTGGGGAGAGTAGTTTGTGTGGGAAGGGGAGTAGTGTGTGTGTGTGGGCGGGGAGCTTTTGTGTGTGGGGGGTAGTTTGTGTGTGGGGGGTAGTTTGTGTGTGTGGGGGGGGTAGTTTGTGTGTATGTGTGTTTGTGGAGAGGTACTTTGTGTGTTTGTATGTTTGTAGTTATCTGCAACATTCAAATGAGTCAGTCCATGTCTTTGTGCCTGCAGGACTGAGGAGGTAAGGATCACATGATGGCCAGGCAGGAACAGAATGTTTCAGTGGTCCATCACAGGGCATCACAGACCAATGTTCATCTTGTCATCTAGGTAAATATACACTCCTCTAAACAGGATGTGTATTCGTGTGTGCATTATCTACATCCACTGTGCTGAATCCTGTTCCATAAAGATGTACTTGTTCCCTTTAAGATTCAGATCGAACAGTAGGAGGCTGAGCAGAAGTTGACTGTGATGAACATGGCTAATTGCCTGTAAGTGGCCCCTGCGCAGTAGGTAAAGCCTCACATATAATGACTCACTAACTCACTCACACAGAAAATCCTGTCCACGGTATTAAAGACTAAACAAACTGAAGAGTGTCATCCTTTCTCCATATTCTAACTCAGATTCTTTGCTGAGTATTTGTACTTATACCGTCACTTCATGTTTTAACACCCCTTGGGAGGTTAGAATATCCTTCAAGACAGAAAATGGACAGGGACCAGGTAGAGGAACTGGACAGGGCTGCAGACTTTGGCATCCCCTTAGGAGAAACTAGCAGAGGCAGACACAACCCTGGGAGAGACTAGTGGAGGCAGAGACAACCCAGGGAGAGACTAGCGAAGGGAGAGACAACCCTGGGAGAGACTAATGAAGGGAGAGGCAACCTTTGGAGAGACTAGCGAAGGGAGAGACAACCCTGGGAGAGACAAGCGAAGGGAGAGACTGGGTGGAAATTAGGCTTTTTTTTAGGTCTGGCACAGACACACACAGATATATGTTGGAATTGATTTCATTGAGTTATTATTTTGCCAATACGTGCTCCCTGTCCATAGAGACTACAGTGTAACGAGAAGCCAGGACCCAATCTCCCCTCCAGACTATTAGTCATAGCCAGACACTCCCCCAACTCCCCCTCCTTTCCCACGCCCCCTCCACACACACACACAATCATAAATGTGGATCAGTGAGAGTAAATATGCCTAGCACTCCATACACGTCAACTTGCCAACAATACGCCAGCCAAGTCTAACTAACACAGCTTCTTCCGGAGACTCCGGGTTTGTGTTGTCTTTCCTCCTCGTCCTTATTTCAATAACGGCTCCCGTCGTGGCAGCCTTTTCCATTCATCACGACACCGCAAACAGCGCTCACTCGAGCACGAGTCCGCAATCCCCCAGGACGCTTTTGGAGTTTTGGCTTCGAAGAAGCGTAGAGGAACCAACATCCAGACGGCACTGCTGCACGTCCAACATTCGCGAAGAATGCCGTCTCACAACCATGGTCCAGTCACACCCAATACATTCAGATGAATAAACAAGAAGGTGCATGGGCGTGGGCTGAAACGATGTTGATGAACCCTGAACAGGTTTGCCAGTCATCTCCGGGCTGCCGTGTACTCAGTCTCTCTGACAATCTGTTTCTCAACAGCCCTCCAACAGCTGCTCATAGTCTCACGATCCTCCCGCTCACAGACAGGTTCGTGTCTAACCATCCACCTGAATCGGCATGAAGCAGACATGAAATTGCTTCACTCACAACTGAACCAAGCTAAAAGTAGGATGGCAGACTGCGTGTGAGAGGAGTAAGCCGGCACGCTGTTTGGTACGCAGCAGAAGAGCTGCAGAGATCTAGGATGTCTCACCTCAGCTCCGCCGGTCGACATGGGAGTTATGAGAATGCTATCGACAATCAGTTTTAAGAGGGGGAGGTAAAGATTGTTCTCATCGCTCCTGTGAAGTGACAAAACCGTAGTTTCCCATTTCGTGTTTCATCTCAAACCCCAGGCTCCCTGTAGACCCAATGTCATTAAGGCTGTCTCTGTGCTGTGTGGAGCATCACTGCACTGAGATCCAGGCTTGATGTTCCCAGTATAGTGTGAGCAAAGATATCATGCTCGTTTGTGTGTGTGGTACATTTTACAAGCAGCACTATACAGTCTAAAGAGCTCTTTATTCAACAGCGAAAGTCGATTTCCTCCTGGTTTAATTGACATTCTGCGTCACGCTTTCACAGGTGTTAAGTGCGTGAGTGTTGATAGTCTGAGGTCAGAATGGCGCTAGATGTCAGCAGAGATATGAGAGTGAGCTCTGTCATGGAGACAGACAGGTGTTGGAAGGCATTCCTCTCTTCCCCATATCACCTACCTTTGAGGCATTGTTTGCCAACGACTCTGTGCTGCCATGGTAACAGGTGCCCAGTGAATGGATTGTAAATCTGTGAGATAGTGAGAGAGCCTGACCTGGTCCATCTGTTTGTCTGTCTGTCCGTAGGTCTGTCTGTCTGTCTTTCAGCCTGTGTATTTTTCTGTATATTTTGTCTGGACATGTGTTACAGTAGTTATTCCAATGATGTGTGTGGCCTTCAAGTAAGCTGGTATTCCTATGATGAGCACCGCTGTAGGGAGTATCCTTGCAGTGATGCAGTCTGGCCCAGAGTTGTGATTTATTTCTGCATGTTTTGAGCTTTTGGGGAGTAACAGATCACCATGACGTCTGTGCAGTGGCCCTGGCAGTGCTAAATTAGCCCTTTCATTCTTCATCTGGCAAGCTGGCGCCTGTTCCGTGTCAATGGATCTGAGAGTTGGTGTTCAAACTGGAAAGTAATTTGTAGTTTCATCAAAGGGAATCAGGATGGGAGTTGAATCTTATTTCATCTGAAGGCTGTGGAAAAGGGAGTCTGATTGCTGTGGGCCTTTTATTCACAAAGACTCTTCCCTGAGGGTCTGGCCAGGCAAAGATATCCGCTCAAAGATGAATGAACAGGGGTAATTGATAAAATGTTCAAGCTAACTTCAGGTTTTGGGCTGTTCATCACAGTCTGAAAACAGAACGAAGAGAGAGTGATGGAGAGGGGCAACAATTTGTCTAATGTCAGGGACAAATTCACGATTGCCCTGCCTAACTGTGTCTGTCCACCTCTGTGTTTTCTCTCCCTCTCCATCCTTGGGTTGTCAGATTGTTCCCACCCTGTCGGCCCTGAAAGGTCTCGGCTGCCCTCGCACCTTAAAATAAGCTGTTGCCAGAGCCGCCCTTTTGGAAATAGTGACAAAGCACTTTGGAGGAGTATCGATTTGGAATGGGGCCGAGGCGGTGGCCAAGGCAGCAAACATGGAAGAGGGAGGACCGAAAGAAACGTGGCCATCGGAAAAAAACAATGTTCAAAGTGTGGAAGGAGCGTGCTACCATCATGTCTATCTTTACTACAGTCAGAATGAGTAGAGCTGGTGCTGAGTTCACCCCCTCAGAGCACAGAGGAAGTGCTATTCACAGCAGACAGATGATGCCACGCCGTGCTTGGCTCCGTTTAGGAGAGCCTATTTGAGGGGCTGAGAGGAAGATCTCTGGCCCAGGGGCCCCAGGGGGTTGGGGGGCTGCAGGGCCCATTCCTTTTCCATTACAAGCTTTCACACCCCCTCAAAGAGCCAGGTAAACACAAGCACACACTCACACATGTATGCGTGCACCCGCACGCACGCACCCTGACACGCAAGCGCGCGTGCGCCCCCCGCACGCGCCCTCAGAGGTCCTGTACAGTGTGGCTGATTTATAGGCACTTGTTTCCCATTTGCTGAGAGATCGCATGGTAAACCACATCCTGCTCTGTTCTCAGGGAAGAGGCCTATCACCATCCATCTCACAGTGAGAAGCCTGGCTAGGGGAACAACATACAGACCCTCAAAATTGACTTGTTTTTGAAACTGACCTCCTGAAAAAAATGATTCAGCCAGAAAGCTGTGTGTCACACTGTAATGTACAGTAGCTGTTCACTGCATCGTCATATTGCAATTCCATCATTAGGTCTGGTTGGTAATGAATGTGTATTGTCTAATGCACAAACCAAGCCTACTGTACAGCTCACTATTCCCTTCCTACTGGTGAGGTTCTGAGATAGTTGTTTCCTAATGACATGTCGTCTGTGTCTGGATCCATGCGGCTTCTTGTGACGCATTATCGTGTCACAAATTACCTGTTGTTCTCCTAAGTGTCTCCAGTCCAGAGACGACTTGGAGCTCCCCCCCCACACACACACACACATACACACACATACACACACACACATACACACACATACACACACATACACACACACACATACATACACACACACACACACATACCACACACAACAACACACCATACACACACATACACACACACACCACACACACACACACACACATACACACACATACACACACATACACACACACACACACACACACACACATACACACACATACACACAAGGTTGACAGGCTGCCAGCGGGCATCAGGCTCGTACGAGTTGTGATGGCTGCTTGGCTCTAAGCTGCCAGCCAATCGGAAGGCCAGAATGAGAATAACGCAGGAAGTGGTGCCACATGTCAATTATCTACGTCACTGTTGTCCGGTAAGACGACCATATTTGAAAAGGCAGGCAGTGACTTACCTATGTGTGGCTTCATTTTGAAATGATTTTTGGCTAGTCTAAATTCTCAGAAAGACAATACTGTATCATTCAACTACATCTAAGGTACTAACGTATGTTTGTTAGTACATCCACCAACTCCATCTACCCTGCCTGCCCTTCGCTGTCCCTCTAGGTCTGTCTCTTGTCAATAAACTCCCTGAACCTCTACGCTGTGTGTCTTGGCTCATGTCGTGTGTTTGGGACCACCAGCCAGCCTTAACAGTTAGGCTATAGCATACAAGCAGGACCCAGGCATTGGACTGCCTTCCAGGACAAACGTGGATTGGTGTTTGTCCCAGCAAGCTCAAGTGAAAGGAAATAGCTCTCGATTGGGCTACGTCCTCACACCTCTAACTCAGAGTTTCGACAGAGTGGACAGTCCTGCTCAAACCTGGCGCTGTACTGGGTCTGACAGATTTAACATATTACAATAGTTAAACGGATGGATGCAACGCATTATAAATGCCCCTACTGTGCAGTTTTTGCTGTTGTTTTTTTGTTTGTAAAACCAGATGTTTCCATTCCTAGCAGGAGGTAGTCTACACTGCAGAATTCCCCCCTGCCCCAGAGCTGGAGGGCTGTAGACATGACATATCTTTCATTAGACCTTTTCATCCCAACATCTCTACATTGCTTCATAACCACACTCCTGTTCATCTGTAGTCTCCACGTCAGAACATCCATCCATCCAGACATCAACAGCAAGTTATGCTTTACTGATCAAATCAAATATCTGTCAAGAGGTCAACTCAAAAGTTGGAGTGAAGAATAAATAAAATCCTGATAAAAATAGAATTTGAAAGGGTTATGATGTTTTGGTATTAAAGCCATGACTACACTTTCACACAACAACTCCATGTATCTTGTCATAATGTAGAGTATACAGCCCTGACTGGTTCGGTAGCAGTGGTCCACTGAATCAAAGCAAACGTCAAATCCAATTAGAATGATTTATGCAAACGGAATGATTACATAGGCAGAATGATCATGCAGAGTAAGCAGAACCGAACAGAACAGAACAGAAAAGGTCTATTTTGTTCTGGAGCTGAACCCATTTCAAGTGAACCAATCAAAGAACCAACAAGCTCAACTCCCTCAGCCCTTTTATTTTTTTATAGATTTTTCTCTAAATTAAAAAAAAAAAACGTTAAAGTGTATCGTCAACAGAGGTTGAGACTGTTTCCTTTCTCTCTCTCTCTGTCTCTCTTTTCCAGAGTGGAAAAAAGGTCTTCATGCAGCAGGCCCAGACTGGAGGGGGAGTGGGGGTGGTTTCAGGGGGAGGCTCTCCACATGTCTGACATGTTTCAGCAGGACCGCAGGCCGCTAGTTGCCGTGGAGCGTAGAGCTGCGGTGGGCTGTTTGTCTGTGCGAAGCTGGCAGGGCCTCCAAGCCCCAGCATCTGGTCCTCATTAAGAGCAGAGGGTATATAGCAGGGATCGGCTTGGAACTGAAGCTCAGAGCCGGGATCATGGAGCAGACTGTCTGGGTGTTCTTACTTTGTCTGACGGCTGGACTCTCACACGCGCTGGACTGTTCCTCTCAGACTGCAAGCTGCACAGGAGGACAGGTAAGACCAGGGGTGGAAGGGTGTGTGTGTGTTTATGTGTGTGTGGGGGGGGGGCACGCTCTGGTCTGGGGAACCAGAATATGTGGGAGCTGAATGAGAACGTTCAGATGTGGATGCTTTGAAGGGTTATCGGTACAAACGACATGGTTGTTGTTGATGTGTGAATTGGAACGATCAGGGGAGAGCTGCTTTCCTTACACTTCTTGTGATTTCACAAACAAGTCTTGGTTGCTCTTTAGCAGGTTTAGACTGAGGCCAGGGGAAGCCAGTAATGGCTGAGGCTGCATCCTCTCACTCATTTTCCACATGGTAACACTAAATTTCAGACTGTATGACTGTGGTGTAGTGGTCAAATATGTCATCTCAGGATGTAATATAAATACATGGCTGGGTTAACGTGTCATTAACCTGGTGGGGATATGTGTTTATTTTCGTCAAGGAGGAGAAGTCTCATTGTTATGGATTTCACAGTGAGCCCACGCCTTGAGCAAAAACACAGCCAGAGAGGAAAAAAAACAACAATTCTCCCTGAGCCTTCATGTGGCTGCAGGGCAGTTAGACTTTCCATACCTGCGGTCAACATTTTTAGCGGACAGTCTTCGTGTTCTGTCCAATGTAATCACCCTCAACCGGATAAGGCAATGGATATAGCAGCTAGGAGTTTTATAATGTGAATTCCCTCTTAAACATGAAAGTTGAAAATTGTTTCCCCATCTGGGATATTAGGAACATAGTGTGTTTTGTGTAGTTCTACTAAGACCACGTGCATTCACATGCTACTCATGTGGTCAGCGTCTGTGTTGACCTTGGCAATACGGTTTCTAAGGCTTTTTTTTTGAATGGTTAGATTTAATTTTGTGTGCTGTTTATTTGTCTGTGTCTCTTCTCACCAAGGTCGTTTTAAATGATGGACAGGAAAATGATTGGGATATCTATGCTATTAGCCAACAATGCTTGCAAGAGCAGAAGAAATTGGTGGAAATCTGTAGTGGACCGTTTTTATGGTGTGTGCCTTTTGAATGAATAGTTTAATGAAAAATGGGCTTCATCCTTTAAGGAAGAATCGCTTTGCCCCGATAAGTCATGCATGAATTTAGAGATATACTGCTGTGTAAAGGACAGTAACGAGGTTTTTTCAAGCACACACCTGACTGGTCAGACCCTTTCCTGATTCCCCCAAACATTCAAACTTGAATGTACTTGTGGATCAAAATTGAACAGTAAACTGTTTCTCAAATTGCACAGTAACAGAGCTTTCATCATTCTCAATCGTTTACTTTTTGACTCCTTTTATATTTGTGGACATATTGCAGCTGAGGGATGGAGGACTACAAGGAAGGAACATTGGTCGAACACGGCCGGTATGTGTCCCCATCCCCCTCCTCCTCAGAAACACACACATACACCACCCACAAGAACATCCAACAGCTCCTCACAAAGAGCAGCAGGCTTGGAGAGGTCTCTTCTCTAGTGTGTGTGTGTGTGTGTTTGTGTGTGTGTGTGTGTGTGTGTGTGCGCGCGCGCGCGCGTGCGTGTGTGTGCGTGTGTGTGTGTGCGTGCGTGTGTGCGTATGTGTGTGCGCATGTGTGTGCACAAGTCCTCAACATATGCCTGCATCATGGGAGCTCTCCAGGGAGGCTAACATACCAACTGTTCCGACTGTTCTGTCATACCACATAACTACAGTTAATGCTGCAGCTACGTGTACACTGCCCAATACCAGTCTGCTAACGTACCAGACGCTCAACAGCAACCTTGGAAATGAGCTTCTCAGCAGACAGCACCATTGATTTCACCAAGTCACATGACAACCTCAGAAAGAGCATTTTACTTCATCAAAGCATCCCACTTCATCACCAGTGGTCTGATCCTGTTAACATTTGGGCCTTGTTGTTTCCAGATAACAAGACCTGGGTCAGGAGCGACGATTGTGAGTAAAATCCTGCCAATTATACATAACCTGAGAAAAGTTCTTCTATTGATTGATTCTTTGAAAGCCCCCCTACCATCCCCATTTCTGCTTCTGTCAGACTGACAGGTACTGACTTATCTCTCCTCCAAGTACCAATGCATTTATTAAGAGGGGCCACAGCTGATCAATAACCAGCCTTCAGTCCATCACAAAGAAATTAATGATGATGCATGCAGACAATCAATCTCTGATAACCATACTGTGCTGTGTGTCTTCACAGAGCGTAGGCCGTACCAGTAATCCACAACAGTTACAGGTAAAAATACTGGATTGATTAAATAACATAAGAAATGTCTCAGAGCCATTGCTTTCAGAACTTAAAGGTCTCTGTAATCTGTGTGTGCATATTTATTTTGCATTTTTCTCACATGTTCATAAGATCGATTATAGAATGATTCACGCTGCCGCGCTGTAATCGAGCACATTACGGTAGCTCGTCTAGCAGAGAGAGAGATATGTCGAAAGGCTTGCATGCGCAAGGACAGATGTGGCCAGATCCTTGAATGGTGTGCTTTGTGTCGTCATGCTAGGTGTTGGGCAGACAGAAGAGGCAGCTGGAGAGAAGTGGTCCCACCCACCTGGGCCCTGCCAGCCTGCCTGGGTCTGTCTCTGTCAGGGGCTTCCCCAACATGTTCATTCAGGTACCATCACAACAGCCAGGAAAAGAGTGAGCGAGAGAGAGGCAGAGAAAGGCAAAGGACATGGAGAGAGTGAGAGAGAGAGAGAGAGAGAGAGAGAGAGAGAGAACGAAGGAACGGGAAAGAATAAATATATATATATACGTATATATGTAGAGAGAGACATAGAGAAAAGGGAAGAACATAGAGAGAGAAGGAAAGGGAAATCAAGAGAAAGAGAGAGGAAGGAAGGGACAGAGGGAGGGGGAGGACGAAGGATAGAGTGAGACGCTGTGTCTGAAGGAGAAACAGTTCACTGTAAACCACATAGTAACTGCACAGACAGTGTAAAAGATGAATTGTTTAAGGTTACAAATAGCTAATTACGACCGCATGAATCCCTCATCCCTGCTAAAACATCACATATGATATTTATGTGGGGATGAAGAATGCTGTCACTGCTCCAATCTGTCACCCTGCCACAATAGCGCTGCTTCCCTGACCATGTGTGTTCGCCTGTGTCTGTCTGCTCCAACAGGCGGAGCGTGCCAGGAGACATCTGGGTACCACTGGTACCAAGAAGAAGAACAAGGTCAAATCCCGTGTCGGCTCCTACTCTCTCATCCTCCACGACTCCTCCTCGCCCCTGCAGGTGGGTCTCCATGACAACAAGACCAGACCAGACCAATCCAGACCCCACTGCGGTCACCACTGTTTCCTCAACTGTCAACACAACGTGGTGGATTCCGTCAAACAATTCCTTGAGGCTTTAAGCTTCTCGAAAGGGTTTGCCTCCCCTGGTGCGGCAGGATGTGAGGCGTGCTGTGAGTGGTGCGCTAACTGAGACGTGTCCGCAGGTGACGAGAGTCAGACGGCAGCTGGAGGAGCCGCCTAAGAAGGGGAAGACAGGGCGTTCGGGGGCGTACTCTGTTCTGGTGACTATCCAGCGTCCCTGATGGGAAACACTCTCAAACATGTCTTCACAGAGCCATGTCTGAAGTCACATCAGTATCGTAAGCCTTGTTTGATTCTGATACTTGATGTTGGTCCTCAGGGGGATGCACTGATTGGAAGACCCAAGAGGAACGTACAGAAAAGGAAGAACCCTACCAAGTAAACAGTTTGCTCGGAAATAGAACACTAAATATACATCAAACCAGTACCCTAACATGCTACTGTGTGCTACGTAGTTTATAGCTACATTATGTGAGTCGATATATTGATTCTGTGTAAATTGTTCAAGTTACTAATATATACTTCAGATAAATATACAGCACTGGTTCAATATGCTGTGTCCTTTAGAACCCTGTCAAATACTTCTAGACAAATCCCTTATTTGAATTTAACATATATTTTGATTACAGAAAATCTAACATAATCGTTATTGATGGTTTAATAGGAGGATTTGCTGGGAGGATCAAATACTGAATGACTACAGTTGGTTTAGCGTCTTGTACTCATCTTAAATCTATGAAATAAACATTATTATTCTGTTTGAATTTCTTGTTTTTCACTAAACTTTACGTAAATCTTTTGGCTGCCTCTCCTCCTCAATTCCTTTCTGTCTAACACCTTCATTTCCTGTGCAAGGGCCTGGGAACCCTAACCCTGGTAGCCCTAACCCTGGGTGCCCTAACCCTGGGAACCCTAACCCTGAGAACCCTAATCCTGAGAACCCTAACCCCTGGAGCCCTAACCCTGGGAGCCCTAACCCTGGGAGCCCTAACCCTGGGAACCCTAACCCTGAGAAGCTGCCAACATTTCGTTCCAAAACTGAGGATTAGGGGAAAAATAGCACTGGGCTTTGGGTACTGAACGCAAAGCTGGCACGGTGGGAAGGAGCACACCATCCACCCTAGACCAGCCTGGTAATCCATTTGAATGTGTGGGCATGTAGCCAACTGTCCGTGGGGAAAGAATCATCTAGATGTAGACAGAGCCATCTGTTTTAGGAGTCAAATTCAATTTACTCAACAGAAAAAAATCACTTGATTATGAATACATTTGGCCAGAGATGGGACCTCACAACATTAATTGTCTGACGTCTGGACTGGTGGATAAAATACTTTTGCACCGCTGTGTCAGCCATATCTACAGTTTAATAGAGTGAGGTCTTCATTTGCAGTGACAGAGTGTCAGATTGACATGTCTATTCTTGCAAAGCTACTGTGAATAACTAAATGCAGGGGATATGCTAGGGTACTGCTAAAGTAGCTGCGGGACTCAATGAGATAACAATCAAAGATGAATAGACTGACCTATGATTCACCCTGTCCTAACATGGAGGACAGGGTGAATCATCAAAAGGGAACATCTTTGTTCCAAAAAGGAACAAAGATGTTTCCATTGTCATGAGATCCCACAACCGGACCTCATCACTTCAGTATTTGAGGATGAACATAATAACCCAATGTATTATTTATGTCCACTTAGCATCTCAGATGCCTTCTGTACTTCATACCATTTACTGACCATTTCAATGGGACACAGGGGGAATGGATCAGGGAGAAATAATGGAGAATCAAGCCCAAGAGGTTTAGGAGAGGAGGGGTTCTGTTTCTCTGTGCTTAGAAAGCTTCTTCCAGGAAGCCTGGAGATGCATTTGAATGTCTGTCCAAGGCTCTCAGGGAGACGTCTTGTCTGGGGTTTCAGGGTCAGAGCAGCAGAGCCACAGGGGTACCAGCCAGACAGCCTCTACTTCCCCAGGGCACACACACAGGAAGAGCAGGGTACCTGGGCAAAACACTTCAGTGGCAACAATAAAAAGCTATAACATGATGCATGCTGGCCCACAATTGGGGCACACAAATTGCACACACAAACAGCAGAAAGCAAATAGGTGCACATACAAAACCATAGGCTTTTCAGATAGACAGCAGAGTCCAATATCCACAGAGATGGAATCAAGCATTCATGGCCAGCTTGATGGGCAACAGGCTTGAGTGCTCTGTGTCACAACTACTACTCTGATCAGATCTTTATGTACTTAGTCTAATTACTGTTTGGTTGTTTGTCGGTGCCAAGCAGAGAGGGCAGAGCTCTGGGAGCTGTGATGACCTGATCCAGGATATGTTTCTCCCAGACTCAGGCCCCTGTGGCTAGGTGTTTCTCCCTCTGTCATGACTGACAGCTGGGATATTGCCCGTTCAGTATTCCAGTAGAGCCCCTTTTCCATTTCCCTCTGTCTGACTGGCCTCAGCCAGGTCAACCTGTCACACTGAATTTAGCTCGTCCCTTCCCAAGCTCCCTGTCTCCTCCCATCAGATCAGATGAAGGCTGTTGTGCTGCCTGCTGTCACCTACAGAGCCCACATGGGATGTCCTGGCTCCTGCCAACACTCACTCCACCACCTCGTAACCTCGGTAACGCAAGCCCACTCCGCTGTCTTGTCAATATGCCTCCTCCCCCTCCCCCTCCTCATCCACGCACACACCTCAGCAGCAAAGACCTTCCCATCAAATCACTCTGCTGGATCCAGGAGACACACCTGCCCTAGAGGATGCCTATCATTCTCCCTCTGGTGAGTTCAGACAGGGACAGGCTGCTTGTGCGCGTGTGTCTGTGCGGTGAATGTGTGGGTGCGTGTGCTCCACGCACGTGTGTGGCTGACGTGGCATGCAAAGGATATCAGAGTGACCTTTCCTTTCTAACTCAGTTTTTTGTTCCTCATACTGAGCCAGGAAAACCTGACTGTTTGAACATAGATGTTGGTCTGTGAATTAAAGGCTGATTGCAGTTGTATTGTTGGGGGGGGGGGGGTTAGGTGTCACCTTTTTGTTGGCAATGATCCAGTGTTCTTTACACACGAGACCCCAGGTCACGTGTGATTGATTGCCTTGGCTATCATTTTCACAATTTACTGCAGCTTTCAACATGACCTCCAGAGGTCAGCAATATACACCGTTTGAAAATACAATCGTTAAAAGTAGTATACATTATAACAAATTGGGTTATTTTGAAAATATCTGTATCACGACTGGACTGCTCATCATCACCCTCAATATTATGCCACATCCCACATGCAGCAGCATTTGGACCACATGACTGGACACACTGAAGCATCATTTTAATGACCTCATAATGTGGCATAATTCCTGATTTCATAAAGTCCCTATCGTTTATCCTGGCCAACAACTATTCACCATATTAATGGTAAATGTGTGATAAATATTTGAAGACAAACTGTACATGATAGGGGGATGTGGTGAAGCACTATTTAGTTCACCATGACTAACTCCAGAGAGCTTCAGGCCCCATCATCTTTACAAATGTAACAATTGCAAGGACAATCAGAATCCAGAACCAAGAAGCACGGCAAAGTATGACTTGCTAATAGTATTTAAATTACACTCTGCAATGACCAAGAATGAAAAGGAATTCATTACTTGGGAACAGAACGCCTCAAAGAAATGTAATGGTGTGTTTAGACAGTGCTACCAGTCTGACTAAAGCACACACATGCAGGTCACCTGTGGTCATGGTTACACTTTATAATGTACGAAAACATATCCACATGGACACACAGAGGTATGGCTAGTTTTTTGTCACGCTCACAACTTGATCCAACTAGACCTGGCTACAAAAGAGATACATTGTCTCACAACTGACACAAGCGCTCAAGTGGGCTGCAGTTTACCTACCAGTCCTCTGACAGACCCAGAATGAGCGAGCGAGGGTGAGCAGAGCAGAGCAGAGTGAGGCAGAGCATGAGTTTTCTCTCTTTCATTCTTTTCTGTGCTGTGTGATGTCAAGGTCGTTGCTGACTGGGAGGCAGACATTGCTGTCAGAGAAGAGAGAAGAGAGCATGAGAGGAAGGCAGGTCAGCTTGGAATCCTAATAAGCCCAGTCTGTCAGGAGAGGGAGAAGGAGAGGAGGAGAAGGGGAGGACAGGGAGAGGATGAGACGGAGAGTAGTAGAGGGAGAGGGAGAAGAGGAGAGGATGAGAGGGAGAGGGAGAGCGAGAAGGAGGAGAAGGAGAAGGAGAGGGAGGAGAGGAAGAGGAGGAGAGGGAGAGGGAGAGGAGGAGGAGGAGAGGGAGAGGGAAAGGGAGACGAGAGGAGAGGGAGAAGAGGAGAGGAGAGGAGAGGAGAGGGAGAGGAGAGCGAGAAGAGGGAGAGGGAGAGAGGGAGAGGGAGAGGGGGTGAGGGGGAAGAGGAGAGGGAGAGGGAGAAGAGGAGAGAGAGGGAGAGGGAGAGGAAAAGAGGTAAGATGCGTTTTATGCCACTGTTGTGGAAGGAGATTACAGTGGCTGCTCTGATGGAGTGGAGACACTAATGTAAAATAAACCTATTAAAAATCTATGTAAAACTTATAGTCAAATTAGTTAAACTGAACAACCATTTGTACAGAACAGGAACAGAAAAGGCAGGAACATAACCTGAGATTGCTGTTGCTAATCACAAACCTGTAGTAGTTGCAGAGCATGGGAGATAGAGTTGTATTCTCTTTCTCTAACACTCTTTCTTTTGTATTCTCCTCTGACTTGACTGCACCCCCACACCTATCAAACCCCACATCTTCCTGAACATTCAACTGCTCACCGTGGTGTGACGCGAACCTCATGGTGGACGTCATCAACAGAGATAGTGCATTGATCGGGCAGCTCTCTGTGGTGCCTGACAGAACCTTTTCCTCATGAGTTCAAGTCTAAAACTGGAAGGTATCAGCAACACATAGAGTTTTTCATATGATGACTCACTGATTAAGGTTGAGAGGGAGACAGGCTGGCTTGTTGGCATGTATTGAATTTGGAATGTTTGTTCAGCATTGGGTGAATGGTGTTTTTAAAGTCTAGCTGTTTCAATCCATCAGCTTTGGCCCTATCTTAAACAGCTTTCGCAGCAGGGACTTCAGAGCTAAAGTATTTCATTAAACCACAATCACACAGCTGAACTGCTACAACCAGGTGAACAGGCTGTTAAGGACGGCTTGCTAGGCAGTAGACATGTGGGACAACATTGCCCTCTGGCGGTCAAGGTTAGACATGACTGATTCTCGAATGGAGGACTGAACTGGTGCTTTTTCTAACCTTTATCTAATGATTATTGATTTACAGTATTTAGATCTACAAAACTATCTAGATCGTAGAGTTTAAACATATGTCTGCCGGGACACAATAAGTAAGGGGAACTTACAATTTTATTGATGATGACAAACCGTATTAATGAACATGAAGTGATTATATTAATGCAGTGTATAGGTGATTATGTACATTTATTGTATAAATATCTCTGCTATGACCAAACATATATCTGCCCATCAGACACCCCTGACAGTAAATACTCCCCCTTGTGGTCAAAGATGACACTTTGCACTGCATCCTCATGTTTGAGAACACAAGCCACCTGGGACACAGCCAGATCCATTAACCTCACATCACCATCGTCCACGGCAACCGCCAACGTCTGGTCTGATGGGCTGAAGGCCACCTGGTTGCTAGGAAGCGGCCCTGTCTCCACGGTGACAGTAGGAGCCGCTGGATTCCTCACGTCCCAGAGCATGACAAAGCCAAGGGCATCGCAGGAAGCCATGATGTCACCGGCTGTGCTGAAGGTTGCATGGTTACAGGAGCTACGGTGACCGTAGAGGGACAGGGCACACAGCCCGGTCCGGGCGTCCCACAGAGAGAGGGTCCTGTCAGCTGAGGAGGTCAGGAGGGTGTTGGAGAAAGGCAGAAACTCAACACTGTTAACGGAGCCCGTGTGTCCGCGAAGGGTGTAGCGACATCTCTCACTCTGGAGGTCCCACACCTGCACACATACAAAGTGTATCTTGTACAAGGTAGATACAAGTACAGTAGAGAGTGAAATAGGGTGAAATAGTATGTTTTTGACATGCTTTTAAAAGATCACCTAAAGCGACTGCCCTACCTTCACAGTGTGATCCAGGGAACAGGAGGCCAGGAAATCCCCACACGAGTGAAAGGTGCACCCCCAGGTAGCTCCTGTGTGCCCCTCCAGGGTCAGGACACAGTGGGCCTGCACCAGGTCCCACACACGGACACTGGCATCCCCAGAGGTGGTGGCCAGCCTGGATCCATCAGGGTGGAAGCTGATCCCAGACAGCCAGTCGGAGTGGCCCTCCCCTGTGGCGATGAGCTCTGCTTCAGGAAGCCCCCAGAGCCTCCAGACCCGATCATCACCTCCACATGCCATCACTTGCTTAGAGGGGTGCAGAGCCAGGCAGCTGACAGCCAGGCTGTGGGCCTGGAGGGAGGGTTAGGACAGGTCAACAATCATTTCACAAAAATGGCAAAACTCAGCCTATAATATATGTTTTTAAGAATATATAAAAAGGAATTTGGCAAAAATCTAATGACAAATATCAACATTTTTAATTCATTACCAAGCAGTCTATGATCTGTCTAACCTTGAAGGTGTTTGTAAGGTGGAAGCTGTTGACCTTGACCGAGTCTTCAGCTGATAGAGACAGATCTTTCATGTGAGGCAGACAGGGGTTGACATGAATGTCCACAGGGATCTCAGAGTCCTTCATGTTTTTGGACATGTTGGGGTTCTTGGTTGGGTCTTTGGAAGGATCACTGTCAGCAACCTTGACCATCTGGGGCTTAGTTTCCCTGCCCAGCTTAACGTTAGATTTAGAGCTTGCTTCCTGACTCAGGTCTCCTACATGACCCTCAGTGGCTGACAGAAGCTGAGTCTTGTGGAGGCTGGCCTCTAGACTATGTGCCTGCCCTAAGGCCCTGTCCTTCTCTAAACTAGTCAGCATCTTCTCTTTCAAAGCTACTTGATATTTCTCGTTCATCTGTCTGAGAACAGGTTCATATGAGGAACAGTGGGTCTTTAGTTTTCTAATATCTTCTATCAGTCTGGTTTTCTCTTGCACCACACGTTTGTGCTGTAGACGATGGAAATCTCTGGCTTTCTGGAGCTTGACCAGTGTATCTGCCGCCGCCGCGGCCGCACGCTTGTACTCGTCCCGTTCCCTTTGAGCGTTCTTCAACTGGCTGTCCAGAAGTTGATTTTGTGTGTACACTTCTGGGACCAACTCGATTTTGTTTGTGTTCCATAGACCTTTGTGTGCTAACTCGGTCCATTCGGTTTGAAAGCAATCTAACGTCTTTTTCATTTCCATTTTAACAAGAAAATTGCGGAGGAAGTCATCCAACACTTCGGGAACGTGAGAAACACGGGGTTGGGATGCTTCGAGGTTTAAAGCAACTGAGGCAGTGTCATCCGAACGTTCTTGGATAGCCCTTACGGTTGCTTCCAAATCCTCCTCTCCTTCCGTCAAACTACAGTCTTCTTCAAAAGTAACTTCATCATATTGAAAACCATCATCAGAGTCTGCTTGTATCGTAAGACTTTCGATTAAATATGAATCCGTTTCTGTTTGCTGACAAGGATCAGTGGTCATTTTCGTTTCTGAAGTTTAGCGTCTAGACAGAACGTTGCCATAGATACAAGGAGAAACTGATCGACTGTCTCTCGCGAGATATCGAATTCGCGTTGCCTGCTCTTCCAAGTCCTAAAAAATGGCGAACTACAGAGAGGCGCCCTTGGCCACTCGGCCAAAATCATTGGATCCAGCTGAATATTTTAACCTTTCGCCGGAACAGCGACGTGCTGAGGAACAAAGGGCAGCACTGAGAGCACAACTTAAGAGACAATACCAGACGCAACTTAATAACCCTCACAGAAAAGAGCTGATTGTAAGTTGGTCAGAGGAGACATGCTAACACTAGCTACCATTACGTTAGCTTGCTATCTAATGTCAGTCAGTTCACACACCGATTTATTGAATTGCGTTGATTGCAGAACATACGACTTAAGTCGTTTGTTTTGAATTTGTCAAGATTTTACGTCTAATGCAATTATGCAGTCTATATGTATGCTTCCATCAATGTATGCTTCCAACCTTTAAAGCTAATGTCAGACGTTCATTGCTAACAGCAAGCCGCTAACTGTTTACAACGACTGCTAGCAAACTGGCTATCGACACACGCTTGAATGGGATGAATAATCGGAAGCCAGAATTCATATCGCATGTACCCTTGTGAATCAAGCCCATCTCGTCTATCATTCCTCAGCACTTTTATCTATCTGCAGAATAACACAATTGTCCACGTAGGCCCAGTACAGCGCTCTAAATGTACTATCTATTATCGCCTGTTGTTGATTTATGTCGACCTTTTCTCCCCCTTTTCCAAATGTGTAGGAAGACCCCGCCTTGAACCGCTGGGTGTATGCTCGTGCCAACCCCTACAACTACTTCAAGCCCACGAAAAAGACGTCGCTTCTGGGGGCTCTGTTCGGAGTGGTGCCTCTCTTCGTCCTGTATTATGTGTTCAAGACGGACAGGGTAAACGCACATTGTACTCGACCTTGCTTGACCTTTCAGTTGTAGCTGTACTCCGTGTCAAGTGCTCATTTCAAGTAGAACCAATATACTTTTTATGCGTGCTGTGCTGAAAGCTTATATGCAATTGAAGTGACATGTCCAGGCGCTGGACCAAAGTGAATGAAAGGTATCCAGGCATGTTCTGTTTATGTACAATGAGCTTCCAGTATCCTGATACCAGAACATTTGTTCTCGGACCTTCTAGTTCCAATGTACACTGTAATATATCCCCCTTGTTCCATCTGAACTCATTTGCCCCATCAGCCTTCCTTGCCACTGGGAAGAGAACATTTCACATCCTCTCATTTTCTCTCCATTGTCATTGAAATGTGCCCCCTGAATCTGTACTGAGGGGAAATGTTAGCGAGACCTGCTGAGTGCTATTGTTGGGGCAGGATGTACTGTGTCGAACTGTCTTTAGCCTATTGGGAGAAAAAGGCATCAGGGAAATCAGGACAAAGACATTCATTCATATTATAAACACGCTGAGAGTCAGGCTGCACAGACGGGGATGTTACAGTGTTGTCATGGCGACTGTGCTAACGCTAACCCTCTGTTTCCAGGACAACAAGGAGGCGGCGATTAAGGCTGGGACCCACAACCAATCCAAGTTCAGCCTGTCATACTGAGTCGGGGCAATTCACATCCTTCCAATGTACTGTGTTATAGAAATTATGTCAAACCTATGTAACTGATATTAAAAGATGGAATTAAATATATTGTTTAAAATGAAAAAGCAGTCTTGAATCAAACGTAGACCAAGGTTGACAGACCAAGTAAAGCAAGTCTGGCTTTTACATGCCTTTTTTAAATGGTGAGTTCCAAATTGATTTATTTAAAATGTTCTCTGTATTACAGAGCAGTGACTTACTGGTTCATGAAAGATCTATCAGCATATAGAAGGCTAAAATACATCAGAACATTTGGGAATTGTGGCCATCTATTAAACATATAATACACATTTACTTAACTATCCCTTATTAGCTGCAAACCTTACTGATGGCAGCCAACACTGGGTGGTAGTATACGCTTTTATGTTTTCTACTGTTTACTGGGCCTCCAGTTTGGGTTGAAGTGACTGCGGAGGGTCTCCCAACACTGGTAGTAGCTCTTGTCCAGCCTCTGGCATGTCTCCAGACCCCACTTAGTCACTGCCATGCTGAAGGACGACTCAAACATAAAGGCCTGGCGTAAGAGGGAGGAATATACATGCGATTGCTTGGACATTTGAGAGAAAACAGCACAAGTACAAAACACATTCAGATAACTACGTTGAATATACTCCCACCACTATCCTAGCACTGAGCTCTAGCAAAGCTCTATCAAAGTGTGTGTGTGTGTGTGTGTTACCATGGTCCCCTCAGCGACCCTCTCTGGTTTGAGAGCAGCCGTGCTGTTCTTTTCGAAGCAGTCTCCGTCTGGCCCGTGTGGGGTCATCATGCTGTGGAGACTGCCCCCTCCTGGTTGGAAGCCCTCCTCCTTGGCCTCGTAGTGACCCTTGATCAGCCCCATGAACTCACTCATGCAGTTACCTGAAACGTGAGGCAGGGGGAGCTCTGACATCATTGCAAAAGTATCTAAAACGGTCACTAGATGGCCATGTGAGTTGAAACGTTAGAGATTAGAATAATTTGCCGGAGCCTGTTGAGCAAGTACTGTGACAAAGTCCTAGTATATGGAACAGAAGAGTGTGACTAGTCTTACGGTGGTAGTAGGGGGGGCGGAAGGTGTGGTCGGCCACACCCCAGCGCGGAGGGAAGATGACAAAGTCGGCGATGGCAACTCCTGGGCGATTGGACTTGGCTGTAAGCACGGTGAAGATAGACGGATCCTGATGTGTACAGACACAAGGGACATGTGAGTGTGTTTGCGCTTACCACCCACAGTGTCTGACATAAGCGTGTGCTCATGACAACTCACCGCATGATCGAAGGCCACGCAATTGATGACCATGAAGTTGTCCAGGTTATATTTGTAAGGTGTGTAGTTACCATGCCAGGCCACCACGTTAAAGGGAGAGAAATCCTAAAACACACATACAAATCACATAAGGAAGGCTGCTCTCTAATAAAGTGGTTTATATTTGGCTGCTGTGACAGAGATTGAGGGAGGGAGAAAACACGAACAATGGGAAAAAATATATATTTTGTAATCTTCAAATTTCAAACACACAAATGCACTTTGTGACACGAAGAAAAACTCGAGAGGATGATAAGGGTTGATTGTGAAACATCACGTGTCTCCTTTTTTTCAGTTTTTTATTTACGCCGTTCTTTGTAATACTCTATTCCAGGTATTTTACTGTAATTGGCATCACAATCAAACTTTCCCAAACTTTCAGCTTTCTGTGCTGTGACTTAGGGAGAGATGGGAGGGAGGGACAGTTACAGTGTAGAGATATTTCTTTATCTTGATTGTTAAAACCACAGCAATTTTATATAGCTCTTCTGTTCTGATAATGCCACTGTGAAAGAGACATTCAATGGCAGCTCTAAAATCAATATAATTCATTACAGCTCTTGATGCCTTCAGCATTGACCTCTGTCTTCCATCACACACAAAAACACACATGCACTGACACACAGTAGTTACAAGTACACACTAGTATATATAAAAGCACTCACCTTTCCCTCTCTCTCTCTCACACACACACACACACACAGAATGTCACACTGCATTGTGGGAGCAGGGCCCCCGAGACAGGTAATCTCTTGGACATTATAGTTCTTATGATAACTCCAACAGACTTGATTAAAACTGGATGAGAGAAAAAAAAACAGTCCCACACACACACATTGTCTCTCTCACACACACACACAACACAAAACACAAACATGTTGGCCCAGTCAAGCAAATAATAAGTTAATTTGAGCAATTTAGTTTCCCTGCAGGGGGAACAAACAGCAGGACAAGACGACGGCAGGCCCTTTCCCCAGATGAAGTCTGCTTACCCCAGCCTCCGCCTCTCCCACCTTCCATTTACCCCTGCCCCCCACCCTCCTGTCTCTCTAGGCGGGGTATCTCACAGGGCGGGGTGTCAGGTGCAAGCCCCAACATCCAGCTCTAACCCAGAGGAAAGATGGAGGGATGACGAAGGAAAGGAGAAAAGACAGGAAAGGGAGAGGGGAATTACAGAGGAGGGGTGAGGGTTGTGTCAGACCATAGCCTATGCTTTTCCGGTAATGAGTAATGTCACTGTGCACGAATGCGGACACTGTTTCCACGGTTACCCCCGTCACCCCACCCTTCCTTTTTTGTCTTGGTGGGAAATAAACCTCCTGACAGACATAACGAGTCGATCCAATTACCCGCCCGACAGGACGTTTCAGGGGGGGAAATCATTCCAGAGTGAAATATGCTGAAATTAACGCTTAACTCAAGAAACGTTTTTCTTCCTATGAACAGATAGGCAGGTATCTGGCTGTAACTCCAGGATGTGTTAACTAATTATGAGTGATTAAGGCTGGAAAGGGAGCTGAGATGGAAGCCTGCTGATCCAAGAACAGTTAGACATTTGATAATAAATCATTGGGGATGGCAGTTGAATAGAGGAATGCAGCTAGCAAGGAGAAGGCTTTATATGGTCTGTCATGTTATTCTGAAACATAGGTCCTGTTGACTAGCTAATGCTTCAGAACAATGCAAACACAGGGCATTAGTGGACCCATGTAGTGTATGAGCTAGAGACAGGCAACATTTTTAGTTTAGTTTTTAGTTTAGTTTATGTGTAAAAAAGTTCCTTACTGTATCATTCAAAGTCACGTGAATAAGTAGTTCTCTAACATGTGGTGTTCAACAGTCGCAGGCACACACATAGACACACACAAGTCTATACCCACCTGTTGGCTGGAGAACAGCTTGCCCTGGTACTTGTTGATGACTGTGTAACCTGAGGTCACTGTGCGGTCCTCATACCATGCCACAGGGACCAAGAAATCCCTGGGATTGGCCAACCCGTTGGCTCCTACAAACAGCATTCGTAATGGGTCATGGACATTATGGAATGTCCTCAAATGAATGCTGATAGTGTTAGCAGAGGGGTGCAAAGAATGTTAAAAGACAGATTAAGTTCCAAGAATGGGAAGGGAAAGGGGTGACGAACACACCTATAGGTCCCAGATCTGGAAGCTCGTAGTGGGCCCCGTACACCTCCAGCACATAGCCTCGGGTCTCCCCAAACACATCCACACTGAAGCGCATCCCTTGCTGGAACACACGGAGGGAGATTGGAGTGAGGATGAGAGGGACAGGTACATGACAATATGGGGGAGCAGGAGGATGGAGTGATAGGTTAGATGGTCACCTGAACAACACAGATCTCGTTAGGCTCGACCATCATCTTCCCAAACTCGGTGGTGACGAGGATCTCTCCTTGCTGCGGCACTGAGACGTATTGGAAGAGAGAGGATGAAGGAGAGAGGATGAAGGAGAGAGGATGAAGGAGAGAGGATGAAGGAGAGAGGATGAAGGAGAGAGATGCGAGTACCAACCGCAGAAAGCTTCGGTTCTTAACTTCAAAACCATCTAAAGGGAATTCGACTCACCGATGAGAAAGTCTCCATCAGAGTTGTTGAAACATCTGAAACATAGAGATGAAACTAAGATCAAATCATAGACAGTCATGTGTGTCTGCAACCATGGTGACTGTGGATATCTTATAACCGAAGATGGTTTGTTATGGTGTCCATGATAGCGTCCCCAGATAGGCACACCTGTCAATCATGGAGGTGTTGCAGGTGAACATGTGGATGGCAATCCCGTTCCGAGACTTGGCATCGCCAGCACCACACACTGTGTGGAGACCCTGTCACACACACAGACCAAACAGGATGGACAGGGAAGCTAATGCTTTTGCTACAGGATTCTTTTTCATGACAAAAAAACAGACAGCATTAAAATATATATATATATATATATACCATTAGAAAATGTCAACTTTACCATCACAAAGTCCACTTTCTTTTCGGAGAATTTTGGTATGGTGAATGGAAGCCATCTCATCTGTAGGAGACATTATAGAATATTACCATCTCTTTCTCCGCCTCTCTTTTGACTCTATGTAAGTCTTTTTACCTGGTTAGGATCCGGTTCCACTTCATTCCAGTTCTCTGTCAGGTCTCCACAGTCCATTGCAGCATACGGCTTGTGCCGAACGGATGGCAGAATACGATAGAGCCAGCTGGAGAACAGTAACAGGAGATAAGGATGAGTGTTTGTGGCTGCCCGTTAGTCTACCTTAACTATCTAGCTATGCTTTTTTAATTCAAACATTGGACAGATGCTACATTAGAGAAGGATGGAGAAGTCACAGTGTCAATCACGGTGTAAGAACAGATACCTCCTCTTATTGGCCGGCCGTGGACAGGTGAAGGCGGAGCCAGAGAGCTGCTCAGCATAGAGGCCGTACGGACATACCTGAGGGTTGTTCTGTAGGGGCACAAGATTGGTACATGAAGAGATCTATGTGCCATGTGTAAATCTGGAATGTGGTGTTAAACTGGTGTGATACTAAATGTTTTTATTGTAGCTTTGCGAGCACAGGTTTGCGTTACCTGTCCTTCAGGGAGGGATCCTGGACAGCGAGGGTCCTCGGAGGAAAACTCATTCCCAAACCCACTCATGTACTGGAAGTCACACAATATGCATTAGAAAACAGTATTTGGAGTATTTTGCATTCATATGGCTTCCAACATTTTGGGTTATTCCCATCCCTAAACATGTTAAAATGATGTTATATGCCCCCCTCTTGGTATGTCAAACGTGTTCACAATCAGCATGTAACCTATAGTATAGGTGGCAACTGAATATAGACTTCAGATTTGACTTCAGTTTATTTATTTTACAACTTGGATTTCTTTGCAGATTTCTCAGGACTACGGTGTTTCTGATGCCATTGGGTTTGTATTCAAATATGAAGCATTTTGCTGAGTCACTGTGGGTTTGCAGAAGCGCACGAGAATGTTTTCCATATGTGAGCTAACCACGAAGAAATACCGTAAAGTTTTGGAAGAGACGAATATATACAGTTCGCTTTCGTGGAACACAATTCGTGTCATAACGCATAACATGTTATTCATGAGATTACAGACAGTCATGACTTTGGTTTAACTAAACTTCCAGGAGCTATCGGATCACATCTGGGCAGCTGCTAAATGAAGCGCTCTGATTGGTTAGGAGGGAACGTCCCCTAAAGTATGCCGCTCTAGCACATATCGCAGATGTGACTATAGTATTCTCAGAGATCAATACATTTGACTTGTGTGCCGTAGTATATATCAGTGGTAAATAATTGAGTTAAAATGCCAAGAAGAATATCTGGTCAATATCCTATGCTTTCAGAGCAGAATCTGATTTTGCACTAACATCCAAATAAATACATGTAATTTCATGAAGCAGCATGTGTATTTCACTGTAGTAGAGAGTATATGACCACTTACCTTCAACCCTGCCATAGCGCTCTTTATTAGAAAAATGCAACTGAAAGAATGTCAATATCCAAACGTGCTGGTTAAAACTTAACTAACTGCTGCTGGACTTTCTGACTTCTTTAACCAACATCTAGCCCACCGCACAACTCTTTCGTCCCGTCATGGAGTGAGTGAGGAAGATGAGAAAAAAGGGGCTGGATTTATACGCTGTTTCTCAATATGGGTTTAATTAAGACCAGACTCTCTCCGTCACGTAGCAGCAAGGTTTTCCTGCTCCGAATGGCTGTGGGGCTCTGGGGACGGGAGAGGGGCAGATGGGAGGGGGGTTGGAGCTTCGCGGACCAAAAGGTGACAGTTAAGGCAAAGTCCCACAGACAGTGCAACTCTGGGTCACTCTCCTCTCAGTTCAGATTCAAATGGAGCAGGTGTGATGTGGAGCTATGAATGGTATGGGCTGTGTAACGAGGTGGACAATTAAGGGTATCATTTGATCTGTTTAAAAGCAATCGTACATCATCATGGATGCTGAAGGCCTGTGTCGATAGAAGTCTCATATGAACAACAGGCCTTCACAACACCTATTTAGACTAAATTTATTCCGTTCATTTTTTGAAAAGATGGCCAAACTGGGTACCTAATGTCCCCAGCAGTATCAAAAAGAATCAATTTCCCTTTCTCATTCTTCTCTAGATTCCCCTCCTGTCTATTTCTTTTCTTTTTGGGAGGTGTGAGAGTATGGTAAATGATGGCAATTCTCATAGCGAGGCGCAAATAAACTCGGAGCGGCAGAAGTAACTGTTCTCCGGCGAAGCGTGTAGCCAAGCCCCGGGCTCCCCGCTGCTAAGCAGTTAAGGTGCTGTGCCAAAGACGGGAAAACCCGATGGCGGAAAATATCACGACCCAGTCTGCGGAAATTGATCTGCTCCTTGGATGGAGGAAGAAAATGAGTGATTTTAATTTCGCCTCCGATTTTGATGATAGAATTCTAGAGTATTTGGGTTCTCTCCTGGAAGGCCCCATGTGTTATAAGAGCAGGCAAAATGCTTTAAGATGAGAAAAGGGAGCCTATATGGCATATTGATGGTTATATCTATGCATGACAGAGAGGTAGAAATCGTTTGTCATTAGATGTCTGCTGGACCCAACAACTTGATAGTAAATAGCTTCTCTTCACCTTGTTCACAATTCATTCTTATACATAAACACACAGAAATACATGCAGGCATGCACTATATCCACATCCATCTATTCAAACTGCAAATCCTCCCTGTTTTTCCCCAGGAAACCTTTGACCTGGTAAATATGGCAGTGATGACATCAGAGATGGCAAGGGACATGGAAAATAGACAGGAAAGAAAAGAGACAGACCTCCAAAACTGGTCAAAGATATTGTTGACTTTGTGGTTAGTCAATTTGTCCATTTGTCATTTGCCATCAAACATTGCGTACTGTTAACATAACGGCTTGTGCTTATGGATTTTAATATCACTGGTGATTTGGAGGGATTATAATATGCTTCGGAAGAAAGACAACACACAAACTCAGAGGCACACACAGATACACACTCACACTCATTGCATCACTTAACTCTGATTAGATTTGCAAGGACATCTCGTATACCCTCTCTCTGGTTTTTAAATTAAGTGCAACAACCCTCTGTCTCTCTCTCCCACACACTCACACGCACTCACACGCACTCACATACATTCTCTCTCTTTCTCTGCGTGAGTTGAGTCTCTCCTGAGCTGTATCCCACTAATGTTATGCAAATGGTTTAATATGAAGATAAAGACTGTTGCAGCGCGTTGCACTCGCCAGGTTAATGCCCTCCAGTTTCCACAACGATAGTTCTAACAAGGAGGGCATTATTTGGGAGTCATTAAATGATGCCCTTACTGACATGCACCCCCTCACCAGGCCCCCCTCCCTGGCCCGCATTGGCCATTAAAGCTCCTCACACCTACACTAATACACACTACAGCCAGCTTTTAGCACTGGCTCCCAGTTTCTTACACATCACAGTGTCACAGAATAGAAAATTACACTCTCTCCTCCCACAGAGAAAATTGCTTTGGAATTGCTTGGTTATAAAGATGTGCTTTGGGGAGGGGGTTGGTGGGGGTAAGTATACAAAAAAAAAATAGGCACACAAACAAACAAAATGACTTAAAGCGCTCAACGGACAATCCTTACCCGGAGTTAATCAGAGGATTTACCAATTATTAAAGTCATAGGAGATTTAGAGTGTGCGAGCGGATGCCTGTGTTTGCGTGCTCATGCGTGCCTGTGAAAGCAACTCATCAAGGATGGAAGAAAGATGAAACGACGGAGCAGAAACTGGAAGAGCGTGAGAAGAGGATGTCAAGAGGAGGATTTGACAGAAAGTATAAAGGAGAAGAGGAGAGACGAATACGTCAGAGGGGTGAAAGAGAAGAAAAAAGGTGAAGAAGGTGAAAAAATCGAGATGCAAGAAAAGGCAAACGGTCAGGAGAGGCGGAGAGGCGGAGAGGCTGCGTGAAGGAAGATGAAAACCCAGAATAATAAGTTGTGATGAACTGCTACATCCTCATCTCCAGGTAGAGTTTACATCACCCAGAGGAGGGGACCAGGCAGCGTGTCTAACCCACTCTTCCTTGACACAGGGCATTGCATCCAACAAAGAGGAACCAGCTACTCCAGCTATGGGCTGAAAGGAGTGGTTCCAGAAGATCAACTGGGTCTAGGTGTGTGTGTGTGTGTGTGTGTACGTGCATGCATGTCTGTGTATGTTATATGAGAGTGACTACAGCTATGACTTCCTCTCAGCGGGGGCAGGTGTGGGCCTGGAGATGGTACGGGAATAAATCCAATATAGATTGCAGGGCTGCGCTGCCCCCCACTGGGGACCCTCAGACCTACAGCCCAGGATCTAAGTACTTTTCTCTCGTCAAATTGCCCCGAAAGGGCCTTAGGAACAGCCACGCCACCACCCCCACACTGGGACTGCCGAAGACCTAATGATGGTGCTGAGGATACACGCACACAGATACGTAGACTCACACACGAGTAGCCACACACACACATTCACGTAAACACACTGTCCACACACTGCCTCTTCAGTTCGCCCCAATTTAGACTCCCCTGTTCCCCTCGCCGCTCTCACTTCACAGCTACTCAACACACCTCACTCCTTAAACGCAGTCCCACCTGATGGAATACCAATACACTGCACTATCTCGCTCTTCTCTCTCATGCAGACCAAGTCCTAACACACTCACTCTTATCACACCCTACACTCACCATCTATGGAGAAAACAAAACAGATACAATAACTTTGAAGCACTGGATGGATAAGGCCTATGCAGGGAGGGAGGGAGGGAGGGAGGGAATAGAATAACATGGCATCACACAGCTTCGTTCAGTTCCATCACCCCCACCAACCCTTTTTTGGCTCAACAGAGAGACCCCTGCAGCTTCAGAGACATTACAGTGCCACCAAAAAACACCTGCCGGACTCCATTTTGTGTCTGGCCAGGAAGCTGATTCTATTTGAGATGAAGAGTCTGATGTCACTGTGCCAGACACTGTGATCAGGGCCCCAATGCTGGTGTGAGTCAACTACCTTTAAGTAAGATGTGGACACTCCACATGTATCTTCAACTCACTGGACCGAATATGTAGCGTTTGAACTTTTAAAGTCGTCAAAAACATAGGCCATGAGAGAGCTTCACATAAATATTCATTAATACAATTCCTTCCTTAGTATGCTACCAAGGGAATTGTGAGATATTTAATCTTAACCACCAGATAGTCATGAATACTGTCACCCCCACAATAATAATGCACTATACACTAACATCAAACGACAAATCATAACGATGCATCATCCATCCGCTCAGCTCACTATCCAGTGGTTTCACACAGCAGAGCCAGAGACAGTGAAAGGTTAACAGTGAACCACCAGAGGAATCACACAAGCAACTCCACGCTTGCACCTAAACACTGTATATTATCAAGTACTAAACCTTGGGATTCTCAGTGGACCATTGTCTACAGGTTTTCATTGTGGTGAATTACCTGTAATGTTCACCAGACTATTGCGTGAAAAGCCTCACGGTAACTTCACTAACTCAATCACTTTGAGTGTCTTGATAACCACATAGCCTGTTTTGATCTTCCTGGAAGATTTCAACTGATTAGTATAAAACATGCATTTTTATTACATTAGGACAAAGGGATTTACATAAAACGCAGACAAGGTCAGATAGCAACGAGGTCCTTAATTTAGCTTAATCAACTTTCATTTGCATCGCGCTATTTGCGCGCGTTATTGCCACTAACTGAATAAATGGACTTCTTCAGATTCAAGGGGGGCATGCCCGTTTTGATAAGCTTGCAAGATAATTGATTTGAATACATTACTCTGATTATCTCATTACTAAAATGATTCTTGCGGGATTTTCAACAGTGGCACAGTTGAATTAAATGAAGGCCCGCAATCAATAAAAGGGCAAATGTACCAGTAGACACACAGGCCTAAACAGTCTCGTGCGGTCAACCCGTGGTTACTGCTCACATTTTGTTGGTGACGATAGCAACGGCTCACGAGTGTTGGGAGCACTTGATTCCTCTTGTGATCAAAGCAGTAATCAGTGGAGACAATGAGGCCGTGAAATTGCTGCTGCTGGCGTCCAAGACCTATCCACCTGCAGTGACTATAAGAGCGTGTTCCATGAATCGATAATGAATACGTATCTGTCCACGCACTGAATCTGTGTAGCCTAATGGTGAAACGATGCGCAAAATTGCGCGTGTGTATTCAGCATAGCCATCAACTGTACATCCTGGCATAGCCTTAAATATAATCTGTGACGATTCATTTTTGCAACGATGAAGAAAAGGGAGGAACAGTTGGGAGATTTGCGCAGTTGTTAACGCTGATTGTAGAGACAAAAAACCGTATGCATTTTTATGATTTCATCCTCTTTATTTTCTTTCCATTTAGAGGCTGTGCACACGCAGCATCGTCATAAATGGCTAAACAAACACTGACATTATAAGGCTATATGTCTGACTATGCAGGGCAGCGTTAAATGTCGTATAAAACATTATTCGCAAAAGGTAGAGCTTCTGTTCATGTACACCTACAGGCCTTGATGCAGCCCTATCAGATAGGCCTATTTTTACTTAATTCTTGAGTAGAATGAAGACTAATCTTGGGTTGAAATATTCAAGTCATCAATTATTTTCCTTACATAAGGGCAAATTATCGAGTCAGTTGAGCGAAATTAGAGCCCTTTGTTTTTTATCAGACCGTATTACCGTTGGAAATTACGGATGATGACTGCGTGCGCGATTGCCTTTGTTGTTCCGATCATCGCCTGTCGTTCTGAACTCGCGCTAACAAAGTCATTAAATTGACTCCCTCGCGCTCTCATTATGCGGGCTGTTAATAACCGCTAATTAACTTTGCTTACGCGCGCCTTAAAATCCCCCTCCTCTCCTCTCTCTTTTTCCTGCTCGCCCTCTCAAGCAGAGCAGCATCCAATTATGTCACAGCGAAGGATGAAGACAAGTCACAGGCACCAAGGCCAGGAGAGTGCCGGTGTTGCACTGATTTTCCGTTAACCGCTCAAACTGTCAGATTAAACCTCGCGCACAGGTGTCCAAATGTCACTCGTCTATCGTGAAGATTGAAATCAATCAATTATTCACTCAGCCAATTAGTCACACACACGCGCGCGCGCACACACACACGCGCGCACTAACACACACACACACCTGCAGTTTTTCAAAGCGCTACCAAGCTGAAGCGCCGGTTCTTGGTCTCTAGAACATTGCTGTCGGCCACCTAGCACAGCCTAGACATCGTTGAGGTGTTGCAGACGTGCTCAGCGGATTTCTCTTTAAAGACTAAGAGCTGACGTTGTTTAGTTGATGCCAAAATATAAATTCAGTTGTTATAGGTCGACAATATAAACACAGGCGCTAGACTAGGTCGATTTAATTACTTGCTATGTGAATATGTTCTCAATAAAATCCGTTTATGCTTGGGTTTTAAGGTCGGTTTGCACTCGCTGATGGTCCACTGTATCATAATTAGTTATTAGTTGTATTCAGTGGAAGGAAGAGGATAATCAATCCAGGAGATGGCGCCAGTTGAATGATTGAAAGAGGAAATGGTCCACCAACACGTGACCCACATAATAAACACAAAAATAACTAATTTCAGAACTGATCATACTACTTACTTAATTCAATTTCTCAGACTTATCTTGTGCTGTCTTAATGTTCAGAGAAGGCCCATAGATCTTTACAAGAGACCGACCACCTTGCCACGCCTGCTGCAGATGCTCCGCAGGCTCAGGAGGTTGTCCAAGGCTTTGGCTACACCTGCATAATGGCACGTGGCTACTGATCGACTCACTGGATTGGATCGTGTTGTCTCTAGAAGGCCTAATCTTATGTGAGGGTGACCTATAGGCATTGCCAACAACCATGTAGACCAAACCTGCTTGGACTCACAAAACTGAATTGCCTGAACATACACTGAATGTAGGGTATATGTGTTCACAGAAAATTATCAGGTTAAAATGTTTTGAAAATATAACAGGCATGTGGCAACGGGTGAAGAGGACAGAAACGAAAAGTGCGCGAGCCACGGGCACTGCCTCTTTCCACCAACTCCTCACCCGCATGTGGCGCGCTAAATAGACCGAAAATTGAAAATGTGAAAATTGCGCTTATTTTGTCCCGCACTAATGTATGCGCGTAATTAGTGCATTTAAACAAAGCACGGATGTCCTGCTGGCTGAAATGGCGGCTGACATCTCGTTTTCCAGGGTTAATAACAGTGCGTAGATAAATGAATCAAAGTGTGGCCCCCAAATTACATAGCCACTTTAAATACCCGTCTGTATTACGCACGTCTGTTTGTGACCACGCAGGGGTACAAAAAAACCAACATTTTATATTGTTATTATTCTCATTACAGTGTTGATCTGAGTGCAAAAGCGGGCCTCAGAACTTTCTGACATCCTATACACGTGAATTAATTGTAAATAGGGAACATCGGTTAGGCCACAGTCCCCTTCTTACATAAGTCATATTAGGTGCACTCGCGTACACAATAAAGTGTTGTAATTTGTACCAAGATGGCAGTATAATTTAAAAAAGGGAATACATTTATTTTCGTGTTGACTTTTGGGCAGAGCGTTATGCAACCATGGCAAGCATAACCACTAAACTCTTTTCTTTCACACACAGGTTAGTATATCTAGCATTCTATCCCTAACAGATGTGAAAGGAGTTAGAAGACCACCACGTTTTAAAATGTTCTGAACATATTTCTATTGTTATTTTTCATGTGTTGCAGCATCTCTTCAGACTTACTGAGCATGGGCATAAAGGGACAGAAGAAAGAGTAAATTGCAGCTTGTTGAAGTTTTGGGATTGAATTCTGAAAATGATCCTTTTAACAGTGATGGGTTTGGAGGCGAGGGTAGGGTCACGCCATTCTCAGCGGGTTAAATAGACTTTCATTTAAAATTACATTCTAGATCCATCTCCCCCTCTTCAACGCGAGCCTGCTTGGTGTCCCGGCTCAATGCGTGGTGTCCTCGCGGCGTTTCATCATCAACCACCTTCACTTTTTTAGTCAATCATACGCGCGCGACCATTTGATCGCCTCGACAAATCCCAGAAACGAAGCAATTGTGTATGTGTGTGCAGTGTTGTGTGTGTGTGTGTGTGTGTGTGTATGTGTGTGTGTGTGTGTGTGTGTGTGTGTGTGTGTGTGTGTGTGTGTGTGTGTGTCTGTGATATTGGAGAAAAGAGAGACAGGAGGAGGGGGGACCTTTTTATTTTGTTTTTCTAAAATTAGACACTTTCCGTAACAAGTGTGGTATCAATTTAGACTCGCAGTGTAAATTTACCGAACTGTCAGACTGCACCAAAGTTTGATCAAGAACCTTTAACGGTTTTGATCTGAAGGGCTTGTAGGCTATCTTGAACCATAGTGGATCCCCCATTGGGACAAATGTTTCGACGTAGCACTAAAAGCATTGATTTAGGCTGCATCACACTGTTCATGCATTCACAGTAGAGTGGCACTACAGCTATAACACTGTTATACTTTATGTAAAAAATGTAACCCTTCTTAATCTTAATTTGACTTTATGTGTGACTGAAGCTTTTTTTGTTCGTGGTTGTATTGGTAGAATTTATATTGAAGGAACACGTTAATCTCAGCAAAGAGTTTTCTGAGTGATCCATGAAGGCAAGGATCCCAGCAAACTCCGGGCCAGACTTCTCTCTGAAATGTAGGCTAGCCCAGGTAATACAAGCTAGAGTAAATGATACAGCGGTAGACTGTAGTCTTATAACCTGAAGTCTGTTTAAGTAGTTAAAATGTTTAGATGTTGGTTTTTAAATGTTTACACATGGATAAAAGTTGCGTTAGGCTATTGAAGTTAACATTTTTTTAAATTATTAGGTTTCTATCAATTTATGTAATCATCAAAGTGTTTGTGGTTTTGTTATCGTAAATATCAAGGACGTTTTAATTTTGTTTTGCTCACATTTAGTTTTAGGCACACATGCTTTAGATTCAGTAAAAATATGTAAATTAATTTTTAAAATGTGTTGTTGTTCGGCGAAGCGAGTTCAGTCCACAAGATCACAGCTCCATTTCAAGCTTTTGTCCGTATCTCTCAAATTAACTTTAAGGCAAAAATATATAAAGTCACTCTTTTCCTCCACACGAACCAATCAGGCGCGCGATAATACGTGTAGATGAGAACGCGCAGAGAGCAGAGCCCGAGCCAGCAAACTGTGTCTGTCATTAACTACAGTCGAGGGAGAAGAGGAACGATCTCAGACCAAGAGAAAGGGAGAGAGAGTGGGACAGTCGGCTAACACTTTGAACGCACTCTATCGCATAAGACATCGCAACAGAACAAAATGAGTGGTCAGTTTGAGGAAGATTTCCACGATCGGGGCGAACGAAAGAGTAAATCTCCCACTCTGCTTTCTTCGTATTGTATAGATAGTATACTGGGCCGTCGGAGTCCTTGCAAAGTCAGGCTGATAGGGACGCAAAGTTTGACAGCACTGCCAAGCAGAGGAGAAATCAACAAGACGACAGAAAGTAAGCTATTCTCCGCAAAACACCCCGAGACACGCTGTGATTTGTCAGTAGTCTGGTACTCTGTGGGTAATTGTCAGGAAAACAACAGTACATGTTCTCATAAAACTGGTATGATGAACGACGAACCGTTTTGTAAAGTTAATTTAAGTTAATTTCAACTCTGGCATTAGGGTTATCAGGCTATTATTGTTATTATTTTGGCTTGCATTACCTTGTTCAACACACTAAACCTTTTGATGTGTCGAACATCAGCAGTGGAGACATAATTAACTTGTGTTTTGTAATTGTGCTCATAAATATATTTTCAGTTGGAAAAACTGAAAAAACTTAAGTTCGAAAAGTCCTCCTACCGTTTACTTGGGGCCTACGTTATTGACAGTCAACCATACACTTTTCACTGCTGTTTAATTTCATTCCCTGTACTCGCGCATTGTTCCAACACTTTGCCCTTTGGTATCTCATAGGCTCAACTAAAGACCCCCTGTCTCTCGACAACGACATGCATCTGCCACCTAAGCTGCGACGGCTATACGGACCTGGGGGAAAGTACCTTCACGATCACGGGGAGAAGTTTGACAGAGAGCGGATCCTGTTGGATCAAGCCTGCGATAGCCTCAAAATCAGCCAGGCGCCGCAGGTGAGCATCAGTCGCAGCAAATCCTACCGGGAAAATGCGTCCCTAAACCGGGGTGAGGGAGGCCAGAGCCCAGGAGAAGGGTCTGACGACGGTAGTCTGGGATTGGTGGAACTGGGCCCGTTGAAGTTCGAAGAGGATGCAGGAAAAGAGGATGAAGCGTGCAGGGACACATCAGGTCTCTCCCCTAAGGACGAAGAGAGGGAGAGCCACGCCGGGGATGGGGACGTGAGGGACGGGGAGGACAGCGTGTGTCTGTCCGCAGGCAGCGACTCGGAAGAAGGGATGCTGAAACGGAAGCAGAGAAGATACAGGACTACATTTACCAGTTACCAGCTTGAAGAACTAGAAAGAGCTTTCCAGAAGACGCACTACCCTGACGTGTTCACCAGGTATGGAGCAAATTATTTTAGGAAATATGCTACTTAAATAGGCTATATAACCTACTTAAAAAATTTCGAAAGAAATTATCTAACGGAATACAAGAAAGAGTTGACATTCATATCATAAAAGCTTTTAAATACGCTAGTAACCTACAAAAAAGCTACCAAAACCGATTAAAACCAACAACATGTGAAAACATGTTGGCTACTTATACGCCTTTTATTTTATTAATTTTTTACAATTATTTACTTGAATTGTATTGTTGGTAGAGCTATTATTTTTATGCTTATATTGTTTTTAGTATTTGACCCAATAACGCATCTCAAACAAAGCATGGAATTTGCTTGATTGAACCGCCTAGGCCCAGCCTACAAAACAATCAACCACCTGTACACATCTGCAATAATAAGGCCAATAAGAATTCCATATCGGCCTGATGTTATAGGGTATTGTGATAACATAAATTGATATATATCTATATAATTAGGGATTAGTGTTTCAGGCAGTGCTATCCGGCGTAAAACAAGGAATATAGTTCTGGATTGTGTTATGAATGTCGGCTAGGCTACCTTAGCATATTGTTCTGCGTGATATTGATATCACTGCCACAGGCCCAAAGAGATTTAGATTATAGATCTCACGTCTCATATTGTATACATTCAACCAAAATCTAGGCCTGCCGTTACGTTTTTAGGGCTTTCCAAGCTCAAGGGTATACCACGCGCGTTCAAACACACACACAAACACAAACACACACACACACACACACACACACACATACATACACACACACAGACAGACAGACACACAGACAAGCTGATGCATTATCAGATGTCATTTATCTGACAAGATCCTAAATGCCGCAATACATGTACTTCAATTATAATTTAAATTATTGTAACAATAGCCAAATATTAAGTTGTATGGTGCGTAACACAACAATGTCTGCCTTTTCAAGAAAAAGCAGTATATCCATAATTAACAAGTAGAGCAGAGTATAACGTCAAATTACAACGGGCGCATTATTAATTGCCTTCTATCAAAAGGAAGACATATACATTATAATTATAGCCTCTCATATTATAATTTTTATTTAAATAGGACAAAATTCAGGTGAGAAATACTATTCCAAATTACTGATCAAGGACATGGCAGTAAAATAATACAGCATTGACAGACACATTCTGTGCCTTATGTTTGCAGACACAGTACACACAACTTCAATCTAGGTTACTTCACCTTCAATGGGACAGATAATAGGCTATTTCACTTGTTGAATTGTCATTGGCTTGTTGTATTTCTTTTTTTGAGTTGATTTAAACAAATCAAATAATTAGAAAGATTTTTTTAAATAAACGTTTGTACGGGGAATTGTAATTGGTTTTAATGGTCTGCATGACCCTAAAACTTAGCCATAGCCTATTCTTTTGAATAAATAAATAATGGTTACATTGCCTTTACAGGAGACAATAAATGATCATCGGTAGCCTATTCTGAATACCCTCCAACCACTGACAAAATAGCCAAATCAAACGCTTCAGTTTTCTGTCATGAAAGAAATAAACTCATGGCTCCGTTGACAGTGAATAGAAGATAAAATAATAAAACAACGAAAGGCATCGAGTGACTAAAATTGACCCTTAACCCTTTTTGCCTTTTCAGAGAGGAACTCGCAATGCGTCTGGATCTCACTGAGGCACGCGTTCAAGTAAGTAACCTTGATTTACTTATTGCTTAATGTTGACCTATATGCTTTTCCTTTTGTTGCACACTTGCCCGGATGGAAGCGGATTGTTGCCGCATATCATTGCCGTTTTAAGGATGATTGAGTGTTCTCTTTAGCAGGCCTGCGAATTTTACACAGCATAGGACTAGCCCTGTACCTATCGCTGACTGTGGCACAAATATATGTGTGTGGACTTAAAACAGTTTTCAAATACGACCTACACATTATTTTCAAATTTAATAATTTACTTTTTATTCATTGTGGTACACAAATAATTAAAATTAAACAGAAGCCAGATCGTCTTACGATTTACTGCCTAGTTCCTTCATTAAACCAATTTTACAGGTACCGGTTGTTTGTGAGGGCTTTTTCTAATGCAAACCAATTGCACAGTATGAATTGAGGCGGCTAGAGAGGGCTATTCGAGACAATGATGTATTACTCTAAAATGTGTTAAATGGCCCCAATTGCTGCGCGGGCAAGGACCTTCCTGTTATTGAAAGTTATTACATGCGATTGGGGACATTTTAGTGGCAATTAAGCGAACGCTGACGATTCATAAAAGCTCACTTAGTGCAAGAGCAAACACAGGCTATTTCTGGAATATGCTGGTGTTTGAATTCCCATCACTGGGCAAAGTGGGGAGAGAGAAAAATTGAGAGGGAGGCAGGGAGAGAGAGAGGGAGAGAGAGAGAGAGAGAGAGAGAGAGAGAGAGAGAGAGAGAGAGAGAGAGAGAGGAAGACAGTGAGAATAAGAGAGAGTGACGGGGAGTGGATAGATATAGGGAGGTGGGATAATGCTATTTGATTTCCCATTATGTGATTGCAATAGACCTGCATTGATCCGATGCTTTGCACTTGGAGCGAATGAGGGACCATTAAAAGTGTTTGCGTCGCCCCCTCCCTTCCCTCCGTCGAGAGCGTGTCGTGCATGTCGAAGCCTCGGGCTCATAACCAAAGAGACCGTTCAAACACGGTGGAAGCTTTGGGGTTATGGCCGATGTAAAACAACAGATGTCTCTTTGGGGACCGTAGGTGAACAAATCACTTAAGGGGCGCCATCAGGAGGTGATAAAAACTCATAAATTCCCGAGGGGCCATGTAATGCTAAACAGCTTTGGGAATGACTTGCGTGTGTGCCACTGTCGATCAAACACACCCATTCAATCACTTTCTTATGTTGACATTTTCCCATTGTCAGAGCCCGTATTTCAGCAGCGCAAACTGAGCACAGTCGATGCGTGGGAAAGTTAAATACACTTTAGTGTGGGCATACTGGTTCTACATTTTAAAGAATTTAATTTAAAGCGCATTAATTGTTATTGGACCCTGTTCTGCGGTTATTTTCTCAATCTTTTGTTAACACGACTCTTAATTATCACGTCCCACCCCCGATCTTGGTCTGCTAGAACCGGATTTTAATTAGCAAACTTAGACTAACGGACCGTGAGTGCGCGGGGTTTAGTGCGATAGTAATTACTGTTGACTTTCCGCCTATTTGCCACCTTCTGAACCGTGGAGCGACGGGCTCTGAGATTTCTTTCATGCAGACATTGGCAGAATAGCATTTAGAGCCATCTGACAAGAGCACTAGTGGAAATAACCCATACCTTAATGATGAATCACTGTCAGCCCCAAATGGTATCATATGATCGACCATTATCAGGATTATAAACTAAGAAGGGGTCTAATAAAGACCTTGCTGAGTGTGCCATCTATTGTACTACATTAGGTTCTATAATATACATTATTTAGACACGTTTCCCTTTCACTCTCTCTGGCCATGTTCCTCCAAGTCTTCCCTCTTACTGACTTCCAACCTTCCCTCCATGCTTCAGGTATGGTTTCAGAACCGTCGGGCCAAATGGAGGAAGCGAGAGAAGGCGGGGGTCCAGGCCCACCCCTCAGGGCTGCCCTTCCACAGTCCCCTGGCTGCAGCCCACCCTCTCAGCCATTACCTGGAGGGGGGGCCCTTCCCCCCCCACCCCCACCCCGCCCTGGAGTCTGCCTGGACCGCCGCCGCTGCTGCCGCCGCCTTCCCAGGGCTGGCTCCACCTCACAACGGTTCGGCCCCTCCCCTCGCCACACCCCTGGGTCTGGGCACCTTCTTGGGCACAGCGGCCATGTTCCGTCACCCAGCTTTCATTGGACCCACCTTCGGCAGGTGAGAACCTAGGTACCTCTACCCTGACAATTATGATGCAACTTCCCTTATGTCTGTGTTTGTGTGGGGAGGGCAGGGGGGGGGGGGCGGCAGTGAGTACATACACATTTTAGATATGTTTTGCTCTAATACACTCTGTGTGTGTATGCTAATGAGAATCATTGTGTTAGCTAGCTCCTCAGTCACACTGTCACTTTGCCTGTCAGTGTCACTAATTAGGCCCCAGTCTCATGCTGCAGCCCCCAAGCTGTGAGGGGAGGCCGGGAGCCAGAATCCACCCCCTCCTCCTCTACTGGAAACCTTGGGCATCCCCCTGCTTATGACATTCATCTGCTCTGATAATGCTTGGATGGAAATAGCATAGATCCGGCATTATAATCTCTGTCACCATATGTTTGCATGTTAGAGACACTTGTAACAGGAATTATATGTTTGAATCCTCCCGATATATTTTGTTATTTCATACGTTAAATATTTCATGTTTTATAATTCTCTCCATTTTTCTTTTCCGTCCATTGGTCTGTCTCTTCCTCAGACTGTTCTCCAGTATGGGTCCACTGGCCAACGCTTCCACTGCCGCCGCACTCCTCCGTCAGCCAGCACCGCCGGTGGAGAACCCCTCTCACCCCACCCCGGTGCTGTCTGACCCTTCCTCCTCCTCTTCCTCCCCCTCTTCCTCGGCCGCGGCAGACCGCAGGGCATCCAGCATCGCTGCTCTGCGCCTCAAGGCTAAGGAACACTCAGCTCAGCTCACTCAGCTCAACATCCTGCCAACTGGAGCTCCAGGCAAGGAGGTGTGCTGAGGTGCTCTTACCCTAGCAGGGGCCCTCTCTCCTGGGCTTACAATCTAATCCCTGCCACCTCATACCTCTGGAGCAGTTAGCTCACACTGACATCCCTCACCTTCCATACCTCAGAAGCGCCCCCCCCCTCCCCCCAACAAAAAGCACGACCAAATTCAAAGAGTTCTGGCTAACAGCAGTGTTGTGTGGGTGCACACACACACCACTATCTATTATAATCCACTAACCACACCACCAACCACAGCGCTACTTCCTGGTTCACTAGGTTCACATCCTGCTTGTGTTCATCTTGCTGTGCGATGCTGCGTCCACTGACTAACTCGGATCAACTACACCTGCTGCTCCGGCTAGGTGGACACTGGTACTTGAAACTAAAGCTAGAACCACACGTACGGACACACAAGAGGATGGATGGAAGATCACGAAAGGAACAAGACCTGGAAGGCATTGGATTCTATTGAATCTGGGCAACATAATGCAGTGCTCACAACCTTGCCCCTTGATCTATGCTGATCATGCTGGAATGATAGTATGGATCATGAACCCTGTCCTCAAAAGGTCGCCATGCCAAAGGAAATAGTCAATAGACCTTCCATAGACTTCTCTGCAGCCTGGTCCAATATAACCGGCATCTAGTTTGTTCTCTGTTGGCACTAGACACATGAGCAAGAGCCTTCATTTGAAATGCAGTTTGCAGTTGTGATTTCAAGAAAGGGATCATGAGCCAAACAAATACCACTCAATGTCATATTGGCCAACTGAGTTCATTTGATTCCAGGACAAACAAAGTGAAGATGAGTTGTACCAGACACCCATGGCTGCACTGTGGGAGAGGATAGTGTTAATACTATTGTACATTTTTGGAAAAAGGCAAAAAATGATAATTTTCAGAGCAGAGTCCTGTATATTTCACGGACACTCTGTTTTGAGCAGTTGCACTTGGTGTAGTGTCGTATGAATGTTGCCCTGTGTAGAATTTCACCTGTGTTAATGAAATAATAGGTTTTAGATCCTTATTTATGTCAAACCTGTGTCCCAAGGGATTGTGTGAAGGACAGGAGTTATTTGTGATTGTACATTTCTGGTTTAGTATTGAAGAGGAGAACATATTTGAATAAATGAGCTGATAAAATTAATGATCTTTTATTATTTCCAACCGTCATAGAATTGAAATCAAACCTGTGAAATAGAAACTACAGAAATATTAATAAAAAATGTTATAAAAGAACTGATGTTTTCTGTCTTAAATTATATATTTATATAATACAGTAATAATAATAATAAAGTATAAATGTTAACTTTTCACATTATATGTATAGTAATCTGCCAGATTAAATTGATTTAAATTATTTAGATTCGAATTTAATTTGATATTTATATATTTTATATATATATTTTAATGTAGGTAATTATTTAGCATCCACTGGGCCTGTCCTGTAACATTTAGATAAAAAACGCATTCCCTTGAAAATCAATTAACAATTGTCCTTTGGAAATGCTAGATTTCATTGCATATAAAATGCAGGACAATGAAGGAAAAAAGTTGAGAGGCAAACCGCTCAGAAATTCAAAGGTATTTAGCAATCGGCTCGATGGCCATCTTGAATAAATGAAAGAGAAAATGAATTAGGAGGCTAATAGCAAATAATTCAGTGTCGCTGCGTGCGTCTGGTCTTTTCAGTTCAGTCCAGTTGACAAAATAAAGACCCATATATTCATGAGGTAATCCCTATATGTGAACGCGCTACAAAGGCGAGGGTTTTCAATTAGAGCGTCCACTTTATCCGCGCTCCTTCACGAAACTCGCTTTAACATCCTTTAAAGGTCCTAAATTGGTCTTAACATCTGTAATACCATGTCGATGGAAGCGGGTTCCTTTGTCATTAATGAAGTAACAAACCACTTTATCAAAGTCTTTCTCTGGAGTCCCCCATACCGTCCTCTCATCTTCCACCTCCCTCGGTTAATTCCCAAATCCCCTCCTCTGAATCTCACGCGCGAAGCAGCCCTATTACAGCAATCAATGCGCGCCTTTCAGTGAAGTCATTCTCGCTCGTTTGACCCGTTCATGGTACCGCACCAAATTGCGTGAAATTACCCCGTGGATTAATTTAGCAGGGCCTACTCATTTATTGGCTGCTTCGGTGAAAAACCTTTCAGTCGTCTTGTTTTATCAGCCTTCCTCCTAATCTCGGTATTCATTCTAATGCTGCTAACAAGCATTACATTTCAACAGAGATCTTCTAGGCCTATAGGGTGGATAGAAGTGCAGTTGGAGAAGGTGTGTCTGTGTGTGACTGTGAGTGTGTGTGTGTGTGTGTGTGTGTGTGTGCGTGTGTGCGTGTGTGTGTGAGAGAGAGAGAGATAGAATGTGTGGAATGTGTGTATGCGTGTGTGTGAGGGGGGGATATATAATTTTTTTGGATACGTTTTGTTCTAATGCATGTGAAGCCAGTGTATACGCCTCTTCTCTTCCGAATGACATCGGCCCAACAGACCAACCCAATCTGCCATGTCATGCATGACAAATTGAACTCTGATCTATAGTTATGCAAAGAGAGAAAGAAAATAAGATTTCTCTTGAGGACCAAATTTTTCAGCGCAACGTGAACTCAAAGTGTTTTTGAAATCCCTTTCCATAAAAACTACCAGAGCGTGTTTTCTGTATAGGGCCACATGTTTTTATGAGATTGTCCCGGGCGCTTTAATCTTATTGTGAATATAACTAATGAATAGCAAACCAATTTGTCCCTAATATATCGGGAATGCTGGGCACGATCCGGGAAGCGGATGACCTGCTGCGAGCCAGGCTTAAACTTCTTTCCAGGGCAAAAAAGAGACGAGAAAATTGAAATGGTGCCGTCCAAGCAATAATAAAAGCACATTCATAGACATTACACGGGAAATTGAATATTGTGAACATTTGTTCCTTCCCGGAATTGCCATATGGTCATTGCCTCAGACGCCATTTGCGCGAGTTGGATAATACATGTTGTCAGCATATGAAATGTCTAAATGATCACATTTAAAGTTTAAAAGGGGTCATTGGAGGAGAGAGAAAAACGACATGACTTGCACCTAATTCTCATGAGTATGGCTTCATTCTTACGTTATTGTCTGCGGCCTACAGGTGTCTATAGAAAAAATAGTTCCACAATGGCGCTCCCATTTTCATCATTGCTATTCCTGCCTTGCTCTATTTGCGAGACTGATTTGACCACTGATTTCCGATTCTCCAGGGCTTCGTCTCCCCCACCGTGTCCCTCATAGAGAATAGGCCCAATCACTCTGCGCCTCACCCGACTCACTCCTCTCTCAGTCCCCGAGAGAGAGGCTCTAAAAGGCGCTTTGATGAACTGCCTCGCCTCCCTCGGAGGAACGGAGGAGATCGCGCAATGAAAGAGCTGAATAGCGGCCCTGGCACTCGGGTCTCTTTTAGATCGCCCCTTAATTCCCGTCTCCTTCGCTCTCATCCAATTAGCTCAGTGTATTAAGCGGTTTATCGTCTCATAGCCGCCCTTTCAGCCCGAACAAGGGGGATACTTTGCAATAGGACCAGCTCTCCTTTTGACACCCTTTCTGGTACTTACATGTTCCACTGCGCTATGAATAATAGGGACAGAATAGACCACTAATTCCCTCATCAAAGAATACTATGTCCGCCGCTTTGCTCAACAACGCCATTCTGGTCAAAAAGACAGGCAATAAAGCTTAACATAACAAAAAAAAGCGACTCATTCGCACTTATTAGCTTAGCCAGGTCGAATTAACGCGAAGGCTTGGGTTGGTAGTTACACAAAAAGCCCTCGTTCATTCACTGAGACGCGCATCATGGAGCTTGGCACAACCATAATTAGTCTGTACTGTAATCTTGGAAATACAAGACATAGCGTAGACCTGTCCTCTCCAAAGACTCCAATAAGTAGTTTTTACACCTTCAAATTGAAAGTGATGTTATAAATAGTGTGTTTATGTAAATGCTGCCCCCCCCCTCCCTGCACAGACACAAGCAAACACTATGGTTGCTGAATAAGTGCAGCCCACTTAAAGTCGATTCTACAAGTCACTGATGTGGGCCGTAAGTGATTTCTAAAGCACTAGTATTTATGGAAATTGGCATTGGGGTTATGAGAGCAGAAATCATCAATCACCTATCTTTTCTGAACACAAAAAAGGATTCTGGTTTTTACATCATTGTCTAAAAGGTCCAGGGATGAGCTCCTTACTGTAGATGCATTCTGACTGAGTCTGGTTATAGTGAGTAAACCACTAAGGTAGGCAGCAATAATGGCCATGGAAAACACTGATTTAAGAACAGATTTCTCATTTAAATTTTATTGATATTTCTGTATTAAATGATGCATCAATATCAGAACAATTTACCAAAAGTTCATAAATCATGAAAACGATGAAAAAAACGCCAAAACACAAACAATTACAGGACATACAATAAAAACAGTGACCACAAATAAGTTGGAATGAACAGATCTAATGACGTCACTTAAACAGGGCTTAGGAGGGGGGAAAAAAGAGAAAAAGTTTGATATGGAGACAAGCGTGCTAACGCCCTCTCTAACCCCATCTCATCCACCATTGTCCTCTTTCTCTGTTCATCTCCCTCCCTTTCTCTTGTACACAGTGGCTGAATTGGGAGGTAATCAAAACAAGTGTCCAATCGCTACAGGAGTTCAGTGGACTCGGCGGCCAGGGTGCGTATCATTGGCTAATTGCCGTGCTGTGGAGTAGCCAGGGAGCGCTGCTGAGAAGCCCTATCAGAGCAAAGATATCAGGACTGCCCTCGCCTCTGCCACACACACACACACACACACACACACACACACACACACACACACACACATCACCACCACTACTACCATACCCCAGGACTCAATCTTCCCTCCAGCCATTGAGGTCTGATTGCTACCCCCCTTTGCGTGGGCCAATAGGGGTGAGGGGGGTCAGGGGATGAGTGAGTGACAGAGTGACTGTGTGTGTGGAGGAGGCTAAAGATGTGATGGGGTCTCTATCCTTATAATGGTTTCATAATCGACAGACGAGACAAGGGGATCTTATATGAGTGCAAGAGTAAATACCTGTAATTACTAGAAACTTATGCGCACGCACACACACACACACACGCGCACGCACACACACACACTTCCAACCAAAGGCCCCAAAATCAAGTTTGTGAAACTTTCACCTGGTGACCAAACCAACCAAAACATTATATTGCAAACAGAAATGCCAACCTTGTCTAAGAAATCTACAAACATCACCTGAGTCATTACACCACTTCCTGATGGCGTGGAAACATTAATTGAAACCCAAGTTAAATGACCAATAAGATCAGACCAGAGGGCGGGACCTTCTTCCTACCAAGATACCAGTAAGACGCTCTGGAAACCAGGCAGATGTCTGAGATCTCCAGCGACCAATGGGGGTGGAGGGTGTTGGTGAGGGGGTGGACTTTACTTAAGGGAGGCGAAGGCCTGGAACAGCTTGGCCAGGTTGACATCGGAGTAGCTACTGGCAGCCAGGGCGCGGTCTGGAACCTCCTTTAACTGCTTATAAACATTCTTCGCTGCTGATTTGGCATTTCTCCGGATCCCTGGAGCAAAAGAAAGAGAGCCAAGCGTTAGTCACTGACATCTAGTCCCACATTGGACAGTGGTGGCCTTTCAAAACCAGGCAAGGACTAGGAGAGGCATGTGCTTTCATCACAGCACCTCTATGAGCTGTAATGAAAGCTGTGAGATTTATTTCACTGTGAACTGGACCCTTCACAGATCCATACGAGCGGTAGGACGATCACTGTGAGGTGACAGTCCCTCTGGGGTCGATGGTGACACAGGAGTGCGCGCGCTCCCACACACAGGGCCATGGGATCGATATCAGGAGCCACCAGGATAGGTGTGGGTTTGTCGATACTGGCCCTCTGTTATCCCCTCAGGAGGGCCTGTGGGAGCAGTGGCCTGCTGCTGGCAACAGCCATGGCAGTTAGGACAGGGACTCTATACCTCTGTATACCAGGAATGTGTATGTGTGTGTTTGTGTGTTATCGGGGCAAGATGGCCCCGTTGGCCATTCATCCATCTGCCACTACAGTGCACTTCTATCAGCTCTGATGTCCTCCTGGCTGCTGCATTAGTGGCTGTTGTATAAATACTGAGGGATTGACTGGCCCAAGAGAACAAAGGTTAAACACCAGATGGATGGAAAGTGTAACACACACACACACACAGTATGACACAAAAAGTACAAAACTGGCAGATACATGCACATAGGCAACTGGATATGCACGTACAACCACAGCCCACACGAGCAGCAGCACACATAGCAATAACATGCACACACACACAGTGACACAATCACCAGCAGCAACTATTACCAGATAATACTCACCTCTAGAGAAACGAGAGATAGAGGGAGAAAGGGAGGGAGGGAGAGCAGAGTACAAGCAGGAGAAGGGGGGGGACTATTTATCTGAGGAATAGAGAGAGGGAAGGCAGAAAGAAGATGATGCATGATCAAGCGAAAGCAATCATGTCATCATTTCTGAAAGGGAGGAGAAAATAATTCTCTTTCCCCCCCTCTCTCCTCCTTTTCTTCGTTTTCTTTTCCACCTCAATCACTGTGTGTGGAGGGGATAAAAGAATGATTTAAGAGTCAGAGAGGGAGAGGAAGGGAGAGAGAGGAAGGGAGAGAGAGGGAGGAAGAGAGACAGTGCTCCCATAAGTCTCTGCTCAGTAGGGGTTGGCAGTTCAAATGGCCTACCTCAAAAATGAGGGAGAGAAGGAAAGAGCGGAGGGGAGAGGGAACGACAGAGCAAAGAGGAGAAGGAGAGAGACAGACAGCGAGAGGGAGAAGGACAGACAGACGGCCAGAGTGAGGAGAGAGACAGACAGCGAGAGGGAGAAGGAGAGACAGACATAGCGAGAGGGAGAAGGAGAGAGAGACAGATAGCGAGAGGGAGAAGGAGAGAGAGAGACAGGTAGCGAGAGGGAGAAGGAGAGAGAGACAGGTAGCGAGAGGGAGAAGGAGAGAGACAGGTAGCGAGAGGGAGAAGGAGAGAGACAGATAGCGAGAGGGAGAAGGAGAGAGACAGATAGCGAGAGGGAGAAGGAGAGAGACAGTGAAGAGAGTAGTGGAGGGAGAGATAGATGGGAGGACAGTAACGAGGAGTTCCCGCGTCTAACTCACATTGCGCGCAGGCGATGTGGATCATCGTAGAAGTGAAGAATCGTGACGCGTTGTCAAACACGGCAATATGATGTGTCCATCTACTAGCTCACAAGTCGCTTCATCCTCGGTCCCCCTCAGTCTACACACTGATCAGAACCATCACACACAACACACCACACACAACACACACAACACCACAACCACACAACACCACACGTGACGAATTGTCTCAGCGGGTGTTTGGCCGGTCCTGCCAGATTGTATTTCGGGGCTCTGACGCGCCTAGCAGGTGTATATATACCTTTCACACAGCCTTATACGGAGCATGATGAAGTTATGGATCGGCCATTCCGTCCGTTCGTAGCTATACATGATCTTCTTTGCTTGGACCGGGTCCGGTGCTAATACAGTTAATTTTTATTCAGCCATCGAGCACAGGGAAATTCGTTGTGTGGTGCTATTGCAGATGATAACTTGATTTGACCATCAGACCCGCAGATTTGCACCCGGTTTTAGGGTTTGTAGAAGGAATGAGGAGGGATGGACAGGGAGAGAGAGAGAGGAGAGAGAGAGGCAGAGAGAGAGGGAGGTGAAGAAAGTCGGCAGGTGGCAGTGAAGGTGGGTGAAGGCGAGGAATGACGGAGAGAGCGGTAGATGATTGGGCGAGAGGACGAGGGGAAGAAAGAGAGAGAGGAGGGCTGGCGAGCAATGGTGAGGAGAGGTGTCAGGGACAATGTCGGTAAATGGATCATTAGAAAAGCGTAGCTCAAGGACAATTTATATTTTATCAATGCGGCGAAATTACATTATTGCTCACACACGCAATCATGCTGCCCCAGTCAGGTACCGGGACAGAGGGGAGGGAAGGGGGGAGAGACAGGGTTAGAGGGAGCGGGGAGAGACAGAGGAGTAAGGGAGGGGGGTGGAGAGCGAGAGAAGAAAAGGCAACAGATAGACGCAGAGGAAGGGGGAGAAAGACAGAAACCTGGCAACGTGGAATGATTTGAACAACACTGCTATGGGATGTTGCTTTTCTTCACAGAAATGAGCGAGTGTTTTTTTTGGCTGTGTGTACGTCTGTGTGTGTACATCTGTGTGTGTACATCTGTGTGTGTGTGTGTGTAGTATTCTATTACAGCTCTCCTGCCGCGGATGAAATTACCTCCATATTTTACTCAGTCGCAGCAATCAGGCACAATGTGATATACATGTAGATCAGTCATTTCCCCCTCAATCTCTCACACACATATGTAGAATCCTTTGTAAAGTAGGATGCGTGTGTGTACGTACACACATATTCTTTTGTTGCTGATTTAGATTAACGCTCTGCTGATTAATTGTGCTATATGGGTTAGGATCGCTTTCCACCCCGTCTGTCCACAGTAGGTTTGTAAACCTGAAAGCAGATGAAGAAACGATGCTTGGCCTGCTGAAAGGAACAGTTACTAACAAATACAGCCAGATCCAATGCTTGCAAATGACAAGCAGAAACAATACTGTGAATGTATGGGAAATAATAGACCTTCAGAAGCTTCAAGTTGATCGTCTCCAAGTATTCAGGGAATCACCAACATTTTTTGTGCTTTTCATGGAAAATATGGCCGTAGGAGTAGGCCAAATCTAGATGAATTCATAACAGAGCATGTCATTCATGAAAAAAATTAAAAAATAAAAATCTACCCACCAAATACAAATGCATGGTGTGACACGTAAAGGCACGTATTCTAACATAAGTCATCCCTCTGGTTTAAAGGAGCACTCGAAGACTGGCTTGTCAGGTCACTTTTGCAAGTGTGTTTGTTTTGGGCATCGTTGTGAACGATCCAGACCTTTTTGCGAGAGGGAAAGTGTGTGAGAACAGGAAAGGTCAGGGAAAGCTGTGAAACCCCCGCCCCCCAAACACACACACACACAAACACACAGACACAGACACACACAGACACACACACCGTGTAAAGTGTGTACAGGACATGAGCTCTGCCAAGTAATCAAAGCAGTGTGACCCCTGGGTGTGTAATACAGTAATATAGGATATTACTGCCCCAGGACCATATGATAACCCTTGAACCCTATAATTTATGGCAGCATGGGTGTTTTACTTGGTGCTTGTTTGAAAGATCTCTTAAATACGCATCATGATTTTTTTGTTTTCAAATGAAGACCTACGGGCAAAGTGAAAGGGGGTCTCTTTGAACATTATCCTTTAATGTCTATTATCACACACAGACACACTGCCATGGAGACACACTACCATGGAGACAATGCCACAGAGACAGACAGAGAAACAGACTACCATAGAGAGAGACAGACTGCCATAGAGACAGAGAGAGACAGACTACCATAGGGACAGACAGAGAGACATACTACAAGAGAGAGAGAGAGAGAGACAGACTGCCATGAAGACAGACATGGAGACTGCCATGAAGATAGATATGAAGACTGCCATGAAGACAGACGTGGAGACTGCCTTGAAGACAGACACGGAGTAAAGTTATTCGTGAGCCTCCACTCTGAACAAGGAATAAACAGGGAAACAAGGGAAAAGAGAAGAGGAAAGAACGACAGGAGGATGGCGGAAGGAAGTCAAGAACAGATTGGCCTTGATTTCTCACATCACAAAGAAAGTGCGAGGATAAGGAAGGCTATAATCATGTTAGCACCCCCCTCCCCCTCCCCTCCTCCATCCTAGTCCCCCTATTTGGGCTCCCTCCATCTCCAGAGTGGTCATCTGTTGATTACACGTTATATTTACCTCCGCTGTCTCGCTCCGGCCAGCGCTTACACACACACACACACACTCAGGCATACATACATAAATATTTAATCAAATAAATAAACCAGTTCACAGAGAGGCCCTTTCTAATCAAGTGACATCAATCAGAGAAGACTGTGGGGAAGAGGCCTCGTGGCGGGGTGGCTACTGAGCATGCTCACAACGTGGCGTTGCGTCTATTTGTAGGAGGGAGGGGGAGGAGGAGGGGGGGAATATACGCTCCATGTCCCATTACGGGAGAAGGGCTATCCTTTCGCCTGCGCTCCTATTACTCCCCCTATCATTTCCCCAAATCTAAAACCTGTTTTCAATCAACACTGCCAAACGAGTGCCTGTCGAAGTGGGGTGGAGGGGGGGGAGTGAGGGGTGGGGGGGG
>BROE01000024.1:7564216-7575662 GCA_036571765.1 Plecoglossus altivelis | reverse complement strand
GGGGGGGGGGGGGGGGGGGGGGGGGGGGGGGTGCAGAGGTAGAGTTGGACAGTGCGGGCAGGAAGGAGAGGGAGAGGAGGAGAGTAGATGGATGGAGGGCCCTTTCCTTCTTTCTCTCAGTGATTGGAGCGATTGAAGCGTTTTGCATTCCGTGTGTGTGTGTGATTGAATCCGTCTCTTAAATTAGGGCTGTCGACTGGAGGAGCCTAGCCTCCTTAACCCCCCCCCCCCTTCCCCCCCATGCTACGCTGCTTTCCCGGGTGTGTATGTGTGCCAGTGTGTGATTGTGAGAATGTTAATATTAATGTGATGTGTTTATAAAAGGTAAGGCGTGAGGCGATTGTGGCCCTGATTGCCAGTGGCTGCGTGTGTGGTCTTACCCTTCTCGCTCAGGATGGTGGTGACCGCGTGATCCCAGTCGAAGATGAATCTGTAGAAACACAGCTGACTGTATAGGGCCTTCTCCGAGTACTGGGGAGACAAACACACAAGCGCCTCGATTATCGCAAACACTATTATCAGAACAACAGGTTTTAGACCAATTACAAGTCCAGTTTCAGCGCGCCGCAAGCGAAGATGCGACAGGAGCAAAGCGTCTTTCAGCTGGTTAAAGACGGCTTCACTCCGCTGACAGAGAGATGGAGAAGCACAAGCTTTCCTCCTCATCCTCCTTTCTTCCATCTTCCCTCTGCCTTCATATATTCTCTCTCCTCCTCCCCCTCCTCTCCCTCCCCTCTCTGACATAATAAAGCAGGATACAAATTTGTTTGGTTTGTTAATCTCTCCAGCAATTAACTCTAGCCACACAACAGCCTGCCAGAGAGAGAGAGCCGGAGAGACAAAGGGAAAGAGACAGAGGAATGGGTGAGAGACAATGAGTGAGGGAGAGAGTAGAGAGAGAGAGAGTAAGCAGAAGGCGGGAGAGACGCAGACGCAGAGAGCGAGCGAGAGCAGAGGGTGAGGGAGAGAGAGAGAGAGAGAGAGAGAGAGAGAGAGAGAGAGGAAAAAGGAGGGAGAGAGAGTTAAAGAGAATGGGATCAGCCCTAAAATTACCTCCTTCGTAATAGTTTGTTGTGATAAGCCATTGTGAGAGAGGCAGCTGAACAGCAGTTGCTGTCAATTTGATTAGCCATTATACTGCATGTTTAATTGCAGCTATCGGGTCGTCATTTCCCCCTGTTCAACTGAAGAGGCCACCAGACGCCCCAACACCACACACACGTCAGGTGTTTCTGTGTGTGTGCTGTGCCGTTATTCTGATGCCATTTCCTTGTGTGCGTCTGTGTGTGTGCCAGCTTCACTTGTAATATGTGTGTGGTGATGACCCAAGACAGGAATGGAATGTGTGTGTTTCGGCTTCGTTTGCATGGCTTGCTTGTGTGGGTACTGGGGGTGTGTGTGTGTGTGTTTAATGGCCCTCTATGGCTGTCCGTGTAGACCGCACAGCTGTTGACCCACGATGCACTGCCTGGTCAACGACTAAGTGATGCATCCCATAATGGAGCAATGGTTACCGTTGCCAATGCAAAGCTGTTCAGGCACAAACACCACAAACACATTCTCTTTGAAATGCAGTACACAACAAACACACTTTCTCTCTCTCTCTCTGATATGCAATACACATAAAACACACACTCTCTCTGATATGCAATGCACAGGAAACACACACTCTGATATGTAATACACAAGACACACTCTCTTTCAGATTGTGGGTGGGCTAGACAACTTGCCGGCTTTGACTGACAGGTGTCAAGAAGGCGTGGCTAAGATGTTACAGGTCGTTATTGAATTTAGAGCCCCCTCACCAATCTCCCCATCTCCCCCCACACCCTTTGCCCAATCAAAACACAACTCCCCCCCCTCCCCACACACACACACACACACAAACACACACACACACACACAGTGAGCTTCGTCACTCGGCTCACTGCTTTGTTCCAGTACTGACACCGTTTCAATTTGCACCACAAATCTGCAGCATTTTCAGGCTGACTGCCTAAAAAGCAAACCAGCTGTGAAATTGCCTCTCTCTCTCTCGGGAGCGTTGCCCCCCTCCTCATCCCACCCTCCCTCACTGCTCCCCTCATCCCTAACTAGCTAGCGCCTCACCCGCTGTACGCACACGTGGCCAGGGAGAACCTGCACTTCCCTTTGCCAGGCTGAACCTGCAGGGGCAGAGAGAGAGAAAGGGACCAGAGGCAGCCAGTGGGTAACAAAAGAAGAAGTAGAGAGAAGGAAAGACGGAGATCAAGAATATCAATTGGGTCTAAGTGACTAAACCCCAGCCAACAGTGTGAAATGGCCCACTGCTGTTCAGACAATAGACTCAGCACTCAAGATTCTCCTGCAGATTCTAACAGATCAACACACAAACACACTATACATTTAATAAATTCAATCTCCTGCACACACGCACCAATCTCTAAACACTAAAGTACCAGATGGTCGCATTCTACTCGGATAAGGGCACTGTAATAGACAGGTGTGTGTGTGTGAGTGTGTATGTGTAGTCCTGTAGGTCATAAAATTTGTGTGCTCACAAACATAGCAACTATCCAACTTGTGATGGCGCTGGGTCAAAATGGCATCTCTGAGAGCCGTGGAAATACACCTCCACTTTCCTGTCGTAACGCTAGCAGCTCTCCCCCAGCCTGACCCGCTGACACCCCCACCCCAGCAACACACTCACACAACTGCTGCAGCTGCAGGCCAGGGAGAGGGGGGGGGGCAGACTAACGTGGGGACAGACATGGAGGGAAAAATGTAGAGGGAGAGACTGAACGGTAGCCAGGGAGAGTAGGGAGGTAGAGAGAGATGCAGAGAGACAAACAAGGAGAGATAGGCCAAGAGAGAGAGAGAGTGATGTTGCAGAGAGAATGCATGATAGAGGAGAGAAATAGATAGAAAACATCCTATCTCTCGTTAGTAGTGTGAGCGGAGGCGGAGAGAGAGAGAGGGGGGGGGGGTGTACATACCAGCGCCGTAATCGCTGCCGCTGGTTGGAGTAGTCACGGCGATCAGCTTCACAAGCCACCATAATGAGTCAATATATGTAAATCTTTACTCGGCAAACACGGCGGGAAACAAAGCCATTTAACTGGAGCCTGCGCCCGCTGCCTCTGCCGATTCAGCTCCGGTAATTTCTCCCCATTGAAATGCATAATTGCCTGCTATTTGAAGATATTCATGCTCAATTTTTGAAATTAATTTCAATTGGGGGGAAATGTAGAAATGTCAGCTCCAGTGAAAGGGATTTGATTTCAATTATCCTCGCTCAAAGGACTGTGATTTCCAAATACACTTAAGCAAAATTATGACAAGAATTTTTGTTCGGCGAAAATTCAGTGTTTAAAGAGCGATTAGGCGATAATGGGCCGGCTTTGAGCTGGGAGTGAATGCAGCCGTCTCTGTCTGAAAGGCACTCAATTATCTCTGATTGCTCCCGCTATAATGTATCAAATAGAGATACCTGCTATTGCCGTAATTTGTGTGAAAATTAACATGCTGCAATTTCCACTAGAGGGAAAAAAGAGCTCTAATGGGTGCCTGAGCGAACATCAATAAAACTGGGGGAGAGAAAGAGAGAGAGTGAGGCTGAGCACCAGGAAGAGAGAGGGAAGATAGAGAGGAGAAAAGGAAAGGGAGGGAGAGAGAGGGGAGGAAGAAGCAGAGAAAGGGGGGAGAGGGGAAGAGAGAGGGGGGGAGAGGGACAAGGGAGAAAGAATGGAATAAAGGCAAAAGGAAAAGACGAGAGAAATACAGCATGTGTGAATATGTATGTGAGAGAGAGAGACAGAGAGACAGAGAGAGCGAGAGAGACACAGAGAGAGAGACAGAGAGAGAGAGACAGAGAGAGAGAGACAGAGAGAGAGAGAGAGAGAGAGAGAGAGACAGAGAGAGAGAGAGAGGCTGCAGGAGAGATGATAGGGCTGGCAGGAAGGGGTGTTAGAGATAGACAGAGGAAGAGAGAGATGGGAGGAAAAGAGGGAGAGAAAGAGAAATTTAATTTACTGAAAATATTACAAATTGCACCTGTGCATAACTCCCCCAAATTACTTACCAATCAATGCAGAGTGCCTATTACTCCCCCATTACATGGAGATCAGATCACTCTCAGAATTTGTCCAAGAGAGGGGGGAGTAAGAGAGAGAGGGAGGGAGAGAGAGCAGGAGAGTTAGGGGGGGGCAAAAGGGAGAGAGAAAGAAAGAGAGGGGGGGGGATTGAGAGTGACAAAGAGAGAACGAAAGCAGACGAAGGCAGACGAAGACAGAAAGACAGGCCAGGAGTTAGACAGAGAGGAGAGTGTGAAGAAAGAGGCCAGCAAAGCAGCATTGCAGTAATAGGACAGCGCTGCTGGAGAACAAGCAGAGACTAAAGAACAAGCTGGCTGGGGTCTGGAGCCCAGAGGGAAGCACCGAAGCTGGGAGGAAAGACACACCACCTGGCAAGACATGGGAAGGACACTGACAAGGGATGGGTAGGGGTGAGTTACATTTTTGATTCAGTCGGCAGTTTAAAGTGCCACGGTCTGCAGGGCCCAGGGAGGGAAGACTAAGTGGATATGGTGACAAGAGAAATTGGCCTTTTGGTTTTCAACCTGTCGCCACATAACCAGACACACAGATAAGCAGAGAGAGAGAGAGTGGGGGGGGGGGGGGGTAGAGAGGGAGAGAGGAGGGGAGAAGGAGAGAGACAGGGAGAGGAAAAGATAAGAAATGTGGAGAGCGATAAGATGAAAAGAAGGGGGAGAGAAACAGAGGGGAAAGAGAGGCGGGAGACAGAGGGAGTGGGAGAGAGAGAGGAGTGTCCATAACATAGATGGGGGGTGTACGCATATGTAATTAATGCGAGACCAATCCGACTTACCATATGGGGGATAGAGAAGGGGAGAGAGAGGAGATGGGGAGAGAGAGGGGAGATGGGGAAAAGAGAGGGAAGTCAGCACGGGCGAGGGAATTCATCACCGGTCCACTCTTCAATAACCTACCAGCAATAGACAACCCGGGCGGGAGGCGGACCTGTTAAAAAAAAAAAATTACATGATCGTAGCTTTTTGCTCAGTAAATGGTGGTTGATGGTATACGACAAACTGGCTCGCCCGCTACACAGCCTGCGATGGGTGGAGGACAGCGAGGGGAAAAAAAAAAAAACAAAAATACCTAAAGGAGAATCAAAATCAGTCACAAAGCAGAAAAAACTATAACCTCACATGTCATGACTATGGATGGATTTAGTATTACAACGTTAATACAAAAGAACTAAATAAAAAACGATGAGAGCCTCATTATACCATAAAGCAATTGTGGGTCATTAATACATACATCCGTCTTATGACAAATAAACAATCGTACTCCAATTTAAAAAAAGAGAAACATGTAGGACTGGAGCACAAGGAGGAAAAAAAATCACTGCAAATCTCAAGGGGAGAATGTCTTTTTGGATCCCCACTGCAGTTTAACCATAAGTGTTCAGAGGGCGTCTGGGAGGTCAGCAGGACTGCTTTATGGTCGAGTCCGACAGTGACTCACTGTTAACACGCACACTGGCAGAAGATAGTCTTATCATTGTGTGTGTTTGTATACAAATATTGAATGACCAAAATAGTGTGGATGGAGTGTGTGAGAGAAGAGGGCAGAAGTAGCAGAAGAGAGGAGAAGAGAGAAGACCATCTCAGCTCCTTAACTGACTCCATAGCACCATCATCTGGACAAACCGTCTGCAACACATGGGAACTCCTGTCTGCGTGTGTGTGTGCGTGCGCTACCTCAGGTCGCAGAGTAGCTTTGGTGCAGGCAGGGCAGATGGGCCCGTGGCGGGAGAAGGAGATGGGCAGCCTCCTGGTCCGGTTCTGACAGGCCTGGTCCTCACACACCAGCCAGCCCTAGGAGGAGAGGGAGGGACAACCATCACACACAGTAGACGGCACACCATCACACACAGCAGACAGCACACCCTCACACACAGCAGACAGCACACCATCACACACAGCAGACAGCACACTACACACACAGCAGACAGCACACCCTCACACACAGTAGACAGCACACCATCACACACAGCAGACAGCACACCATCACACACAGCAGACAGCACACCCTCACACACAGTAGACAGCACACCATCACACACAGCAGACAGCACACCCTCACACACAGTAGACAGCACACCATCACACACAGTAGACAGCACACCCTCACACACAGTAGACAGCACACTACACACACAGTAGACAGCACACCATCACACACAGCAGACAGCACACCATCACACACAGCAGACAGCACACTACACACACAGTAGACAGCACACCATCACACACAGCAGACAGCACACCCTCACACACAGTAGACAGCACACTATCACACACAGCAGACAACACACCCTCACACACAGCAGACAGCACACTACACACACAGCAGACAGCACAGCGCACCAACAATCCCTTCCCAAACATTACTGACACATCTGCGGCAGGCTGGTGCTCTTTTCAGGTACAACCCTGTGAATAGGACCCCCATGGATGCGTCAGTGGCCCTAGGCAGGTGCAGTGCATACCCCCCTCCTCTCTGCATGCATCTCCAGCCTGGGTCATTACAGGGGATCTTGGGGGTTAGGAGGGGGTTAATACCCAGCTAATAACAGACCCAGGCACCATTGCCCTCTCTGTCCTCCTTGCTTCTATCCATCTATCCATCCATAGGCTGGTTACAGCCAGAGCTGCACCTGCCGCTCAATGTCTTTCATACAGAGGCTGTCAGCACACACCCCTTCGTCGTCTACACACACAATCACCAACACCCATCCTCATCACCAGCATACAAGCAACCATCAACTCTGACAAACACACTCAACAACACAAAACCCCTAAATAACGCACGTGCACACGCACGTGCACACGCTCGAGCGCACAGTTTCCAGCAGGAAGTGATGTAGAGCACTGAACAGCTCTTTCCCTGTCTCTTCTCAATTACAATGATTTCAAGCAGTCTGATTAACTGAAGGGTCTTTACATGCTTATCAGTCTTATTAGCCAGTGTTAACACACGCATACACACGCACACACACACCCTTATCACCCAGGTGTGTGTGAGCCACCAGGGAGAAACCACCCAGCATTGTGTGTGTATCCAGTATCATAACTAACAGAGACTAATTTCCCAAGATCCTCAGCCGTTTGTGTAGTCCCTCTGGTGCTGTTTAGATCATTAGCACAGGCCCAAAGGCTTATGGGTAAAGCTGTGAACTCTGGGAGATGGTAATTGAATTGAGACATATGTGCATGTTTGGTTTTCATTAGGTGGGGATGGGGACTGAGGTGTGTGTGTGTTTGATCCCCTGCCCCTTTGTGTTTAGAAGGATATCAGACTAAGCATACACTAATGTTCCCATGAGGGCCAGCCTGAACTGCACACTAAAACCTGCATAGCACATTGCTTCAGTCACACCTCCCCTCCCCACTATGTCCCTGCGCCTCGGACAGCTCTGCCCAATGACCCCACGCCCATCAGAAGACATGAAATATATCCTCTCTCCATCTTACTCATGGGGAGACTTGCAGAAGAGAGGTTCTGTTGGAGCTGGAGCGAATCCGAGCAAGACGAAAACAGGCAGTGTGAGAAAACAGGAAGGGGAAAAAAAACATCTAATTGAAGCATTAAGTTGCAGAAACTGAGAAGGGAGATAGGAGAGAGAGAGAGATGGCGGATAGAGAGGGGGAGAGAGAGAGATGGGGGAGTGAGAGGAGGAGAGAGAGATGGGGGAGCGAGAGAGAGAGATGGGGGAGCGAGAGAGAGAGATGGGGGAGCGAGAGAGGAGAGAGAGAGAGCGTGCATGTGAGGGAGGGAGACAGATGGAGAATAAAGGCTCATAATTGCATAATTATACCAGTGGATACCTGACACACTGAATGCAGACGTCAAATGAGTTCCACATAATTTAACCAAACAGAGCCAAGACCAGGCCATGACAAGCCACTGACAGAAACCCTTCTGTCTCTCTCTCTCTTTCTCTCTCTCTCTCTCTGCTTCTCCTCTTTCTCTGTCCACCCCCCTTTCCCCCTGACCCATCACTCCCCCTCACATGATTCCACTGTCCCTCTCGTCCCCCATCCAACGTCCCTTGTCTTCTCTTCCCTCTATCCCAGCTGGTCGTCTCCACATCCAGTCTTACCTAGCGGTGATGTGGTTGGCATGGACCTAAGGAATTTGTCACAGACAGCTTCACCTGCAGATGCACGCCCTACCCCCCCCCCTCCACCCTCCCTCACTACATGCATGATTGTTTGAAGGATCAGAGAGGGGCATCTCACTGGCTTTGAGGTTTGGTAATCAACACTCCCACAAAACCCAATAGGTTTGAACCCCGTCCACTTAACTCACACACACAAGGGTACAAACCAGTCCTTTCTGTAGACAGTCATTCACACGCACAGGAACACACACACGGACACAGTGAATAGGGCTCCAACCAGTCCACTTTGTACGTCCAACGCTTAATCAAAGCTTCTCTATTCAGCAATTTGACCTTTTGTTCAAAATAGGATTATCACCTTCTTCCCTTTTATTCACTCTTTCTTTTCATCCCTCCCTCCCCTCCTCTTCTGCCCCTCTGCCTGTTTCCAGGGGCGACCCACATGACGAGGGTAATTGCAATAATTTGTTAAATGCCATGGCAACGGTGGTTAGACGAGGGCAAATAGGTGGTGGTGGTGGGGGGGGGGTTGGAGCAAGTGACTCTCATTTCGCCAGAGACAGCAGGAGAAAGAGGGGGGAAAAGACGACAAACGGAGAGAGAGACTTTAGCTAGAGAGAGAGAGAGAGAGGGAGAGAGAAAGGGCAGGATGGAGGGATGGAGAGGGAACGAGTGTTTGCCCAGTCTCAGAGAGACGGTTTATTGATAATAGTGGGGGGGCTGGAGGTAATTTCACTAATGATTAATGTCCCTGTGGTCCAAGGTAGGAGGCTCACACATACACACACACAAGCCAGCCTTTCACTCTATCTGCCCAGACAAACAGCTCTATTTGAGCTCTTCCCCTGCCTGAAAGGAATCCTTAATTACACAATATTACCCCTCTTCATCGCCCCCTGTGTGTGTGCTCTGCCCACTGTAGTTTGGGCTGCCAGTGTGTGTATGGGGGGGTGTGTGTGTGTGTGAGGTACGTATTCAGTGGTAGCAGCTGTTTCACACGTCGTGACAAAGGGGGAGAGGGGCTTGTTCCCCCCCACATTCACCAGTCTAATTGATTTCTGCTCAGCCCTGTGGGAGAGTAACACCCCCCCACCCCCCTCCCTGCACACACACACAGGCAAGAACGACACTCCCCCCTCGACGAAACACTCCTTAAACCTCACACACCACCAGAGAACTCCTTCAATCGGACACTCTAGCGCATTCCACTGTCTCTAGAACCTCTGCAATGCAGAGCTACTGAACCCCTAGGAGATTTCTTGAACATTTACCTATTAGTACATCAGCCCCGACCGCGACCCCAGTCCCAGCACTGGCCCCCAGCCTCTACACCAACCCCCAGCCTCAGCCTCGGCCCCCAGCCCTGGCCCCCAGCCTCAGCCCCGGCCCCTAGCCTCTGCCCCAACCCCAGCCCTGGTCACCAGCCTCTGCCCTAACCCCAGCCTCAGCCCCGGCACCCAGACTCTACCCCAACCCCAGCCCTGGCCCCCAGCCCCGGCATCCAGCCTCCGCCCCAACCCCAACCCCAGCATGGAAAGAATGTATGCTCCTCTAGGAGACAAAGCTGAAGCAGATTTGCCAGCTGGCTGCCTGGCCTGAGTTTGTGCTCCAGCTATAGTATCATAGAATAAAAGAGCTTTAAATCAAATCCATTTGCAGCCCTGCAGGTGGGCAAAAGGTGAATGTGTGTGTGAGAGAGAACAGTGGGAGAGTGTTTGGCATTCAGGAGAGACAAGGAACAAACAAACAACCGTTCTGAGCTGATCCCAGCATAAAAGTTTAGCCACTTAAAAAGCCCAGACAGACCATCACTCTCTCACCCTCTCTCTCACCCTCTCTCTCACCCTCTCTTTCTGGCTAAACTCTCTTACCCTCTCTGGCTAAACTCTCTCGCCCTGTTTCTCTCACCTTCTCTCTCTGGCTAAACTCTCACCCTCTCTCTCACCCTCTCTCTCTAGGTAAACTCTCTCACCCCCTCTCTCTCTGGCTACACTCTCACCCTCTCTCTCTAGGTAAACTCTCTCTCTCTGGCTACACTCTCACCCTCTCTCTCTAGGTAAACTCTCTCACCCTCTCTCTCTAGGTAAACTCTCTCACCCTCTCTCTCTCTGGCTACACTCTCACCCTCTCTCTCTAGGTAAACTCTCTCACCCTCTCTCTCTCCGACTAAACTCTCACTCTTTCTCACCCTCTCTCTCTCTGACTAAACTCTCACTCTTTCTCACCCTCTCTCTCTGTGACTAAACTCTCACTCTTTCTCACCCTCTCTCTCTGGCTAAACTCTCACTCTTTCTCACCCTCTCTCTCTCTGACTAAACTCTCACTCTTTCTCACCCTCTCTCTCTGGCTAAACTCTCACCCGCTGGCTAAACTCTCTCACTCTCACTCTCTCTGGCTAAACTCACTCTCTCCCCCTGTCTATCTCTCGGGCTACACTCTCTCACTCTCACCCTCTCTCCCTCCCTCTTGCTCTGGCTAAACTCTGACTTCCTCTCCTTCTCTCTCTCTCCCCCTCTCTCTCTCTCAAAAACAAGCCCAGCCCTTCCACATATCCAGTACTCACACTATAGTACTTCTTGACGTGTCGCCGGATGTCGAGCAGCAGTTTGTTGCAGATGTTGGTGGGGTGGTCGAGAGGGCGTCCCTCGCAGGGCACATGGCAGCATCGCAGCAGACTGGGCTCTGCTGTCACATCCTGGAACACACATGACATCAGTTACAGGGTAACACACACACACACACACACGACGGCAACGACACAAAAGAACACTCATGCGCGCCCACACTCCAACCCAAATCCTACTTGAAGCTAGTGATGTAGCAGGCAGCCTCTCAGGTAGGAGGGAGTGGTGAAGGCAGCGAGGCAGGGAGGCAGCGGAGCAGCTATTGTGAGTGCTGACGGCCAGTCAGAGAGGCTGGTGCTCAGCCATGCTGCCTCTTGACAGCTCTGGCTTTCACTTAACTAAATGGGCTCTTGACACAATAAAAATGTCAGGCTACACCAACAATTACGGCAGCAGAACACCTTTAAACAGGCCAAGCTGCGTTCCTTCTCCATTAGCTCCATGTTCAGTGGCAGCTTCCAACAGAGCCCAAACACTCACATCCCTCTACAGCTGGAATCTGTGGGGCTCCTCCCTGGAGAAAGTTTGTGCCGTGTGCTTGTTTGAGGCAGCGCTGACTTTTTAGTAAGCGTCTGAGTGAAGGCGCCAGAATCCTTTGCCACACACACACACACACACACACACACACACAG
>BROE01000024.1:7465567-7564206 GCA_036571765.1 Plecoglossus altivelis | reverse complement strand
TCGCCGGATGTCGAGCAGCAGTTTGTTGCAGATGTTGGTGGGGTGGTCGAGAGGGCGTCCCTCGCAGGGCACATGGCAGCATCGCAGCAGACTGGGCTCTGCTGTCACATCCTGGAACACACATGACATCAGTTACAGGGTAACACACACACACACACACACGACGGCAACGACACAAAAGAACACTCATGCGCGCCCACACTCCAACCCAAATCCTACTTGAAGCTAGTGATGTAGCAGGCAGCCTCTCAGGTAGGAGGGAGTGGTGAAGGCAGCGAGGCAGGGAGGCAGCGGAGCAGCTATTGTGAGTGCTGACGGCCAGTCAGAGAGGCTGGTGCTCAGCCATGCTGCCTCTTGACAGCTCTGGCTTTCACTTAACTAAATGGGCTCTTGACACAATAAAAATGTCAGGCTACACCAACAATTACGGCAGCAGAACACCTTTAAACAGGCCAAGCTGCGTTCCTTCTCCATTAGCTCCATGTTCAGTGGCAGCTTCCAACAGAGCCCAAACACTCACATCCCTCTACAGCTGGAATCTGTGGGGCTCCTCCCTGGAGAAAGTTTGTGCCGTGTGCTTGTTTGAGGCAGCGCTGACTTTTTAGTAAGCGTCTGAGTGAAGGCGCCAGAATCCTTTGCCACACACACACACACACACACACACACACACACGAAATCTCTCCTGCGTTCCTGTGTTGCATGTGTCCGTCTCAGCTGACGGTGAGCGCTGGCCCTTGGAGGAGGCCTTGCTTGTAGCCATCCTTGAGGTGGGGCTGCTATCATGCTCATCATGATAGGATGAGCCAGTCTTGAGAAGCAACTCAACATCACACACAAACACAGGGGGCCTCCCACACGCATGCACACGCCTCTGGTAAGGCCTGGATCGCAGGGGGACCAGGTGGAGCAGGAGAGGCAATGATATGCCTCATCTGTTTCTCTCTTCCTCCCTCTTCTTCATGTTCTTCTTTTGGTCCAGTTAGGATGAAAGTGGCCTCCCCCCCTCCCCTCTCCACCCCCTCCCCTCCCCTCCCTTCTCCATCCCCTCCCCTCCCTTCTCCATCCCCTCCCCTTTCCTCTCCACCCTCCTCTCCTCTCATCCCCTCCAGGATAAGAAAACTCCTTGCGTGTCTTCAAGCAGTGGTTTTGCGAGCTGCGCCGGTCCTCTGTCCCTCCCTTCCTCTGGGATGTGCTCCCCCTGTCTAACTCCCTGACAGCTCCACCCTCTCCTGCTCTCCTCCCTGCATCTCTCTCTCTGGGCTGTTTGGGAAGCAGAGTCAAGGCCTGTCTGTCCTCTCCTCCTCTCCGGAGTATTTAGACCCTGTTCACCAGCCTAATTACCTAACTGCCTTATCTGCACTGCCCAGGACAGCCAGTGTGTATGTGAGAGCGCACGTGTGTGTGTGTGTGTGTGTGTGTCGTGGGAGTAGTCTGGGCCAGTAGAAGACGGGTGAGGGCTGTTGGCAGTTTGATGAGTTTTCCCTGAGATGAGACAAGGCTGCAAGGCAGCTCCTCGTTTGGTGAGAACACACACAAACAAATAATTATCCTCTTTCCAACGGCCTTGGCCTGAGTGTGTGTGTGTGTGTGTGTGCGTGGGCGTGTGTGGAGGGGATGCCGTTTGAAGTCCAAGTCTAAACTATGCCAATGAAAACAGAGTCTTTATCTAAGATGACCCCACGTCTAAAAATATAGGGAGAGCTGTAACATAGAATCCTACCTCACCAGGGCTTACAACACACACACACTCATGGTATCTTGATATTTATGGTTGTTTACTATTGAGATGACGTATGTAAAAGATCAACAATAAGATCATAAATATCAAAGTTTCAGAGACACAATCCACCCCAGCGATGGTAGTTTAGTATTGCGAGCTCATTATAGAACTGGTTGAGTGTGTGCACCCGTGTCTGCCAGTGTGTGTTTGAGCCGGTGTGTGTTTGAGCCGGTGTGTGTTTGAGCCGGTGTGTGTTTGAGCCGGTGTGTGTTTGAGCCGGTGTGTGTTTGAGCCAGTGTGTGTTTGAGCCGGTGTGTGTTTGAGCCGGTGTGTGTTTGAGCCAGTGTGTGTTTGAGCCGGTGTGTGTTTGAGCCAGTGTGTGTTTGAGCCGGTGTGTGTTTGAGCCGGTGTGTGTGTTTGAGCAGGTGTGTGTGAGCGCACCAGTACTCACCGCGCCGTCAAACACGTTGTCATAGACGTTGTCGGCGCCGCACTGCGGGCAGGCGAAGGTGAACCTTTCACAGTCCCTGTAGCGCTCCTCGTCTGTCAGCTGGGCAGCCGCGCCCACAAAGCCCTCCCCCTCCTCCTCCCTCTGGTGCTGCACATGGGCCCGGAACTGAGATGGGTCCAAGCCTGGGACACACAGACACAGTGAAAACCCCTCTCTGTGCACACTGCTCCGGGCCTGTAGGTGGTTAGAAGCAGTGTGGAGCTGTGTGGAGCTGTGTTGGAGCTGTGTGAAGCTGTGTTGGAGCTGTGTGAAGCCCAGACTGTTCTCACCCAGCCAGGTGGCGATGAGGACCCCGTCGATGCCCTCGATGGGCTCACAGATGCGGCCCACCACGGGGTGCACCTGCTGGGCCAGGTAGTACTGTGTGTCCAGGCTCAGGCCGGCCTGCTTCTGCAGCTGCTCCAGGGCGTAAGCCCTCTGGCTGGGTCCCAGAGACGAGCCATCCTGCATCCGGGGGAAAGAGAAGAGCAAGGAAGAGGGAGAGAAGTAAAGAGGTGCCTGTTCAATTCCACCCTTTATATTTGACAGGTTCTCTGCAGACACACACACACAAACCTGGCAAATGATGTAGGAGACGGTGTCTCCAGCTTTGACGCGCCGACCCTCCTGGGTGTTGATCCACAGGGCCACGTGGACATGAGGAAGACTCTTCTTATCTGGGTAATCCTGCGGGTCCTTGGTCAGGGCCTGGAGGGTGTGTGTTGGGGAGGGCATGGGTTATATGTATTGAATGTAATGTTGATAGCAGGAGACAGAGAGGGACAGAGAGAAAAGGGAACTTGCTGCACCTTGTGGATCTGGTACTGGCTGAGGGGCAGGGATCCGCTGGCCACCTGCTCCCCCACCTCCACCAGGTGACGCTGGATGTTCTCCACGATGGCATCACGGCTCTGGTCCGACAGGATCTGACCAATCACGTAGCTGAGGGGGCGGAGAGGGAACACAATCAGGAGGACTTCTATAAAGAGTTGCTGGGACTGACCAACAGACAGGTTCGAACCAAGGTGGTGGAGAGGAGCGACAATACTGAGAAAGAACAGGAGCTTTGAGAAGAACAAGGTCAAACGGGGAGATGAGAGAGAGGAAGCAAGAGAGACACAGGGCGGAGCTGGGAGAAGGTGTCTGGAGGGGCCTGGAGGAGGAGGAGGCAGGAGTAGATGGAGGAGGAAGGAGTAGATGGAGGAGGAAGGAGTAGATGGAGGAGGAAGAAGTAGATGGAGGAGGAGGAAGGAGTAGATGGAGGAGGAAGGAGTAGGGAGTAGATGGAGGAGGATGGAGTAGATGGGGGGGGTCACTTACTTGCCACAGTTCTTGGCCAGGTCGCACCAATCCCTGCGCACGATGTCCAGGCCCTTGAGTTCCTGCTTGGTGCTGTAGCGGCCGTCAGCCTGCTGCTCCACCACTAGAGCGGCGTACTTCTTCTTCTTCAGCAGCAGCAGGGACTTGAACACGCCGTCGATGTCGATCTCCAGCAGCTTGTACAGCTTGTTCACCTCCATCTTCACCTGGGCGACACACACACACACGCAGTTAACACACATACACAGCAACTAAAGGCCATATACAGTTTAGAAACACATACACAGGCACAAATAAAGTAAACACAAGAAGTTAACACACCCACACAGTTAAAATACACAGTTAACTGCACAGTAAACACAGACACTACACAGAGATTAAAATACTGTTTAAACAGCGAGGCATGAGGCCCACAGCTATATCCCTGGGCTAAAGATAGCCTGGCACTGGATTAACCTGAGTTCACACAGACATCTGTTAGCGCTGGACTAAGCACTGTGGTTTAGATGATTTATTGAAGCTAGTCCTCCCAGGGTCTGTGCTGGCTGCTAGCCTCTTACACACCTCCACTCCTCTCTCTATCCCCCTCTCTCCTTCTCTCCTCCCAACTTCTCTCCTCCCCTCCCATCTCCGCTCCCCTCTCTCAATCCTTTCCTCTCCCTTCCTCCACCTCTCCTCCGCACCTTGTTGCCCAGCTTGTACACCTCCTCCAGACTGTTGCTGTTGGTGTTGATCATGATGGAGTCAGTGTCTCCGTAGATCACTTCTAGATTCATCTGAAAGGACGTGGACAGGAAGTCGGAAGTTAGGGTGGACAGGAAGTGACCTAGAGCCTCTACTGATCCACAGACTAACTGATTGTATGTCAGTAGCTTACCTTCTGGACCAAATCTTTGGTGTGCATCAGGATCTGAAGAGGGGACAAAATAGAACACCTCAAATGAACTAAACAATGAAGTACTAATTAGAGGATTTATTGTCCTTGATGTGGTCCATGTATGTGTGTGTTAAAGCGTAGGTAATCTGTAATTAAATGGCGGATAATTGGCTAAGAGGTCTATTAGAGGCTTGCTGTGATGGACCTACAGCCCCCCCTCACACACAAACACACACACACAAACACACACACACACCTAATGGCCTCAGACACCTGCAGAGTGAGTGGCAGACAACATCAAAAAAGCAAGGGAAGGCAAAAACAAACAACAGGAATGAGGAAAAGAAGGGAGCTGAACTGAAATGGATGACAGATGGAGAGAGAGAGCAGCAGAGAGGAAGGGAGAAGAAAGAGGTGTTCAAACAAGAGAAGAGAGAGGCTGCATGAAGCTTTAGAAGAAGTGGGGGGAGACAAGAGGAGGGGAGAGATGGAAAAGATGATTTGTCCTGAGACGAACAAAAGAGAATTGTGTTGACACAGGGTTGTGTGCATGTGTGTGCGTCGTCTGCAGCTGAGGGATCCTAACAGGTGGGGGGGGGGGTCCATTTTTTTGAGGGGTGGGGGGCGGGGTTAAGGCTACATCTGGGGGGGTGAAAGAGACTGGACGCAGTGTGACCTGTCACCAGCAATATGCTCCTCAATCAACCTCCCCTACACATCCACGTCTCTCTCACACCAACACACATGCACACACACCAACACACCTCCATAGGGACAAGGACAGGGCTATTTCAGAGAGTGAGAGGTGGTGGAGGGGGGGGCTCCACTCCCTGAAACCAGAGTGGGTCTTAAGCATGCTTTATGGGCTGTTACATACCTCCGGTTGGGGGGAGGGGGGCGTGGGGCAGAGAAGAAGTTTGAGTAATGACAGAACAGCCTCTCCCATTAGTGACCATCACCAAGGTCATCTCACTCACTTACACGTGCCTGCGCACGCACGCACGCGCGCACACACACACACACACGTGCGCACTCACGCGCACGCGCGCACTCACACGCACATTCTCTCCATATGGATGTGGGAGGTTGCAGGAGCGAAAAAGACAGTAGAAAGAAAGGAGACAAATGGAGTTAAATAAAGAAGGAATAAGTGAAAGAGGGAGGAACAGGTACAGTGAAATGGCAGAAACTGACAGGAGGAGAGACAGAGCAGGAAGAGAAGGAGAGACCGTGAGGGAGGAGAGGAAGAGACTGAGAGGGAGGAAAAGGAGAGGCTGAGAAGGAGAGGCCGAGAGGGAGGAGAGGGTGAGACCGAGAGGGAGAAGGAGAGATTGACAGGGAGGAGAGGGAAATACCTAGAGGGAGGAGAAGGAGAGGCCGAGAGGGAGGATAGGGAGAGGCCGAGACCGAGAGGGAGGAGAGGGTGAGACTGAGAAGGAGGAGAGACCGAGAGGGAGGAGAGGAAGAGGCCAAGAAGGAGGAGAGGGAGAGACTGAGAGGGAGGAAAAGGAGAGGCTGAGAAGGAGAGGCCGAGAGGGAGGAGAGGGTGAGACCGAGAGGGAGAAGGAGAGACTGACAGGGAGGAGAGGGAAATAACTAGAGGGAGGAGGAGAGACCGAGAGGGAGGAGAGGAAGAGGCCAAAAAGGAGGAGAGGGAGAGACCAAGTGGGAGGCGAGGGTGAGACCGAGAGGGAGAAGGAGAGACTGAGAGGGAGATAGCGAGAGGGAGGAGAAGGAGATACCGAGAGGGAGGAGAGAAAGATACCGAGAGGGAGGACAGGGAGAGACCGAGAGGGAGGAGAGGGGCCTATTAGGCCTAAATGGCCTTTATCCAGCTTTCTTGGCGTCTTCACAGTGGAGAGCGGCAACTCTTGTTATCACCTGCTTTCAACATTACCACAGAATTAAGACAGGGAGGGAGGGGGAGGGAGGGGGAGGGAGAGGAAGGGTGGGGAGGGAGGGTGGAGGGAAAGAACGAGATGGTAGCGAGGTGTGAAGGAGAGCGATGTGAGGATGTGTTGATGTAATTCATGTGTGGACTCATTTAGCCTAGGTTTCCATGCACTGTCAGTTACAACAGGATGATCTGCTTAAGGAATGACCCCAGTGAAAGACAAGTCGTTTGACCATGACTGTGGAATGTGAATGTGTGTGTGTGCCTGTTGGACAGCTCATCTTTAAACACATACCCCTCCACCCCCCTCCCCCCCCAAAAAATGGATCAATCCAAACACAGCTCCGCAGGAGGTGGAGGGGTGTGTGTGTGTGTGTGTGTGTGTGTGTTCTGCACTCAGCAGTGTACATACTGGGCATATCCACCACAAACAACTGAAAAAGCACGAGGGGACTCCTGTTACAGCTCCAGACACGCTGGTGTATTGAGTCGACACCATTCAAGCACCGCCCAGCTCCTTTCCTGGCTGTGCTGCGTCTCCCCTCCCCTCCTCAGTCTCTCATGCACAGCCTGATGGTTTCATGCCTTTCAAAGATGAAGGCAGACAGGCCTCTGTATCTCTCTTGTTCTCTGTCTGTGACCACTGTACCCTCTCCATTTCACTTGTTCTCTCTGTCCCTCTGAAGAGCCCCCCCCCCCTCTCTCCTGTCAGAACTGTGTAATTAGGCAGGTCAGCAAATTAGCGGCTGGCACTGACAGAGCCTCCTGTAGAGCCCGGGGCCAGGAGAAACACACACACACACAACTGCGTGGGAGACCTCATCCTTCACATGTCTGCCTGCATGCCAGGGGTCAGGGTTTGGGGGTTCGGCGAGTGTCTGCCAGGCTGGGGTCACAGGTCAAACTATCACCAAGCGATACAGAGCCGGGGGCAGAGGCTGGAGCCACTGAAGACAATGCCTCAGCCAGGGAGGGAAGACTTTGGAAACAAGAGATAACAAGTTTAGAAAGACAGCGAGGAAGGCACAGTAGGATGAGATGGCAGACAGAAAGGCAGACAGGCTGATAGAAAGGCAGACAGTCAGGCAGAAAGGCAGGCAGGCAGAAAGGCAGGCAGGCAGACAGACAGGCAGAGAGGCAGGCAGTTAGACTGGTAGAAAGGCAGACAGACAGGCAGAAAGGAAGGCAGGCATGCTAAGCTCCACAGCAGCACATTAGACCAGTAAAAGAGAGCGGGGCTCCGGTGACGATTGTTTTGAAAAGCGCCCAGCTGAAAAGCATTCTGTGGATGACAGTCCTCCCCTTGAAATAGCATCAGAGGAACACGACTGTTGAGAGCGCAGTGTAACATACAGACACACATAGACACCCCTGACTTGTCTCTCAAGAGAAATGTGTACCAAGTTCGAGCGAGTGTAGCACATTGTGTGCTATTACTGAAGAAACACACACACACACACACCTGTCCTTGCAGATGCCAAAGCAATGCTGTCATGTCTGCTGTATGAGGGGTTAATCTAGCAGTAGACCGGTCTGATTTAACACGACTACTGCATATCACCAACACCCAACACTCTGGAAACACCCAACACTCTGGAAACACCCCGAGTCCCAATTAAAAACAACCTCTAGATGACCACTTCTACCTAGCTCCCTATGAGCCCCAGCTTAACAGTCCAAACAGGCCCAAGCCCTGACTAACCCTAATATAACCTTAGTTCAACCCGTAAGTGACCACGGGCTCCCTATACAGTGAGAGAAGGGGACTAGAATAACCAGCTATCCTCATGTGACTATTTGTTAAGTCCACTTAATATCAGGAGTCAATCCGACTCTGAGGAGAATGAGGGGCGCGTGCAGTTATGCTGGCTTTGACTCCCCCCACCACCACCACACCCCCCCCCCCATACACACACACACACACACACCCACAGAACGAAGAGCGATGGTGTTGGCGCAGAGAGGGCTAGCTTAAGCATGGTTACAAATATTATTCTGGGAAGTTTAAAAATGACTTTTGTGATTCTTAGACAACTGGGACTGAAGTACCTGAGCTGGAGGGGGCAGGGTTAGGGGGCAGGGTTAGGGGGCGGGGTTAAGGGGGATGGGGTGTCTACCTCATCACCCCCCCCCCTTCCCTCAACAGCATCTACCAGGTTCTGTGAAACTGTTTTTAAACACAAGGACAAGGAATCAATTACAGCATAATGGCACTGGAGTGTGCCCTGCAACCCTGAAATATGACACACGCACAAACACCATACACTCACAAACACCACACACACACCTGCTGCAGGCCGTCAGACATGCTAGCTGACAGGGAAGGCAGGGGTCAGGGGTCAAACTAACCAGCGTTCCGGAACAATCAGCAGCTTCCATGGACATGTGTCGTTAACATCGGTCGATTAGCACAGAACAGGACCACGTTTGCGGTCATACATTTACGCATGAGCACACTCACAAATGATCGTTCACATACACACACACTCTCACACTTCACAGGCTTATTCCAATCAGCCTTCCAGTTGGTCCACCCATTGAAAACACAGTAATCAGTGCTGTCACTGTTTGGTCTTGCTGTGTGTGTGTGTGTGTGTGTGTGTGTGCGTGTGTGTGTGTGTACACAAGTGGAAGAGTGCTCCCTACCCTTGCTCGGCTCTGCATACAAAGGAACTAAAAATACAACATTGGGGGGCATCAATCTGTGCCGGACCCTGGGTGCTGTAACCCTAACCCTCCACCTTCCTTCTCATCCACCCCACCCCACCTAATACCCTCACATACCAGCCCTGTGGGGGGGGGGGACAACAAATGTTTCCCCACAAAGGGCAGAGTTCGGCTAGTAGTTGCCCCTCTCCCGTCTTGCACGCACACACCGCATAGAGACTTGGCTGATGACTGGAGATAACTGGGGGCTTTCCCCTCTTAACTTGGCAAATCACATCAGAGGAGCCACAGCCAAGGGGCTGTCATCCCCCCCTAATCCCAGGCATCTTAACCCCTTCCTGGGCTAAGAAATCACTGTGGCCCCTGGGCCGACCCCGTCTCCCAGATGGGGCTAGGCCTCAAGCTTAGACAAGGGTGCGAGTAAGATGAGTCTGCACCAAAGGCACAAGGCCTTTTATATTACCCTGGTGAGCCCAACCAGTCGCTGGCAGGGGTGTCTATGTTTCGTTTATAAATAAATAATGCCACTAAATCAGATTATAAAAGTAGAGGGAGCATGTGACGATTAAAATGATGAGCGGGGAGAGGGCTAGCGTAGCTTTGACATTTCATTGGTATAAATACATGACAAAACGCACACCAGCTGACCTTACAGACTTTCTATGGCCGACTACTCGGAACTACTTGGCTGTCGGCAAACTGAAGTCAACCATGAATTTAAGCTAGCGTTAGTGACCGCAACTAAATATACCCCCCTCGCGCGGTAGCATAGCAATGCGAGCTAACTGGCGGTTCATTAGGCGTATTAAGAGAGGAAAGAGCGGGGCTGTTTTGGGCTGGTCGTGTCTAGGGAGAGAGTGGGCTGAGATGTATGGAGATACCCAGCCTCTAGCACTACTACTGGGGAGGGGAGGGGAGGGGGAGGCAGAAAGTAATCCAACAATGCTACCTATCAAACAATCGCCCAAACGACATGCGTGTGTGTGTGACAGATCTGTCATTTCCATACAGACAAGTTAGTTAGTCTAATAGATGTGTGAGAGCTACTGTCTGAGTGTGAGAGAGAGAGAGAGAGAGAGAGAGAGACAGAGAGAGACCTGCCTCCTGGCCTGTAAGCTCTGCCTTCTATCAGAGAAGACCATGTTAGTGTAAGGAGAGCGTGATAGACAGCTCTCTAAGGACCAGGCTCACACAGCACAGCCCTACAGTGTGGAGCTCATTAAAAGCAACACTGTCTGGGGGGGGGGGGACGAGAGGGTCGTGTTCTGTTGCTCATACGCCACGACATGCCCCAAAGGAAAGATGCATGGCATCTGGCGCACACGCAATCCTACCTGTCAAGCGTCTGAATTGAATCGCATGTGTTTGTTGCCAGAGCTCAATACATGAACGGCGCAGAGAGGCCCGTGTGTGGCGTGTTCGCTTAATGGCACGACTGTGAATCAGGACTATCAATGTCAAGGGGTGTTTAACAGTCCTCCAGAAATTGTAGATAGAACATGAGAAAGAGAGCAAATTAGAGGGTTGTAAAACGAGGGAGAGAGAGAGAGCGAGGAACGAAACGGGAGCAAACCAGAGGAGAGCTGGGGGGGAAATGCATTGTGTGTGAAGATTATCTTAGAGTGCCCTCTAGTGGCAGGACACATAAGAACCAGCCACCGTTCCTTTAATATGGCTAGGTAGCCAGGCGTGTGTGTGTGTTGGTGTGTATGCGTTCCTTCCTGTGTGTGTCTGTGTGTGTGTGTGTGTGTGTGTGCAGGACTTACCTCTCTGCCCTTGTGTGTAACCAGAGCAGCCAGTGGTTTGGCATAGAAGCGACTGTAGCTGAAGCCCAGGCAGCCGTACATGCTGTTAGCAGTTAGCTTCAGAGCCTTCTGCCTGATGTCGTACTGCAGACACACACAACACAGACCTGATATCCTACTGCAGACACACACAACACAGACCTGATGTCTTACTGCAGACACACACAACACAGACCTGATATCCTACGGCAGACACACACAACACAGACCTGATGTCCTACTGCAGACACACACAACACAGACCACACACCAGCCAAGTGACAAAAAAAGATTGAAAAAACAGAGACAAAGAGAAATAGAGACACATCATGTGTGTGTGTGTGTGTGTGTGTGTGCTAACCTGCATGTAGAGGTCAGGGTTGATGTCCTGCTGCTTCATAAGACCTTTGACCTGCTTCCTGCGCTCCACCAGCTTCCTGATCTCCTTGGGCAGGATGCCCATGTCCAGGCCGTGCTCCGGGACCTCCGGGACCTCCTCCAGATCCTCCTGAGTACCACAGCTGCATGAGGCACCACTTATACAGGCCACAGGCCACACACACACTATTGGAACATGCACACGGTGGCATATTCTCATACACACGTGCACACACACACACACCTCTGTGTTCTTGCGGGAGCTGTGGGCCTCTCTGGTGACTGTGGTGAAGCAGATGTTGAACTCCTGGATGATGGACGGGTACAGACTGTTGAAGTCCAGCAGCAACACAAACTTGTCATAGAAACCTACATAGAAAGACAGAAAGAGAGAGAGAGGGTCAGTCATCCGTTAGAACACACACACATACCCATGCACACACACACACATACCCATGCACACACACACACATGCCCATGCACACACACACACACGCCCATGCACACACACTTCACTCACCAACTTTGGGGTCCAGCACCAGACCTCCAGCATAGGCTGCCTTTTTCCTTCTCTTGCCTTTCCCCGAGTTTCCATCTTCCTCTCCATCAACCTGAGAGGGGGAGAGAGGGGGAGAGATGGGGAGACAAAGAGAGGGAGAAATGGGGAGGGAGAGAGAGAGATGGGGAGGGAGAGAGAGAGATGGGGAGGGAGAGAGAGAGATGGGGAGGGAGAGAGAGAGATGGGGAGGAAGAGAGAGATGGGGAGGAAGAGAGAAGGAGAGTTGGGGAGGGAGAGAGAAGGAGAGATGGGGAGGGAGAGATGGGGAGATAGAGGGAGAAAGAGAAGAACAAGTGAGGAGAGGTGACATTGAGCCTGTGTCTAAAAGTGACATAAGGCACTTCCAGTGTATGTGTGTGTGTGGGGCAGGGGTACATATGTGTGTGTGTGGGGTGCAGGGGTACATATGTGTGTGTGTTGAGTGAGAGAGTACCAGCTCTTGCTGGGCCTTCTTAAAGGAGGGCTTGTCAGGAACAATGTAGTTCTTCTCATGGAAGGCGTGCAGCAGCAGAAACTCGTTCCTCTCTGAACGCCCACCCATCAGCGTGCGAGACTGAGGTAGGCATGGAGAGGGGGAGAGAGAGGGGGGGGGAGAGGGAGAGAGGGGGAGAGGGGGAGAGGGAGTGATCAGATGGGACCGAAAGAGGAGTGAATACATGTTTCTCACAGGTGAGTATCAATGTGTGTGTCTCACCAGGATGTTGCCAGCGATGCTGGTGATCTGCAGGGCCAGAGGCAGCACGTTGAGCTCACACATGATCTGGAGGATGAGACGAGCATCTGTCCAGGTCAGCTCCAGCAGGTACAGGAGGTGAGGAGAGTCGCTGTGGACACACACACACACACACACACGTTTCAAAGTGATATCAAGGTAGCACGTTGAGCTCACAAACAATCCATCTATAAAGCAGTTTTAAATTGCTATGGTCTTTCATCCTACAGTCGTCACAAAGTCTGTTTAACTGATTCCTTAATTAGACAGATTGTTAGTGTCCACCCACACAAACACACACACACACCCACACAAACACACACATACACACACCTGTAGAGATTCTTGATGCTCTCCGGGGCGATGGTGACCCGCTCAGTCTTCAGCACCTGTGCGGCCAGCTCAGTCAGGTGGTAGCTCTTGCAGCGAATCAGCTCCTTGGCTGAGATCTCCACGTCGCACACCAGCCGGCCACAGGTGGCGCTCTTCTCAGCGAAGCCACTGCGGCCCTGTAGAGACAGAAGATGTGAGATGAGCCAAACAAGCTCCCCAGGCTGGGGGCTGGAGGTTTGGACACTTTTGGAGCATTTGACTGGGGATCTGCTTGGACGGGATCAGCTGGGAGGGGATCTGCTGGGACAGGCTCTGCTGGGAGAGGATCTGCCAGGACGGGCTCTGTTGGGAGAGGATCTGCTGGGACGGGTTTTGCTGGGAGGGGAACTGCTGGGAGGGGCTCTGCTCACCCCCAGTTTGGGCATGTTGGCCCTCCTCAAACGGCCCATCTTGGACCAGTGGGGGACCTTGCAGAAGGCGATCCTCTGCAGCAGCACCTCAAGGTCGAAGCCAAAGATGTCGTGACCCTGCGGAGATAGATGTTGGACATGTTTCCACTTGTACAGGCACGGCCTCTGGTGGCTTCTGTTAGGTCTGCTACTCACCACCAGCACGTCTGGGTCAATCTTGTGCATCTTGGCCAGGAAGAAACCCAGCAGAGTCCTCTCAGTGGAGGCTATCTCCACATTTCCATTCTGGCAAAGACAGGAAATCACACACACACGTATACACATGACATCCCTGGCCGACCAGAAGAGTTTAAATGATAGACAATGTAGCAGTTCCTCACCTTCTTCTTGACAGCTTCTTTGAAGTCGTAGGGGAAGATGCAGTCGCTGGGTTTACTGACCACTGGAACACACATCATCATCATCATCATCATCAGGCTGGAGATGGGGCCCTGGCGAGCAGTTACACAACAGGCGTGTCTCTCTCCCTACCCTCTCCCTCTCTATCTTTCTCTATCTCTCTCTCTCATCCTCCTTGCATTCCCTTGTTTTCTACGCTCTGCCTCCCACCCTTCACTGTGGGCGGTCCACTCACCACAGAAGTGGGTCTGGAATGGAGGGCGTGGTGGGGCCTTGTCCAGGTGGAACTCATGGTGGACCAGGGCAGCCAGGGACACAATCTGGGGACGGACAGGAAGTCAAGACTTCACTCACGACAGTGAGAGCCAGACTAAAGAAGCAGTCCATCAAAACACTGGAGGACAATGGATTGTTGAAGACCCTCTAAGCAACACACACACACACACCTCGTTGTGGTGAGTCTTTGGGTTCTGCACGGTCTTCAGGCTGATCGACATGATGGTGAGTGGGGGCGGGGCCAGATCTTTGACCACACAGACCAGGTCACTCCTAATGGCCAGCGCCTCCACCTTGCACCAGCTCACTGACTGGCTGTTCAGCTCTAAACAGAACAGAAGGGGAGACGTGAGAGTGGGATTGGTCAGGGTCAATCCCCAGTGTGTGTTTGTGTGAAGACAGCACCCACGTGGGGTCTGGACATCCAGCCAGCAGGGTCCTCTGATTTTCCTGCTGAGGAGAAAGTGCTCCAGGCTGGAGGTGTTGGTACCAAACACCTGGGAGAACGTCGCCCCTTTCAGGTCGGAGGGCAGAGCTGGTAGCTCAGCCTGCAAAATAAAGGCGTTCTTAGACTACAGCAGAGACAGGGGGATAAGGAGGAGGAGAGCACGAATGCGTTTATATAATGATGTGTCCGTGTGTGTGTCCTTACAGAGTAGCGGACCTCCAGGTACTCGCTCTGCGTAGGGACGTCAGGTATCTCAAACGCGTAGCTCTTCTCCACTTTCTGCAGAGGGCAACAGATGTTCATCAGTCTCCCACAAACACATGCCAGCTTCTCAGTTACAGAACAAAGTGCAGGACCTGAGGTTGGCTTGGTCAAGCGATAACAGCATTGCGATTACCTTGGACTTGAACTTCATTATTTTAAATTTTTCCGAGAGCTCGTTGAACTCCTGGTACACGTCCATCATTCCAACTGGAGTGTCAGACACCTCCCCTGTCCTCGTGTTCACCTTCTGTCAACCGCAACACAACCACACCAGCCCAGTCAAGACCAGGCAACACCCACATGTAGGACTACATAGACCAGAACAAGACAAAGATGTGGTCATGTGACAGAAAACTCACATATTCACGGGGCAGAAAGTACATGGTCCTCTCGATATTTTTGACGGCCACGCAGCAGCTGACGTAGGCCTTGGCTGACTCGATCCATACCTTCCCAAACAGGTAGACCACACCTGAAACAGCACCACAACATCACAATGACATGGCTGCAAACAGCACGGACGGAACAGATAGAACTAAGGTTAAAGTGTGGGGTTGTTCATGTTATTCTGGAATAGCCAAACTGTTTTGACTGGGACATCTTCACCTGGTTGGCTGTATTGGTCCTCAAAGGCGTCCAGCCAGTAGAAACGGAACATGAGCTCTCCCTCTGGCCCCGCGACCAATGGGAGGCTGCTGGGGTCGACCTGCACCTCTGCTGGAGCCTTGCCCTCTTCCTCCTGACCCCACGACCCCCCCGTCAAGTTTGACCTGGGATAGGGAGGATTTCAATATGTTCAAACAAAAAGGAGCCGTCTTCCTTCCTGCGACGTCATCTCCCAGATACACAGGCACACATGTTCAAACACACAAACATGTACACACAGCCCCAACCAGCACAGACACACATCACTCACAGGAGGATCGGGTCCTGAGGCTCCGCCTTCACTTCAACTTTGACCTGAGCTATGGACTGGGGCTCCGCCTCCTCTTTGACTGAGACCTCCTCTGCTCCCATCTCCATTGGCTCATCAAAGTCTACCTCATCAAACTGCAGACTGGCATCCACTAGATAGTAATACAAACACAATCACTGTTACCTAGCAGGTCTGGCTAACAGAGAGTGAGAGCAAGAGAGAGCAAGAGCGAGAGAGACGGGGCAAAGAGAGACAAACAGAGGAACCGTGTAGACTCACCCTCCTCTTCCTCCGCCTCCATCTTTCCTCTCTTCTCCACAGGGGCAGCGGTAGAGGGTGGGGGGGAGGAGGGCACTTTGGCTGTCACGCCAGAGGGGGCCGGACGAGCCATCTTCACCTTTGACCCCAAGCCCAAGGGTGACGCCTGTCATTGAGGAAGTTACATGTTGGGACAGGTATTAGGCCCTTATACAGCAGGGTGAAATGTTTCATCAGAGCCGTGGTTAGGAGGGTACCTTTGGGATGTGAGGTTTGACAGAGAAAGGGTTCATGGGAGAACCAAGGGCCCTTTTTTTCTTCAGTGTGACGATGGGCGGTGGTGACAGTATCGATGCTTTCTAAGACAGGGAGTGGGAGGGGTTAAGGAAAAAAGGTAAAGATGTGTTTGTTTAGGTCAAGATGTCATGGGGGGATGGTATTTTATAATGCAGCATTTACTTCTTCTGAATGCTAGTGTGTGTGCGCTACATCTCTATGGAGGGGAGACAGACCTCCGAATGCAAGTCCTGCAGGATGTCCCCTAGAAGGTCATCTTTGGACAGGTCAACATCTTTCTGTGGAGCACAACAAGGTCCGACATACAAGGAAAACATCAGTGTTGGGTTTGGCCATGGCATCACTGATACCGAGAGGCAAGCATCCTCAGTAGCAGCACACGCCTGCTTGCGTGCGTGCGTGCGCACACACACACACACACACACACGCGTGCGCACACACACACACACACGCGCGTGCGCAGACACACACACACACACACACACACACACCTCTGCAGGCTTCCTGACGTTGCTGTTCATGAACAGACTCTTGATGCTGTTGGGTTTGGTGACAGCTGCCTTCTTCACATTCTTCTGGGAGTTTTCTCCTTTAGCTCCAGCTTTACCTGCGTGCACAAACAAGCGCGTACACACAGTTGGGTCCTAATGAACTAACCCTAACCCCCCCCATACAAAGCTGATTTAAAGCTGCGTCAAGTCCCTTAGATCCCTTATACCTTTTTTGCCTTTTTCTGCAATGTCATCCGCCAATTCCTCATCAAAGATTTCCCTGCCATCCTCCACATAACCTGTCCCATCTAAAAGAAAGAGGAGAGAGAGACCATCAGGAAGGGATAACAGAGACATTTGGAAGGACAGAACTGGGGGATGTCTCCGGAGCAATACACTCACCATCGTCAATGATCCAGTCATCATCCTGTCTCTCCCGCACCATGCGACAGTACTGCTCCTCGTCTACCTCCTCATACACACTGGAGAACTCTTCCACCTTGTACGGGCACATACATGTTTGAGAATCGCTCGTTCACATTTTATACGGATATAGCTAGCTAGCTCCAAGCACGCACGCACGTCCCTCACCTCATATTTAACCTTCTCTCCCCTCTTGGCTTTCCTGAGCTGCTCCAGGGCCGATTTCCTTCCAACCTTCTCTTTCTTTTCCCTTCTGGTGCGAGACATCGCCACACCACAGTCGTCACCTGCTGCTGTGAAGGAGAGACAGGCGGATAGGCACAAGAGGATAGGGTTGAGACTGGACACCCCTCGGGTAAACTCATACACTGGAACGCAATTTAGTACCAAACAAAAGTACTAAACTAAATCAGACCTAAACGACGCACTTACTTTCCAGATAATACTACTCTGGTGTCTGGTTAAGGTCTTTGGTTAGCGCTTCAACGTTTGCTATGCTTTTCTATTCACTCTAGTTTAGGTTTTAACACTCACCACCGTCCGGGTTGTCCATGTCCTTTTCTGAGTTTGACACCGGAGCCATGATTATATTTATTTCTTACACGTTTAATGGAATCTTTCGCTCCGTCTTACAATGTCAACACAACAAAGATTTCCTCGCGCCAACTTCAGTTCCCGGGGAAAAGTACAGGAAATGACAACACAAAGTGCGCCACCATTTAGAAAAATGCAAGACATGTGTTCAATATCCACACGATGGCGATGTTGTTTCACGTGAAAATGTAGTCCTAGAATGGTTTGAATGCTGAAATTCACTGTGGGCCAAATACTGCAGTTTTAAGTTGAATTATTTGCCAAATGATTATACCACAAGCCATTATAGTCTCGGTGGCCCAGACTCCACCCATATGCAATTCCGAAAAGTAGGACAGGCTTTTCAATGGGTATCTGTTTGCGTTCAGTGATGCTTTAGCAGTGCATTAACTGTTTACCCCAAAGAATCGTTTCCATAGTGACCTGGCGGGGCCTAAGAGGAGAGCACAAAAGATTTCTGTCCCAGATTTCAGGACGAAAGCTCTCCCAGACGTTCTGTCTCTGGATTGTGGCGGTGGGGGGAATCAGGACAAATCAAATGTCAAACACTTTTGTCATTTGTCTTCAGTGACCATGTTTATAAAACTTTTCACCACTCTTATAAATGTTATTCAGCTCAGCATCTAAAAGTCTAGACCCCTGGCCTAGCAAATAAATGGAATGGGTGAGACAGCCCATCTGTCACTTCGTTCAGCTGTCTGAACTAGGATAACCGGGTTTAGATTTCCAAATCCCGCGACTGCTGAAAACGGTGGACGTCTTTTGTATTAATATAGCCTAGTCTTCAAAGATACACTTCATTAGGAGCAGCAAAGGTTAACGCGTTTTGCTTCCAGTCAGCTTATTGCGCCAGAAGTATCACCCGATGAGTCTGTGTCACCATCGTTTGTGACCTATGGTCACACAGTTGTTCATTTAGCATACTTGGATGCAAACCACAAACTGACTTGATGTGAACTCGGTGCCCACTCGGTTCATTTTCACCCCTCGGTTGCTTTAAACAGACGCGCTTGTCTTGCTCTGCTGCACTTTGCACATTGGACAGAAGTGAGACAGTGGGACGGACGGACCGGGGATCGGGGAGAATAGAGTCGGGTTTCCCGGCTCATCTCCTGCACCAGCCACGCCTAAAGTCACTTACCATGGTAGGACAGCGATGCAACAGAGTGAAGGGCAATTGCGCAGGTGCGTCCGAGCGCAGAAAAGGGCCGTATACGGTGAGTCTTGCAACATTATATAAAATTACTACGAAAACTGTTATGATACAATATGAGGATATTAGTTTTATTGTAGTTGTTTCATATATGCAGTGGTTATTTTATAACAGTGACACATATATTGCTCATAACTTTGAGTTTTACCCTTTAAAAACTTAGTTGATTTGGAAGAAAGGCACATAGCTTACACGCGAATACATCAGTTGGAGCCAGGCATAATGCATAGATTTCGAGAGAAGGAGAAGCCTAAAGAGAGAGAAGCAGAAAGACAGTACAATGTTGTTCACATGATTTTCATCACCCGAGGCCCTAGTCTTAACAAAGTGATCATTTCATTAGTGAACACATCAGTATCTATGCTATCAGATGTGTGAGTTGGCGTCCTCAAACTCCGTGGCCACAGTTAGAAGCCTGGATAAGTGTCAGCCATACTCCTGTAAACTGTTGATATAGGAGGTGACGGGAAAGCAAAGACAAGTAAAATTGCAAAAATTGAATTGAATCATTTCATCTTTCCCCTCAAGAAAGTAAACTTGTACAGTCATTTTCCCCATCAACCTAGCGATGCTCACTTTCCTATATCACTGATGGTGCTATAGGCTGCAACCAATCCTGGCCCCATATGTAAATGCAACTCTACAAGCTGTGCTCTGATTGGCCACTATCGCCCTCCCTTTGTGGAGCTCTCTCCTCTTTGTCGTCGCCATGGCGAGAGTTCTGAGGGGCTTGGCTGCTGGTCTTTGAATGAGGGATCACTGCCAAAGGGAGGGGGAGAAAGGGAGGAGGGAGTGGAGGGGGAGAGGCTAAGGGGAGCGGAGGCGGGTGCACAGGGGGAGGGGAAGGGGGAGGAGAAAGAGACAGAGTGAGCTATAGAGCATTAGAGAGAGAGAGGAAGAGAGAGAGAGAGGCATCGTCTCACTGATGCTGAGTCACAGACAGGGGGACCAACACTGTATCCCATGAGCCTCTGGGAAAAATGGAGGAGCTTGAGCATACCTGTCCCCAGCCGCGAACGGTAGGATGTGTGTATTGATGTGTGTGTTTGTTCTGCAGTGAACAGGAGCAGGGTTTCTTGTCAGAGATGCATGCGAAGGAGTGTGTGTGTGACGGGACAAAGAGATCTGCTTCGCTCTTGTTAACCTGTCTGTGTCATCTCGGAGCGCTGAGTGGACAGTGTTTGGTAGTAGTTGGGTAGGTGATTGGAAAACACTGTCAAGGGCTTGTGTGTCTTGATGTCTGTTTTGTTCAAAGGATGGGGGTGCTCCCTCGTACCCCTGGGGGAATGTCATCCTGGCACAGATGGCCCTTAAAAGACACATTTTAGGCAGGGTTGAGAAAAGACGACGCTGGCCTCAATCCGGCTTTCTCCCTGTGCTTTACAGTCAGCCATTCTGTCTCTCTTTCCCCTTTCCTCTCCATCTATCTGGTCCTTTCTTCCCCTCCATCTCTCTGTAACTCCCTGTCTTTCGTTCTTATGCCTGGATCTCCATCCATCTTTGATTTTCCTCTCAAATTCTGCATCCCATTCATCCTCCCCCTCCGCTTTTTTGCTGTCATTTTTCCAGCTGATACTTGGAGTGATTCAAATTTTTTTTTTTGGTTGATAATCCTGCTTATGCCAGATGTTTACTGCCTGGGCCAAAATGTAAGGGCTTTACTGAGCAAGCCTGCTGCGGTCATCCTGATTGGCCAGCCATCCTGGCTCAGCCAAGCTGCTGCCTGCCCTTTGCTGGCTCTCAGCCCCTCCCCTGTATCACCTTGCCCAGGGAACCATGGGAAATGTTACCTCACCATGTCCTTACTGTACAGTTCCGCCCCATCTGTTGTCATGGAGATATGAGCTCCGGGGGAGGGGACAGTACAGCAGACCCCTTGGATGTTTGTTGTTGTTTTGTCCCTCTCTTCTGTCCTATCCCTGCTCTATATGTCTGAATGTCACTCGTGTTTACAGAAAAACAACCACAGCAAGTTAGGTTACAAGGGGTTCTTTTGGTAGTGGATCTGTCATGTGTTTTTGTCTCTCCTTCACTGTGTAACATGCATTCTCTTCGCTTTCTGACTGCACTTCTATTTCCTCTATATGTCCCCTAAATCACCCCTTCTAACCTTCTCTCTTTCACTGTGTTTTTCCCTTTGTGAATGAGTCTCTGTAGTACCTCCCTGTAGGTTGACAGTTGGTGCTTCAGTACGTGTCTGTAACAGCATCCTCTCTGGTAGTGTGTTTGGGTGTGGACTGGAGCCCAGGACTGCCCTCTTGCCCTCCTTGTCCTCCTCCACCTCCTCCCACATAACCATTCAGCTCAAGTGCTGACATTGCATGCTCAAGTAGGTCATACCAGTCCCATTTCATTTGGGCTGTCTGTCTCTACCTTGTTCCCCTAGTGGGTGGTGCTTTGAGTCAGGGAGCAGGGTGCGTTACAGAACGCTGCGCTGCTACGATGTGTTTGTGAGTGTGAGGGAGCAAGTCACGGGTGGGAATGGGACAGGAAGTCAGGTTGTTCTTGCCTCCTTTCCCTGTGCTCACTCTCTCCTCCCCCTCCCGCTGTGTTCTCCTGAGAGGCTTGATGGAGCCAGATCAATACCATGTACCACACACACACACACACACACACGCACACACACATGTAGAGATGCATAAAAAACACCTTGTGCAGCTGTTCCTGTTGACGTGCCTGCACGTGCAATAACACACCCGTACAGATCAATGCCAGTGAAAGCTGCTATGTCTGTCACAGGATCAATAGTTCTGAGAAGGACAGAACATCTGCTCTGATCAATTAAAAGTCATTACTGTAACTGGTCCGGTCCAAGAGACAGGCAGGCTACTAACCTTCTCTCTGCTCCGTCCATCCCCTTACAAGCTGTTTTCTTTCTTTAGCTCGCGTCCTTTAACTTCAAATACTTCAAATCTATTTCTGACATTTTCAGCTTTGCAAATACCTTTCTGCATATCTGTTTTGCATTTTTCTATCCCTTCTGTAATGCAAGCACCTGTTTGGTTTATCCTGGTTTGTGTTTATGTAACTTAGCAGTACTTTATGTCTTGTGATATTTCAACTAATGAGGCTGTTTCCAGTATCTGGATGGAGACTACCCCCACTAAGTGTTCCATGGTGTCACTGCACTGGTCTATGCACTTTTGCTATTACACCATATGTTCTAATATTCTTCCACTCCGGTTACTAAGATACTGTAATCTGCGGTTCACCGTGCCATATAAATGTGTCTGCTAAAGGAAAAGTGGAATGCAATGTAAAGTCCTGGGGGATACTGATGGTTGTCCAGCTAACAGACCTTCTCTTTCTCCTTCAGACTCTGACTGAACCTGCCATCTTTGCCAGGGAGACCAGCTGTGACTGTCGGGCCCCTCATGAGAGACTCACCATCGCCCAGGCCCGCAGGGGCACGCCAGGTACTCGTCCTGTCCACACTCACCTCACTTCTATTGCTCCATCGATCACCAGCTAGCTAGATAGGTTCTTTACTCATCCCCAAGAGGAACTCAAATCAAAGATGATATGTTTCAATATGGAAATAGAGATTTTTGGGGGATTGTTTATTTATGGGGAGTCTCTGAACTCATTCACAGCAACATGATTCTAGATGCCCAGTGTAAAACCGTGCCGATCCCAGCCGTTTCACCCTGCTGTGCGTGCATGCGTGTGTGTGCGTGTGTGTGACTGTGTGTGTGTGTGTGTGTGCAGTGGACCGGCCCGTCAGGGTGTACGCTGACGGCATCTTTGACCTGTTCCACTCCGGTCATGCCCGGGCCCTCATGCAGGCCAAGAACCTCTTCCCCAACACCTACCTGATAGTGGGAGGTATGAAGACACACTCACCTGCACGTACAGTAACCAGCATCACAGAAAAGACTTAGCAGTCATTAGCGTATGTCTTGTGTGTGTGTGTGACAGTGTGCAGTGATGAGCTGACTCATAAGTACAAGGGCTTCACTGTGATGACGGAGGACGAGCGGTACGAGGCGCTCAGACACTGTCGCTATGTCGACGAGGTGGTCAGAGACGCCCCCTGGACGCTCACACAGGACTTCTTGGAGAAACACAAGGTGCCGTTGCGAGGGTGTGTGCGTGTTTGTGAGAGTGTGCGCACACATTGTATGAAGCTGTTACTACAGTACAGACAGTTGAGTCCGCCTGCACATTTGTGTGTGTACGTTCTCTCACTGTTGTACTACAGTAGACCTATCGTGCGAGTGTGGATGTCCTGCTGTGCTTGGTGTTCTCATGGTCCCTGGTTACTTCTCAGATCGATTTTGTGGCTCATGACGATATCCCATACTCCTCAGCAGGAAGTGAGGATGTCTACAAACACATCAAGGAGGCAGGTGAGTGTGTGTGTGTGTTTGTGCATGGATGTTATGCTTGTTCGTTTAGTGTGTTACCTTACTGGCATGCTGTCATTAACCATGTCTTGCACCAGTAGTTCAGGTGTGCTTTCATTTAACCTAAAACCTGTGTATTTGTCTGTATTCCGTGTGTTTGTGGTATTTGCGTGTGCGTGCGTGCCACAGGCATGTTTGTACCCACCCAGAGAACAGAGGGCATCTCGACCTCTGACCTTATCACTCGTATCGTCAGGGACTACGATGTCTACGCCAGGCGTAACCTCCAGCGAGGCTACACTGCTAAAGAGCTCAACGTCAGCTACATCAACGTAACTCATGCTCCCAATAACCCCAAAGCAAATCCTCACACCATCACATGGTTTCCACCGACCCGCGTCCGCAGTCAAGTTGTTGAGAGACTCCGGATCTTTCAGCGCTCTCCCAATGTTTCCACCCCACCAGGAGAAGAAGTACCGTCTCCAGAACCAGGTAGATCGCATGAAGGAGAAGGTGCGCACGGTGGAGGAGAAAAGTAAACACTTTGTTTACCGGGTGGAGGAGAAGAGCCACGACCTCATCCAGAAGTGGGAGGAGAAGTCCCGGGAGTTCATCGGTAACTTCCTGGAACTGTTTGGCCCCGATGGAACCTGGGTAAGTCATCCTGGCGGCCATAGGAACCAGCCAAACACACTAGTGTACGCCTGGAATGTAGCGAAACACATGACTCTGGGTACTCCAGCTCTTCCTTGAGGAGTCTTGTGTTGTGAGATTTTTTTCATTGCCGCTGTCTCACACTCTTTACACCCCCCCTCTCTCTGCCCTCTCCCCCCGCCCATTTCATCTCTGCCACCTCCTCCCCCTCTCTCTGGCCTCCCCCCTCTGCCAACTCTCCCCCCCATTTCATCTGTGCCACCTCATCCCTCCTCTCTCTGGCTCCCCCCCCCCATTTCATCTCTCCCCCTTCTCGAACCTCTTGGCTCTAAAGAAACAGGTGTTCCAGGAGCGCAGTGGACGGATGATCTCCTACGCCCTCTCCCCCCGCGGGTCCCCGACCAATAGCCCTCCTCGGGAACTGTCCCCGTCACGTTCCCCATCTCCTCCCTCTCGCTGGCCCCACGTCCGACCCTCTCCACCTGCATCTCCCAAAGGAGCATCCGCCTCCTTCAGTAGCATGAGTGAGGGGGACGAGGATGAAAAGTAGGGCCCTGGACTTTTGGAACACACGTACCCACACACACACACATATACACTCACAACCTCTCACAGCCATACACACTACTTGAAAAGTGCTCTCGCACTAAGTACACTTTGACACACACAAACTCCACCACACACATGCCCCACCCACACCACGTTCCCTCTCACACACACCGGCAGCATTGACTGGATGACACTGGATCTTCCAGGTAGTAAACACAAAGTAGAGAGGGTCATCATGGGAAGTGTAGTTTTGCAGGCAAGACAATAATAACACGAAGAAGCCATTACAGACTCCGTTGCCCTGACAATTGAGCAGCCGGAGGTGCAAGGTGGATGATGGAACGGCAGAGACTGATCAACTTGTGATTGTTCAGGGCTAACAGAACTGGCAGAAGGTCTGTCAGTATTGTCACCTCACCCTTTGCAGCCCTCTTTTTCTTTTTCTTTTCTTCTCCTATTTCTTGTCCCAAGTCACCTCTTTTAGAGGAGCGATGGTGCAAAACGTATAACGCTAGGTTTAAGATAGTTTGTGTTTATGCAATTTGTTATTTTTCTCTGCTATACAGTTGGTGTGACTAACGATGTCTTACGTAAGCAGTGACAGAACAATTCTTATAGGGACTGACTTATTGTCACTTTCTAGCAAAAAGATCAGGCTGACACATTTTTGCACCTGTAAAACACTGCCCCCTAGTGTAGCAGACATGTCATTGCAGACATGTTATTGCAGTCACCCACGTCAGAAAAACACAATCAAGCCCTTGCATCATTGTCTGACCAGTTCTGCATTAACCTAGTAGATCTCTCACTAGGCCACAGTGGATTCACACCAGTGATCCACGTTGAGGCGGAATGAAGCACCTCTTCTCTCTAAGCTCCTGGCCCTACAGACCGTAGAAGCAGTACTGTTGTGTATGCGCTACATAGCCAACAACCTAGAACTGTGTTGTCTTTTTGTGTGTGTTTTTGTCTGATTTTCTAATGGGTAATTTCAAATGGCTTGATATGTAAATAAATAGAACATGTATAATGACAGACGGAACAACCTTGTAATTGCTCTGCGTCTTTGAAACATCTCCATCACTCACCCTCTGACACGGACGGTTCGCTTGTTGGGAATTGTCTTTATTGTAGGATTTGATAAATGACGGCACACAGTCTAAGATCGCTGCCATGCTGAACGGACTGACACTGTTAATCATTACTGTACGAGAGTGCAACATGTACTGTATTAGAAGGACTGTTTGCTTAAGGGGTAACATATTGTTGCATACCTTTGCATGACGTTCTCCCTGTACAAGGAGGAGTTCATGCATACAAAGTGCTCAGACGTGTCCTAACAGCAGATACAGTAGGACTACATGAGGGCTAAGAAAATCAACCGTGTAGAGATAACAGTACAGTATATACAATATACTATCCAATCAATACCGTAGAGGTAAACAAAACAAAAACAAACGCCTCTAAATCTCTGTAGACAATTGGGCTCCTGTGATTCCCTGGAAACGTGGGCCCGGTCCCAACCCTTTCAGTGCATCCCTGCATCCTTCACTGCGGTCATACCTAACCTCCAATCACTATATTTGGTGTCTGTCCACAAAGAGAGGAGTGTAGTGACCGTACAAAAGGAACTGAACTGGTCCTGAAAGAGAGCCCTCGGGTCCCGTGCTAGTTTCGACAACACAGTTCAACCCGACTACAGACATCGATGCTAAAATACCATAGTGATCAACGTAGGGGGGAGCTGTGCAGGGCCATGCTGAAGTCAGCATGCTGCTTGTTGGCTAGACGGGCAGGCTTGGCAGTGCTCACAGATTAGGATTAGATGGCTATCAAAGGAGACATTTTCAGCTCTCTTCTACACGTCCTATTTATCCTTTGTCTCAATCTCCAATAAACATTCGATTTCCTGCCCCATCCCCTGCAATCCAGCCCCTACATCAGACGAGGAAGACGAGGACAGGTGGGAGTCTACATGAAAGTGAAGGACTTCTGTCTGACCCCTTATCTAACTGGCCAATCGAGTAGGAAATCACAAGAAACAGAGAAGAAGAATCCCTCGTCATCTCACGGAGGACTCAGGGAGGAGTGTGGTCATAGTCTGGTCTGCATCTGACCTTAACACAGCGGAGAGGGGCCAGGGAGACGCTCCAACATCAGCATCAGGCAGACCCTGAATATTAAAGGCTGAGAAAATGATTCAATGAACTGATCGTCAAGATTATTAAGCGCTCAGATGACAGAGAAATGGCTGTAACTGCTGCTAGTGAGACACAAGCCCTCTCCTGCGCTGTTGGCATTATCTATATTAGCGAAGGTCAAACGTTTTGATGGGGAAACGCATGGATGCTAGACATGTTCATGTTGTTAGCCCTACCCAGCTAACTTCATGCTGCATCCCAGTATATTTATTCTTTACAAAGGTTCATTGTGAATCAGCAAGGGGTAAATTATAAGTCAGGTTTTAATGCTGGTGTGATCTATAATTTCCAGGAAAACAAGGCTGAAATGGTACAGCCGCTTGACAACGACCTTTTGGTCCTTCAGTAAACATGACTATAGTGGGCGGAGCTACGCAGGGTTTATAGTATTGCTGACAGGGAAAGAGGACTGAGTGGTCTACTGCTGAGTCCAACTTTTCTGCTCAAATCATCACATATCACATTAACACAAATAAAACATTTAAGTCCTAATCTTCTCCCTTTTAAAATGGACTTTGTGTGGAACAGGAGCCACAACAGCTCATGTATGTATCTATCAAAGGCTTCATATTTAAACAAAAATAAATATATTACTTTTTTTTCATCTTTCTGAATTCTAAATATAACAAAGGCCTAATGCATAATCTGAGTGCGTTTGTTCCCTTGGTTTTAAACATGACTAAGTATGTTCTCTCAACCAAAGCTACAGTAACTTCATAACACAGGCAGGTGCTGTAACCATGACAGCAGCCCAGTGGACCTTTTTTCTTTCTTTTTTCACCCGACCACAGGGAGGGAAGAGAACACTCCTCTTCATGTGAAACACAAGCCCTCTGTCTCCTCCTCTCACTCTGGCTGTTGCAGGGGCAGAAACAGGGGTCCTATTATTCAAGACAGAATCGCGAAAGGCAGTTACCTCCAGCAGAGACACGGAGCTGTGAAAACCAGACGCTAGATGGCCACAGTGATCAGAGAAGGTAGGAGCGAGCAAGAGGGAGAGACAGAGAGGTGCAAACCAAGCAATAATATTTCAAAACTCAATTCAAACCGTCCAATGGAAGACGAACTGTCCTTGATTAAAATAGATCTGAGAAGATCTCCGGGTTAGTCGGAGGTATCCTCGGGGGGGATCCGCTTAGAAAACAAAACAGTCAAAGAAAAAACAAAACAAACAAGCGCTTGGCTGGCATAGCGATCGCATGACGCCCCAAACCGGACTGCTAGTTTCCCTACGACAGCTCTGAACAAGACCTGTGTAGAGGCCACACTGATCCTACTGGAGAGAGGGGAGAGGGAGCGTTGAGGTCCATGCTGGTGGAGGTGGAAAGCAAGAGTTATCTTTTGGCCTTGTAGTTGGACTTGCTAGCGTCGCGCGGCTCTCTGCTTGGGTTGCTCCAGTCATCGGCCTCGGGGCTCGTCTGGTAGTGTCGCCATGCCGACTTGTTGAAGACGGGCAGGCGCTCGAAGGACTCGCTGGACAGTGCCTGAGGAGAGAAAGCGGGGGTGATCAAACCACCAATGAAAACCCAGATTTGACCTGACGTGGGCCAGGGGATCTGAAAGAGGAACCAGACAACGCAACACTTTCCAACTCGTCAAAATTGCTGACTCATTTGTTTCAAGGCAGTTTATTTGAATGGAGCAAAGACTGCGGACCTGGGCCATTCAGCTGTGTGAAAGGACCTGGATTGGACGATAATAATGGCTCCTCCTACCTTCAAGTAAATAACGGCGTCTGTCCCCACCCCCTCCATGGAGTAGAGCTTCAGATCTCCCTGGAAGTAGCGGGCATAGAGCCTGGAGATGGGTAGACCATAGCCAAACCCAGCCTGGACAGAGGAGGAGAGAGAGTCCAGGGAGCAGTACACTTCATCACATGTCGAGCATTAAGAGGTAGCCAAAGTTCATAGCATGCAGCGTGTGAGTGTGTGTGCGTACCAGTGGAACAGCACTGGAGGGCTCCAAGCTGGGCGTGGGGGCAGTAGAATACATGTAGTTAAACAGGCGGTCAATCTTCCTGAGAGGCACACCCCCTCCTCTATCACTGATCTAAGAGAGAGAGAGGGACCCACAGAGGGGGAGGGCAGAGAAATAAACATAGGGGAGAAGAGAGGGAGAGATAAAAAGAGTTTTAGAAAGCAGTTATTTTTAAAGTGTGTGTGAGTGTGTTCATGTGTGATCCAGTATACCTTTACGGAGAGGTCCTCTTTGCCCAAAGTGACTTTGGCCTTCACTGGAGGTAAACCTTCCTTGCTGTTCTCATGAAGCTCAACAGTGGCCCGCATGGAATTCTGCCCGCCCACACACGCACACGCACATTAGAATTCCAGCTCCGGTACAACCAGTATGTCCACAGAGAGAAGGAGGGAGAAGTGCTCACCTTAAAGAGCTCAAACAGCATGTGGAACAGGTGAGACGGTACATAGACGGCCTGGATGGACTGGCCTGGGTGCTTCACTAAGAGGAGGAAGGAAAGGGAGTTTAAGCTGAGGACAACACACTGTTCACCCGCCGGCATGCATACTCACTCACATATGCACTTATGTGCACACACACGTGCACACCCAAACACACCAAACCAATGCACGCCGAAACACACAAACAACCCCTTTGCTTTCCCTTACAAGTTAATGAGAAACATTCTGCCCATTACAATCTCAGCAGGACTTAGTGTAGCTTTCCCAGAAAAGACGCTTTTAACTGAAATAACCCCACCAAACAAAGTTGTTAACTTTTTGTATAGCCTGGAGAGCAAATTCTCCTCCAGTGGCTGAATGGGTGGATAAAGAGAGTTTAAGAATGTGAGAAGAGAGAAAGAAAACTTTATAAAAAGAGAGAAAGAAAAGGTTCTAAAACACGGACAAGTTCTTACTGTGGAACTCCTCTATCTTGAGTTGAGGAGCAGCGAGGTAGTACTGCTCACACAACATCTTTGCTGTCTCATAGGCGTCTGGAGAAGGAAGGGAGGCCATGTCTCAAAGGAAGTTACGTTGATTTCATAAAGAAGTAACAACTATTGTGAGGCATGCACTATAATGGCATTCTAGCCATTACACAATGTCATATCTTGAAGGTAGATCCCAGAATATGACATTGCTTATTTGATGCTAGCTATTCAGCTTCCTGTCAGACACACGGGGGTTCACCTTTTACGACTTCAGCCACGTTGCAGGTGGGGTCAATACTGCCGATGTGTTTGGGGTGAGCAGGGTTTGTGTCGTTGCCAAACAGAAGAGCTATGGCAGGAAGAGGAACAGGAAACACATCACCATTAGCAAAATAAGACCAACCTCCTGGATCTCACAAGGTGAAGGTGATATGGATGTCCAGACATTGATATGTCATGTATGACGGAGTGTGTTTGTGTCTCTGACAGAGTATATACGGTATGCGTGTGTTGCGACATCCCTGCCCCCCAGTGTGTGCTCGTCTCACTGTGCTGGTTGATGAGCATGCGGAAGGAGATGCGGTTGGTGTAGAAGCGATCCAGGAAGTACTGGATGCTGCTGCTGATGAAGGGGTCAAATCCAAATTTGTCCTTGTACTCCACCACACCCTGCGCCATGGTGGGAACCACGTCATTGTGACGGTTCCGGATCTCGATCAGCAGCTCCAGGAAACTGAGGAACGCAGTGGATCACGTGTCATCACATCGCTGTCGACCTCACTTCCTCTTTCGGTCGACGCCAAAGACCAACCAAGGGCACACCAACTCACACATGCAACAACCTTCTTTTATAAACCATGCTTTAGCCAGCTATGCCACCAACAAGCTAGCCATTCTCTATAGCATGGATAGGCTATTTCAACTGAGTTCAGTTTATTCAACTCACAAGCAACCCTTTCACCCCTCCACCTATCCAGTCAGCAAGACTGCTGTATTTACCACATGGGATTAACTCCAGGCAACAGCGATATACCTGCATACAGCATTACAGCACTATTGGAGACACTATCAAGCTGAATGAAGGTCACTGATTGGGATGATTAGTTTAAAGTGTAGTGTAGTATGTGTTTTTACTTACTCATTCAGAGCACTAGGGTCCTCTGGTTTTTTGTTCTCATATCCCAACAGCTCCAAAAAGCTCTGCATATACCTGAGGAAACCCCCACACACACATATGCACATACACACACGCATATGCACATACATACACACACACACACACACGCATATGCACGTACACACACGCACACGCATGTGCCCATACACACACGCATGTGTCCATACACACACGCATGTGCACACAGTAATTTTGTCAGTAATGTCAAGGGCGAGTCTCCAGCTTGGTCTCAGCTCTAAAGGAATCTCTGTGTAAACACGCGTTTGTATCCAGTTCCATGTGTCTGATGTGTGAGTATAGTTAGTAACTGTGCGTGTGTCTCACCATTTCTGCACCAGTTTGACTGAAGGCTGGCTGAGCAGGTTGTCAGGCAGAAGGTTGACTTCCCTCATGGTGTTGGCCAGTCGCACTGGCAGCTCCTTACGCAGGAACATATAGGAGGTCTTCTCACAAGCATTGTCCCGTCCTGGGATAGAGATATGATGGCTCTTACTGTCTGCAGGGATGTCATCTCTAGGGGACAGATATGCAGGCTACCTCATGTGTATAGAGGCCTCATGACTGCAGAACTGCATCACAACTGAGTTCAATACTGATACTGGAACGAGATCATTCTGCAGGCTTATCTTGGGCCGTGATTGGAAGGCGAAATAAGTCCGTGTGTGTGTGAGACAGAGCGAGCGAGAGAGAGAGCGAGAAAGAGATGAGAGTTTAGTCTTATCCTCATCTTTGCACATGCTCATCAATCTTTTGTCCACAACTACAACATTGAAGGCAGCCTATTTACTGTAGACAACCCAAGCAGAATAAGAATGGTTACCCATTCGCTTGTCCAGAAATCCTAAAACCAAATCCTCATCCAACTGTCTAACAACAGACTGGTTGAACCAAGAGTACGGGCACATTTGCCTGCGAGGAGCCTACAGTCTGTCTGCATGTCTGGCTCTGTTGAAAGTTCATAAGTTACAGCTGACGAAGATCGGCCTGTCATGACTTTATTTTGTATTATTAATAATATGGGGCGCCTACTGTTGTTGGCAGACCACACTGTAGGCCATACTTATCTTTAGTCGGGGACGGGATTAAGCTGTTGACATGGCGCTCTAGGACGTGACTAGTGTCAAGTTGCATCAAATCTCCCACATCAACCCACCATGAAGTCATCTCAAGTGTAGCCTATAGCCTACTAAGTAAAGCGTAAAATTACTGATAGCATATTGCCAGTGAACAAATCCAGACTACCTGCACACTATCTGACGCTGTAATATTATTATGTCACTGCCATGATCGTCATTTTAAAAGCATGCATAGATAGTCCCAACAATGTACCCTTTCAGTATATCAAGAGGATGGCATTTACTGAGAGATTACAGTTCCGCCTAGGCTACTTACCAAATTCTAAAAATTGCTTGATTGAGAGTGGTGACGGAGAAAACCGAGAATAATATTCGATTTTTGGGTTGCTGCTTTTCAAAAGTGTTGTAAAAATCCTCATTGTACTATGATGATTTTGTCTCTGCTTTATGCATTAGAATTATGGCAAAATGATCAACACTAAGTGTACACATACTAGCCTGTAATAACAGTGACCGAGTAGCATAACAATCAAATCGTCAACACTAGTTGGGCGCCAGTATAAATAAGTTTACAATAAATTAAATACGTTTCTGATAGGTCAAGTAATATAAAAACAATAATGTTCTTCTGAATGGCTTCCGTCTCATCATTGTTGCGCGAGACTGCACGTAGGGAACGTCCTCAAAGTCAACCACACATGACGGCGAATGTTGTTGCTGTACTATGATTGGTTAACAGAATATGCTAAAACATACATGTGACTAAATATTGAATAGTGATTGGATATGTGACCTGTCCTGTACAAAAACCTGTTGGTACTGGTACCGTATATCATCTGAAATGGTAACAGCTTCACTTTAAGTATAATAAACATGATTATCTAAAGTCAGAAATAGATAAAAGTGTATGAGGACATATAGATTAGACATCTAGAGTAATATCTACACAAACACCTGCAGAACTGGAGTGCTGAATATATGAATAAAAAAAGATTTCGATAAAACGCCATGTTGGGTCAAATTCCTCAAGATCTTCACATGCACACTCACTACCATAACCACATGTGAAACAAATGAATGTCACATGTTCAAATGTGGATTCATAAGGCAGATATGTGTCACATAAAAATGAGAGGAAAGTTTGACAGGAAATCTCCTATTGGCTACTGAACTGTCTGTGCAATGACTTATTATATCACTGCTGTAAGAAGTGTTGAAAGACAGCATGCAACACAACAAGCAGAAGAAAACAGAACATCACATTCATCCGGATAAAATGTATTTTATAAATTGATTGTCCATCAAGATCATGCATATAATCAAAAGTACAAAGTGAAAAAAAAAATACAATCCTGTAATCATATAATAGACTCATGTATTGTTTAGGTTCTATATTTAGCTGCAAAACAGTTTGTCATCAGTGTTCTGTATCTATTGTCGCAGATCACCAGAGGAGGTTTCCGTTGTCATTTTTTAAATGGCGTTTGTTCTGTATAAAACAGTTTCCCCTAACTTAACACGTAACACCAACCCACTCCATAGGATATTATAGAGGGAACACTGTCTGTTATAGACCTGAAACAAGAACACACACACACACACTGTATAAATTGTTCAAACACACAAATCCCAGCCCAGCTCAAGCAATGGTCGGAGCGTTGGAGAGCGCAGGAGCCATCTTGGTGTTCTCGTCATCCTGGCTGTCATCAGGAAGGGGGTCGTACTGGCGACGGTACAGTAAACGAGTTACCAAAGTGATGATGAACATTTCCAGGATCAACAACTGCTGGCTCATCACTACAGGGAGAGAGAGGGAGAGAGAGAGAGAGAGAGAGAGAGAGAGAAAGAGAGAGAGACAGACAGACAGACAGACAGACAGACAGACAGAGAGAGAGACAGAGACAGAGACAGAGACAGACAGACACACACAGAGAGAGAGAGAGACAGACAGACACACAGAGAGAGACAGAGAGACAGAGAGAGACAGACAGACACAGAGAGAGAGAGAGCACACACAGAGAGAGAGAGAGAGAGAGAGAGAGAGACAGTCCAGTTGGTCCATTGATACCAGAAAATCTCTGTCATATTTGCTGCATGTTGATATTGTCACTATTGCTGTGTGCAGGATGGGGGATTCGGGCGGTGCTTGAGTAACTTACAGTAGCCACGGGCCTGGGAGGAATACGGAGGGGCACATGCTATGGTCCCATTCATGGCCAGGATGTTGATGATGGCTGACTGAAGTTGGCTCAGGACCAGTACCAACTAAACACACAAACACACACACAGGCGCATCAATGTATGTGTCCAAGGTATTTGTATAAGGCATGGTGTAACCATGAGCGGAGGGGTTCTCAGGGCGTCTGATGGGACTGACCTGGTACATGGCATATTTGGGGATAATTTTGAGGCTGCGGAGGGTGGTTCTGAGGTGCATGAACATGATGGACACAGGCCACAGGGCGATGATGGTAAGGACACCCACAAACGGGTTGATCCAGATAGCAGAACCTGTTATCGACAACTGACAAACACACACACAAACACACTTAGAGACTGAGTCTCTAAACCCTCATATGTGTTCCCATGATCCCAACTCACGTCAGTCGGCTCAAAGTTGCCATTTCTCCAGAGAATGATTGACAGGATGGTGAAGACCACTTTTAGCACAGCAAACTGGAAGGAGCCCAGCTTCAGCAAGAACAGAGTCCGTCTATGAGGATCAGATTAAACATTAATTTGACTCCTGAGTAACACTTACACCAGGTAATAGCTCGGCATACCAGCTTTGCCCTTCCGACTTGAGGACTAATGTTTGCCTTTAAACAGTATCAGATGTACATTTTCATATTAAAAGTCAGAGGTGTATCTTACGCAATATCCCAATGAGTTGATTTATGTTAAAGGGTGAATGTCATCCCCTGTAACTACATGTTTATTTACATTGTATACTTGGTGGAACTGATTAGTCTTGAGCAGGCCTGTAGTACAAGGCCATAACCAGCAGGGGGAGCGTGTGGGGTCGCACAGAGAGAGGGTGAGTGGCCTTAAGGTTAATCAACCTGCTCTGTGGCCTAATATAGTCAAACTTCACTTTAACAAACAAAAGGGCTCACTGGATCAATACTAACTCCAGATTATCAGATGTACAAGAAAAGCCTTTTACTAGCAAGCCCTGAATTCAAAAGGACGGTCGTTTTGTCCGATTCAGACCATGTGTTAAGCTACGCTAACCCATCTGGCCCACCCCATGACCCTCCTCCCACCCAGATGTTGCCGTGGGTTACCGGGTTATGGCAACGGGAGGCAGACAGGGGCAGCAGCAGCAGCAGGGGCCGGTGCTGATTCTCAGGGTCTTGGTCTTGAAACGCAGAAGAAAAGCTTCGTCGCCCCCCACCTCCTCAATCATCAGGATCAGGAACTTGAACACCACGATTGAAAAGTAGCTGAGTACAATATTAGAGAGAGACTTAGTCAAAAGGGGCTTTAAGAGACAAACAATGCTGTGCATTAATACTGCAGTGAAAAAACACACCAACTGCATTTCGACGGTGTTTTGATACACAGCGTATGTTTTCCTGCCATTTCACCTCCATCTCCACATGACTTCCAGACTGAAACAACACTAAGAGGAGGGGATGAACAGAGTTCTGCAGTAAGTGAGACTCACGTGGCAGAGGTCATGTCAGTAAACATGGTGGCTCTTGGAATCCACATCCCCAGACATGACATGGTCCCAATCACCTGAAAACACACACACACACACACACACACAACCATACACACGCGCGCGCACACACACACACATTACTATGGAGGTTTTATTTGTTCTCTTCTGTTCTTCAGCAGATGTTTTGTCCCTTTTTCTTACCGGCGCTGCACCGTTGACCCAGATGATGATGCTCTTCTTGTTGGAGGGCACCTTTTTGTAGATGTAAACACATTCCTCTAGGTAGACCAGCATGGACACTGTTGCCATGAAGGTCAAAACGGAGTACAGGATGATCCCAAAGATGTCCAGCTCTGTGGGAGCAGCACATACACACATAATAACAAACACCTGAGGAGATGATCCATACAAGGGATGAGGGGTTTGGAGGGGGTTTGTTCCTCTGAACGTGCCAAAAGAAGACAGGAATCAGGTTTCTAGAAGTCTGGTAAAGACATAGTGGCCTTGGTATGACAACAAGGTATATCTGTACTGAGTCATGGTACTATAGGCTTTCGAATCCGTGCGGGATGACTGTCTTAGAGAATAAGGAACAGATGGAATGAACTGCTAATGCATTCTGTGTTCCGAGAAACCTGTGACTAGGAGTGATCCAGTTCAATGAAAATAACAAACAAGAACCCTGTAAAAGGCGGAAACAAGCACTGCCCACAGAAGACATTCTTGCATGCAACCACGCAAAAACAGTTAAAACGATGCATATCTGATGAGAGTGTACAGAGATATAGTGAGTCTTTTTTCTGTTTCTGGGAAATGTGGCAGTAAATTCGAGCGAACACAAACATCTGGACGTAATTATCGACTTCATCCCAACAGATGTCTTTGTTCCCAAAAAGAAAGTGCGGTTGAAGGATAGAAAGTTTGTTATGTGTAATCATGTGTGGGTTTCCTGCTTTATTTCTGATGAACAGGAGGTGACACAATGTCCTCAGGCTGACATTGTTTGAAATGGAAAACAGTCCCCTACTTATCTGGCACTAAATAAAAAGAAAAGAGGAAAAAATGCGAAAATCAGGACGATCTGTCATGTACATTCTACACACTCTGTCGCGGTCCTGATCGGGACCAGCGTCGCTTTGCTGCTGTTGACTCCAGGCCCCAGTCCTCCTGCCCGCATTCTCCATCCCTCCGCATAACTGACATACCAGCGGCGCACTCCCTCATCAGTACCACAGTAGTTCTAGTCTGGTTATGCAGTCACTCATTGCCAGTTCAAAGCTTCAAGCAGATATGTTGGTGTTAGCTCCCATACTGCGAAGCGTTCCCTCGGTACGTCCTGAGTAAAGATGTCTTCTCTCTGCCTGTTTCAGAGCCGTGCTATATTTTTCTGTCTGTTCATCTGCCTGCCAACACTTGCCTGCCCGCCCGCCCGCCCGCCCGCCTCCCTCCCTCCCTCCCACCCACCTGTAAACCTGTTAAGCTTGAGTTGTGCTTTTGGGTCCACCAGCCAGTCACCGGCTGGTGGGATGTCCGTCCCACCATATTGACATTGACTCACACGAAACACAAGACTTTCTCCATTCCACTTCTCGTATGCCCACCTTCTGTTGTTCAATCCCTTCTCAGCTCATCCTGCGGATGGCTTTGGGGCGCTCACATTGACTGGGTCCTGGAAGCCCAGGGAGAGGAAGCATCCTCATATCATTTTACAGCCTTGGACTTCTTAAACAGAACATACTACAATTTAAACTGTACTGCATTGGTTGCAGCCATCCAAATCAATTAAATTCCCTTTTCAAACCTAATTTCATGAAGATGCACTTCAGGTTCCTGTCTGTTCCCATAGATGGTATAAGAATTCTAAACTAAGTCCTTGTTCCCTTGTTTGAACGTGTGTGTGCATGCATGCATGCGTTTCAGCTGACTGAGAGTATAATTTAGCCTACAGAGTTGACTGACATCATCTCTCCAAAGTATGTTATTACATCTCTATATCATATCCTTCTTCATGTCGCTCTGCTTATTGATCTGCTCCCCTTAAACTCACTGGTTAACAAATAGCGCCCAAAGGTCACACAATACAACTTTTTAAATGGTCATTTTCTCTGCTCAGTCGTCATCTTCAAACAACAAACTCAGTCCTTCTAGGAAGATTTCCCAAGCACCCCATCTTTGTTGTAACCTATGCCAATACTGTCTAAATACCTTAAATACGGTGGCAAAGTGATTTGTTAACCCTGAGCCCTTTCAGAAATCCATCCCTTAAAATCCCAATGACTACATTTTAATCCGAGTAAGTCTACACACACAATGTCTGAAAGCAGAATTAATCAGAGAAGCCGACATGTTCACTGAGAGCGAGAATATGAATTACATGTGTAAACACGTCAAGATAATGCCCAAATGCCTGATTACGGAATTATAGTCATTTCCAAACAAATTGTAAAAAGTGCTTTTTGTGTGTGAAATAGCCTACATTGTAGCTGGACAGATATTTTATATGCTTCGACAGGTGTGAGATATCTAGACGAAAAAATATCATGCTTGATATTGCTTTGAGTGTTTCAAAGCGCAAACAAGTATTTAAAATATATAGAAAGACAGTTTGGCCTACTTACTGACAATAATATCGATGGCAAGTGGAGGTTCGTCCCTGCAGCTGGGGTCGATAGTTCGGTTAGACGGGTCCATTCTGGTATTTTCAATAGAGCGAAGAGTCAACGATGGTCTGTGGTCGAGCTTTCTGTCACTGACATCAGCCTCTCTTAAACTTGTACCTTTCTCGATGAACTTCACTGCCGTGGGCGAAAGAAGGACGGTTACCGGTTTCCAAATTGTAGTTGAAATAGAACCCGCCTTCTGTTGGGCAACGGATGGTAGACCCTTGACAAATCACTGTTAGGTTTCCATTCGACGTAAGGTTACCTACAATTCGAGGGGCCAATTGTGCAAATTACGGCAGTCATCGAGCGACGTGAGTCAACTCAAACCCTCCTTCTGCGTTCTCTCTTCGGGCGTCTACAAGTAAAAAGTGCGTAAGCGATGAAGCAATGCGGCCGGCGATATAAACGATCAATTCGTAAAAGTTACGGCACGAATAAAAAAGTATGCTTTTGTATTTCGTTACATAACGGTATACAATTACAAAAACACAAAAGGGTAGCTTGGAGATCGTTTAAAAGGATTTGGGATGTGTGAGGGGGAAGGCGGGGGATGGGGAGTGGGGTGGGGGATAGGGTGGGGGATAGGGTGGGTGTAGCTGATGGGGCATTCCTCAGGATCCTGGGTGAGCCTGACAGAAGCGCGTTCCCCATCACATGTCCTGCACTACCATGGAAACAGCAGCCTAGAGGCGTCATCATGTGAGGCTCTTCCAAGGCTTGCCTGAGTTTTCCTCTCTAACATCAGGAGACATGCAGAGGCGATTTGATTAACACATTCACGAAAATAACAAAACTACCTCTTGTGGCAGTGAACATGTATTTATTCCCTAGTCAGAATAATCCTCTCAGAGTTGCTCCATGCTTCTTCATGTGCTCTTGTATTGGAATAGGATTTCATGATTTAACTTTGATCTTGATAAAAACACAGGCTAGTTGTTCTAATAGAGTTGCCCACCCCCTTGGTCATCCCCTTCCCAATCATGACCTTGGATGAAACAGTATTTGCTTGCGTTCCCTTTGGGAAAAGAACGAAAACATCTTTCTCTACCTGTGGCATGTTCTAACACATTTAACTGGCATTGGATGAGAGCTGGGATCACAAACTCTTTCAGTAGATCACTTTGTCTCTCTTTCATGCATGCACACAGGCACCCACATGCTTCACATCTCACAGTGAATTGTACATTGATCAGACTAAAATCGCTGAATCACGATGTTCAAGTCTAGACAGATGTGTACCTGGCACACCTAACTAGGATACTCTTACCACTGAGGTGCTTGGGTCCTTGGAAATTTGTAGGACCAATCTGAACTTGTTCTACCAGTCGATTGTGAAGGCCATTATCTTCTATGCGGTTGTGGACAGCCGCATAAGAGAGGTAGACTGCAAAACCGCTGCTCAAATTCATTAGCAGGGCAGGTTTTGTTTCAGAGGCCAACCCTGGCTGTTGCAGAGATGAGACCAAACTGTTGGTGCTGAAAGTGTTCAAGTGCCGATCAGAATGTTCTACTGTGGATGTGCAGTGAAAGACCACACTGCACATCCACAGTACAACTTTCTGGCTGAGCACAGGGACACTTTCCCTTTCTGCAGCAGGCATATTGTGAGAAAGCCACAAGGCACCACTTACACAGGGAAGACCTTCCTGCCAGCCAACAAGATACTGTCCTGTGAGTCAGCCTTTGTAAATGACAAAAGTCCTTGAGCCAATGTTGCTTGTGTTCTATATAGATCCCACCTTATTGATCACGACACACCGGATATTCTTAACAACATATACCCGATTCCTTGTCTTTAAATACTGTTGTGGGCGCACCGCTCATTGACTGCATATACCTGCATTCTTTTCCATCATTTTAGCTTCAGATGGTCATTTAATAGGCGCTGCCACATCTGAAGTTCCATTCTGCGATAAATAATAGTTCAATCTAAACAAATCTCATGTTACATAATTTTTACAAGATCATTACAAGGACTAACAACAATTTCAATTTTGACGCAGGAAACATTAAAATACACAACAGAATGTAGGCTCAGAGGAAATGGTGCTTAGATCTTTTATTCATTATAAGGCACGTTAACCCTGAGTGGTTTCAGGGATGACCTTGTAAGACTTGAACTCTAGAGATAGGCTGCTGTTTGCTCTCATAGACTGTGTCATCCAGATCACAAACACAGAGGTTGTTCACCTCCAGGTTACACATCAGTTTCTTTCCACTCAGGAAACAGTGTGTATCCATACACAAATATACAGTGAGACAGATACATACGTGTTTTCAGCAAAAGCAGTATGACATTATTCATGATTAATCACATCCCTTTTGGTGTCTGAATTCAGTATGTCTCAGTTCATGTTTACCTGCACTAGCTAATGACATCACAAGCCAGCTGCATGATTCTACAGGTCCAGCAGCAGTCTCATCAGGGATGGGCCAACCTAGAAAACAAGTTGTGGATGTGTGTGTGTGAATCTCTGCATGTGGATATAAGTTTTGCTGTGGTATGATGAGTGCAGGACACACACCTCACTAGCATTTCGTCAACTTTCTCTGTTTCCATCCTGATCGTGTTTTCTGGTTCACGATGTCAATAAATCAATGGAATAAAAAGAATGGAATCTCGGAGAGATTAAAAAAACATTTATTGTTATTTCTCCATGTTAATAACTGTATATAAGCAATTACTTCATTCACAAAATAGGAACGGTAAAATTAATCAGACAAGAAAAATATATACGCTGTTTTTTTTACATAATCAATATATATATATATATACACACACATTGTAAAACATGACATTGTAACAAAGGAGAATCTTCAGCTTGCAAACAGCAGAGTAGAGATCCACCTGCACTGTGCATGCAGAGAGGGTGTGGCCTCAGCAAACCATCACCCAAACAAGTCCAACATTCTGGACGTTTGTCCTCCTTGATTAAAAGGAATCTCTATGGCTTCAGTTACATGGATGTGTTGAACACAAGTATAAGCCTGAACGTTAGATAAGTCTGCTGAGAGCTAAAAAAGAAGAAAATGAGTTTTAAAACAGCGTTATCCCCCCCCCACCCACCACAGAAAACACGTTAACAGCTAAGCTTCATGCGTTTAAGCAGTAGTGGTATGTACATAAGTAATGTGTGTTCATTAAAAATATTGGTGATATGTGTGGCCATTCAGAGGCATTTCTCCCAAGAAGAAACATTATAAAAGAGCACTCAAGTTGAGGTTTGACACAGCTAGTGTCTCGGGGCAATGCGCTAGCAACACAAATAGGGCCGTCAGAAGATTCGAAATAACCGTCTAGACTGAAGAGCAGCGTATCAGAAAGGATATGCAGGAAAACCCTTTCCAAGAGAGCAGAGGGGTATTTCGCCAGATATCCACAATTTTATAGGGAAAAAGGAATGACGCTAAGGAGTAATCCACCACTAAACACCTAACTAACTCATCTTGTATTGGATCCTTCTAATATACTAAGAACACGCTGGTAGTCTGGAACCGTCCACAATTCTATTCATGGTTCTGGAACCTCCAAAAGGTCATCTCAGTTCTATCAGCTAGCTGGGAGAAAGGGCTGGACAAACGGATATGGTCTGAGTCAGAAGGAAATTGAAAAGGAAACGTGGTTTCTAATCCCTATCCTGCCAATCTCCTGCCCTGCATGTTTAAGATGGTTCTCTCCTCCGACACACCTGATTCAAATGAAAGGGCCAAGCTGACTAGAAGACATAAGAACCCGTTCATGTCACCCAGGTGTGTTGGAGACGGAAACATCTCCAACAGGCAGGTCATGGGGGTCTCAAGGTCCAGCCGCAAGGAAAGGCTACAGTTAAAGATGAACATGAATGCAGTACAAAAAAGGCTGTGCCCTCAAACCAGCATTGTCCCTTTGCAGTACATTCAGTATGACGTCACTATTTCCACTGAGACACACACACATACACGCTCACATCACTACTGTAAGTCCACAGCACAGGAACAGCAGGTTGTATCATTAGACATGATCAGGGCTTGACATGTAACTATACAGGTCTTCTTTTTTTTACATTTCAGGCTTTAACCTTAACACAGTACAGCCATATCTAAGGATTTGGTTTCATACTGAATTATGTTGGTATTCCAAACCTCTATCTGTCATATGATGAAATACAGCCTCTCATAACCATGTTAAGTCATTCACATCATCTCAGTCACAGATGTTGAACTATGACACAATACAGCTCATAACATAGCACTTCACACAAGCCAAGCTAGGGGGAAAAGACACAGTATTCATTTCCATGTACAAAATGGTTGCGTGGACTGCAACAGAGGCCACCAGAAGCAGTGAGCCACTACTTTTTGGTTGAACAAATTCTGACCAGTTAAGTACATCACATGACTCGCAGCTGCAGGAGTCCTAACGTCTAGGAGTGTAGTAGAGTCCCCTGCTGGCTAGTGGTAGTACTGCAGGGAGCTCAACCTGCAGCTACCAGGTGTGCCCACTCTGCAAGTAAACCTTGCGAAGAAAAAATAAAGATGTTTTCATTTGGATTCTATGAGACTGGCTAGTGAGGTGAAAGCAGAGGTATCATGGCTCCCATGTTGTAAACACTTCACTGTTCAGAAGTAAGAGGTCCAGGTAGGTCAGCCCTTTATTTGGCAACCAAAAGGTGGGCTTTGTAGAAGGTCAGGTCGGAATCCGCTACGGAAAAAAGATCTTTTATCAATGTCGATGACACTGAACTAAACCAAGACATCAGATGAAGACATAAAGGTGATCATTCTAGTTCCTATTACCAAGTGCTTATCCCTGTCCCCACACACAGAGGTAAATACACATGCATGCACACGCACACACGCACGCACGCAAACACTTTCTTTATCCTAAAAGAACACACCAGCATCCCCAATCTTTTTGGACATGATAAAAAGCAGCACATTTGATCCGATGGACGTCAAAACTTAATCTAGAAAGTGCAAATGCGCCATCTTGTGCTCTGATATCGAAAAACTCTTCCAAAACAACCGTGGGGTCTGTGCCCCCCTTCTTATGACCGCATGGTTCAGTCCAGCGTTTCAAACGCGTGGGCTGCTTTTGGACTACAGGCCATATTTCAGTTCCTAGCCATGATATCCATCTATGGTGTCATCCAAGCACATGCTCAAACAGAAGTAAACACAAAAAGGTCTTTTCAACGTAGTACTACCAGTCAGGGTGCCATTCATGCAACCCTTCAATAACCACAGAGGAAAAAAAACGGTACAAAAACCAGTCCAGTCCCAATGTCCAGTTCCCAATACAGACTGGTTCCTATTCCTTTCTGCTTCCTGTGACTCCAAGTCAGATTTTGGCACAGTAACATAGCGATTGATTCATAATTCTTACCATCATCTTGTGATGCTTGCATTCGTTAACAGTCTAAGATCAATGTTGCGATAGCGTTCAGCTTTTGATCAAGGTAAATAAAGGACAGTGTGCATGATTGAGATCGTGTATACACAGTGTAAGTGTGTGTGGGTGGAGTGCCTGTATGGGGGAGCGGGATGACGTGTATGTGGCCAAGCTTCTGATGTTTAAGTAACAAGGCTGTCTGTCTGCTGTCTCCGCGGTGGATGAGTATAAGGCATGCGTGTCCATGGCTATGCCGAGTGGGTCATGTCTGTAGTGATGAGAGGAGCGCTAGGAGGAGGCTGTTTCCATGGCAACCAACTGACGTGTAGCATTGCTTAAGGCATTATATAAAAACGGCAGGCATTTTGTCCTGGGGGAGGGCAAGAGGGGCAGATTAACAACTGAAGTTAGGTATACATAACTTCCTGCGTCCTCAAGTCAGCCAATGAACAACAGCGATGTACGGATCTGGTTGAGTGATTGGCTCACCGGGTTATGACTCGCTCTCCATGGATATTGTGATTGTGTCACTCTCAGCTGAAACACAAGTCAAAAGGTCAGATTCCAGGACCAAGAACAAGAACAAAGGAAGCAGGAAAGGTGAACATGTGTTCCTATAGTAAAAGGTGAACATGTGTTGCTATAGTAACAGGCATGCAGGGGGGCGTACCTGGTTCCAGAGTGCCCTTCTCCAGGTGCTCCTCGCCAATGTGGTTGGCATGCTGGTCGTTGCTAAGGAGGTTCTGGGAGTCGCTGAGTGGACTTGTTGGCACATCCCTAGTGCTGAACCAAACACAACGGTCTGTCACACAGCTCCAGTGATACAGTTATATTACACACAAACAGCTGAGAGACACTTAATAACGTTGACGTATGATCAGTGTTCCAGGATCACCTTTTACTGGCCTCGGGTCGCTGCAGGGTGACTGTGGCCTGCTCTGGGTCCAAAGTGACCAATCGTGTGGGGAATGTCTGACCATCTCCTTGTCTGGACACACCAAAGGAGGAGAGACTCAGGGTTAAGGGACTGGTCAGTGACAAATAGCTCATTCTAATGCTGCATATCAACATTTTCTAGCCAATGGTTGTCTGGGGACTGCAGTCCTGCCAGTGTCGGTCCAGCCAGTGTCTGTCTCACCCAGTGAAGATCGGTAGCAGCCAGTACTTCTTCTGGTCTCCAAACACCTGGCTGATGTTCTTGCAGAAGCCGAGGGAGAAGCCGTTCTTGTCAGAGCCGGTTCTGAACACGGGGGCTCTGAACGCCTCTAAAACAGAGATAAAAGAAAGAGGGAGAAAGAAAGAGAGGACATAAGGGAAGGAAAGATGAGGTATGAGGCTGAACAGCTAGGCAACAGACACTAAAGACCTGAAAGGCCTGTGAGGTTCTGACATGAGTGGAGAAGCAATTGGTGGAGGATTGGGAGGAGCATAGGTAAGGAGCGTTGAGGAGTAGGACTGTGTGTAAATGTTTGTGGGTGCGTGGTTGTTTAGTGTTTGTATATCGGGGAAGGTGTGTGTGTGTGTGTGTGTGAGTGGGAGAGAGAGAGAGACACTGTCTGTCTGGTGAGGGGTGCGTGTGAGACAGTGTTACCTATGGTGGACCTGTTCTTCCCTACAAGCCACAGGTGGTAGCTGAAGAGAGACAGAATGCTGATGCAGAACATGGCCGCCACAAAAAAGAGAAACAAGACATGGAATTTGGCGTGAGTGTCTGGCAGCTCATTCTGGGGAGGAGATGGGAGGAGAGAGAGAGAGAACGTGTTAACATCTAAACCACACAGGAAAAAGACGAGGAAAGGGAGAGTAAGAGAGAGAGAAAGAGGGAGAGAGAGAGAGACAGACAGAGAGAGAGAGAGAGAAAGAGAGAGAAAGAGGATTAGAGAACGCCTGGTCGTCACAGCAACGCAACGTCCAGAGGTACGACAGCTCATCCACGACAAACACACTTTGACATCATCGGCAGGCATAGGAGCACGCTGACAGGAACAGCAACTCTAGGGCTTTGGAGGAGTGGGTTACCTTGGGGCAGTTCTCTGCCGATTTCCTCCGGCAAAGCTTTAGTACAAACAGAGACAGAATGGTTAGACGAGGGTACAGAGAGAGAGGAGGGGGGGGGGGGGGGGGGGGCGACAGTTCAGGGAAGGACAGAGGCTGAAAAGGGGGCAAGGCTAGATGGGGCGAGGGAGAGGAGGGGGGAGCAGAGGGAATGAGACAGTATGGGGAGAGGAAAGGAGGTAGAGAGAGATAAGAGACAAGGGATAGCCTGTAAGACAATGGTATTATCTATTGAGAGAGAACAAAGTGAGAGGAGGAGGGAGAAAGGGGAGAGAAGGACAAGTGAGCAGGGAGGAGAAGGGGTGGTGGCTGGGTGGTGTGACTGATGGGAACGATTGTGGAGCGGGCTGTGAAGGGGTGAACAACCAGAGAGAGAGAGACAGAGAGAGAGAGAGAGAGAGAGAGAGAGAGAGAGAAAGAGAGAGTGAAGGGGGGAGACTTTGCACAATGACCCTGTTTGTGTGGAAGAGGAGAGGAAGGAGACAGAGTGAGGTTAGTGGAGGAATGAAAGGATAGAGAGGGCTCTCTACAACTGAGGAGAAGCACAGTTAGGAAACTGGTCAGCTCACGGTGGGACAGGCAAACGTACACTGGGGAACCTGTACCAGACCAAAGCAGTAGATGCTAGAGCGGAGCCCTGCTCTGTGTCTGTTAGAGGGGTGGGTGGCAGAGCGGGGTAAAGATGGGCCTGGCGTCTTTACTCACTGTCCAGAACTTGATGAAATACTGCAGAACGGTGGCTGCAATGAACAAACAGTACACCAGCGAGTAGGCCAGGAAGAGGATGAAGAACTTGTAGTTGGAGAATCCCACACAGTTGTTCACCCTGAGAGACACACACACATACACAGGAACACATACATATCCACGATATACACATACACACAGGGACATACATAGCCACACACACACACACACACATGAAATTCTGTTAGTACTCCGCTTCCTCATTCACTAGTACTAACTGAGGGTCTACATGCGGCCCCTATTTGGACAGTTCAGTTTAGTGTTCTGTAACCTCAGGGTACATACCAAGGACAATGGTGATCCATCTTTAGCACACACCTTCACAGGAAGAAAGAGGAGAGAAGATGTGTAAAGGAATACATGACAGGGGAAGTCTGTTTTGGAAGAGATAAGAAAGGCGAGAACCTTACATGTCACAGGCGGAGCAGTGGTGACACCTGTCTGGCTTGATCACCTGGCAGCGATCGCAGTATCGGACAGCTGCACAGAACACACAAGCCTGATCAGAGGAGCGCTCCACTGGGATAGTATCAAGACATACAGAAGGGCATGATCACACACCCACACCCCCCCCCCCCCCCCCCCCCCACACACACACACACACACACCTCCGGCCCCGGTGCGTGTGTAGAGCGGCAGGTTAGTGGCAGCTCGCCACAGGATCTCCTGCTGCGACTCAGGCCGCTCCTCCTTCTCATACTGCTCCTTCTCTGCTTTGGGCAAGCAGAACTGAGAGACACAGGGAAGGCAGGAGGACAGAGATATATCAACATGTACAGAGGCAAACATCAAAACACACACAGAAATGTGCTGGGGTTAGTGGGGGTTACCTCTTTGGAAGGGTTTGCAGGTCTGGTGAAGATGGTCTTCCAGTACGACCACACAAACATGATGAAGAAGAGGTGAAAGAACACCAGGTAGATTACTGTCGAAAAAACAGCCAGTCAAAAACAGCCACACGTGAACGGCTACTCGTGTCTACACTAGCTGTTATCTCGAATATCAGAACATTCAATTCATTTGGTTCCTATTCTCACGTCCTTAGCTCAATCTTCCTGTGTCTGCCTCTAAAGCAGGCCAACCTTGAGGAATACAAATCAACTGAGATAAGAGCTGTGTCACAGGACACATGTCTTATCTGGGCAAGCAGAATGACACACAGCTGAGGTTGTGTATCTGTGGTGTGTGATTACTGACGCAGTGTTACCCGGGCCTGCCCACGCTTCAGGGCCAGTGTCAGCACCACCACTGAACAGAGCTGTCCTACAGCCACTGACACTATGCTCAGCCTCTAAGCTCTGTGTGTGTGTGTGTGTGTGTGTGTATTCTCTCAGTTGATTAATCTCTCCGTTGATGAGAAGTATGACTTTGTTCCAGAGCCTCTAAATCAAATCTTACAGATGTGATTGTATGTGTGTGTGTGTTTGTGTGTGTGTCCACTCTCAGTTGATGAGTCCAATAACTTTGTCCTTGACCCCTTACAATTTATAGATGTGTTTAGTGTATCCACTCACTCGGATACCCACTGACTGTAGTGAGCTCTAATGCCAGAAGAGTTAAGCCTGTGCCAAAATGTGTCTGGTCCTGCCAGGGCAAATAGACTACATTTCAGAGGACTAAAAAGACCTACATCTCCTTGCTCAGACAAGGATCCTAACAAGCAACAAATGGGCTCATTTCACTAAAAGCCATCCATCCAGTGAAACATCAATCCACACTCCACTTACTGTTTTCTCCAATGTTGGGGATGGTGACTGTAAGAGACAAGGGGGGAAACAAAGGGGACGGAGAAAACATTAGTCTCCCTCAATGGCAGCTTGATCTACCGGAAAATAATATACTTTATTAGACAGGAGCAACCATGGAACGTCGTCTTTTAAAACCTTTATCTTTATTTGGATCCTCTAAATGCACTTGTGTGTTCGTTCATTTCGACACCGACAATAAACGCACAAAATTACAGAGTATAAATGATGCCACGCCCATGTGATATCTTATACGCACAACGGTTAGTCTACATCTTAGTCATTTCTGTTAGATAGCCAGGTTGCTACCTACCTGAATCAGGTGTTGTCGTGAACAAACAAGAAAAGCTAGCTACTAGCTGGCTAGCTCATTTTTATATTCTTCCTGGAAAGATAACGACTAGGTTGGGAATAAGAGTTGTGACAACGGGGCCATACTCAATTATGCGAGGTCTTGAAAAGCACTGATATTACGATAACATGAGAAATAATTATTCTCTATCAAATTTGGTGGCTATTTTAGTTTGGCAATCCATTGTTAGCTAGTTCCCGAGCTGCCATCATTTCTTTCTTACTTCCTGTCCAGCTGTCAGGCTGCTATCCAAAATACAGCAAGCTTACCTTCGACGCAACAACAACCACTTCTATAAACGGACAGGTTATGTACTTACAAATGCAAAGTTCCACGACATATGCATAATAGGACCAGCAGACAACCAGAGCGATAAAAATAACAGGTATCCAAGCTAATCCCCGTTGACAGCATCTCAGTACATGGGTGGGCGCCATCTTTACTGTGACCAAAATGCAATGCTGAGCGCTGGTGTGACGTCAAGAAGTTGGAGCTCCTCCACAAGCGATTCGACCCACCGAATTTGGGATAGGCTATTTTATGTTCAACTTTGTGGAATTGTTGCAAACTTTACACTTACTCAATACTATTAAGATCTACATAATACTATTAAGATCAGACGTCAATAGTTAGTAGTTTAAAGTAGATGAGATACTTGAGAAAAGTAAAAGTTTATATGAAATTCAACTCATGAAAAACCCTGTGTTAATAGGCCGCCAGGAGGCGAACTAATCAGACCAGGCCACACTAGAAAAGTGAAAGAGGAAGAATGCTAAAGTTATGTACACACAGGAACTTAACCAGCTGTCTACGCATCTAGTTTCACAACGTTAAGATTTGAATGCTCCGAAAAGCTCTCCCAAACAGTTCAGATCACACTAACCGATGGACCAACACAAATATTTGCATCGCATAGGATATGAAAATCCTGCGGTTGCAACCCTGGACGCTCTCAGGAACCTTCATCGCTGTCACCTAATGACAGTACCTTTCGAAAACCTCACTGTGCACAGTGGTGGGCGAGTGACGCTGGAACTGCCACGACTGTACAACAAGATTGTCAACCAGCGCCGAGGTGGTTTCTGCTTTGAGAACAACGGGATTTTTGCATGGCTTTTGTCAAAAATAGGCTTCGATGTCACTCTGCTCTCAGGGCAGGTCAGGAATTCCATCACCGGTCGTTACGGACCTCCGTTCGACCACTGCATTTCTATGGTAAACCTTGATGGAAAGCGTTGGCTGTGTGATGTAGGCTTTGGCGGTGCAGGTTTCGTGTTTCCCATTTCATTGGAAACCAGTGAGCCTCAAGTTCAGGGTCACCGAGTGTATCGGATCAGGCAAGACCAGAATATGCATTTTCTCGAATGGCAAGATGAAGAAAACGTGGGGCTTGCTGGAGAGTGGTCGGAGATTTACAAATTCACACTTGAGGCACGACTTGGAGAAGACTTCACTGCCATGTGCGACTACCATCAGAATTCTCCAAGTTCCATCTTCTTTTGCAAGTCCCTCTGTTCTATCTTAAAGCCCACAGGAAGGGTCACATACATAGGGCACAGACTCATCACCACTCAGTTCCCTTCCCAAGATGGAGATGCCATAACTAAGAGCACCAGGGAGCTAAGGGATGAGGAGATCCCTGACATCCTGAAGGAAGAGTTTGGAATAGTGCTTGAATCTCCTCTCATTCCAAAGGATGAAGATATTACACCGCCCCTTGTTATCTATTGAATTTTATGTTTAAAAAAGCAGATCATTTCAACATTACACACCAGTAATGTTCAATATGTAACATGACCAAAAAGACTGGATACATTGTCAGTTGATTTAATAAATTAATTTACATACATTTCTTAAGATGTACAATGGTCATTGCATTAATTCAAGACTGTCCAATTTGCAACAACAAAGTCTGCATTCAAAGTATTTACACATGTACAATTCTCAGGCAGCACTTTACAAAGCAAGGCAAGAACAAGACAAATGGCTAAATTCCATATCAGCTGCTAGACCCTACGCCTTCTCCACTCCAACTAGGCAGAGATGATTCCATAGGTGTCAGCAAGGCTGTTGCCAAATCTCTGTCCAGCAACCAATCAGAATATAAGATGGGTCAATTACTGCCTACATATATCCACTCCACTCAGTCCTAAAGAGGCTAGGGGATAGGTTGATTTGCAATTTCGAAAAAGAAAGGTGGGGGGATGAGGATTACCACTGTGATGACCTCTCATACAAACATAACTACTCAGGGACAGGATTCTGAGGCGGGACTGAGCTCGCTCTCGCAGCTTTGCGTTCGTAGTTGACAAGCCTCTGGCCAACCAGATACCTGTAGGAGAAAGGAGAGGGACTGATCACCAGGTTGTTAACGCCAACAAGTTTAAACTCCAAGCAAAGAAGAAGACGTTGAGGTTGTGCTCAGTGTTTCAGAGGAGCAGGGGGGAGGCGGCCAGAGGGGGATACTTACTTATCGTTCTTAATATGTTCGTAAAGGCGTTTGAACTGGCGGATCTGGAAGGAGAGGATGCCTACGAGGGAGACGACCATCAGCAGGAATGGGTAGATCCTCCTCTGCATCAGGATCTGCATCTCAGGGGTCATGCCTGAGACAAGCACATGTATGTTACAGACAGAGGCACTCATGGTACCCTGCTCCTTCTCCTGCTACTTCTCCACACGCACGCACGCACACAACTCACCGACAATAGGCACCACACCGGCAGCAATGATGTAGGGCACACACAGAGAAAGCAGCAACACCGAGATGACGGGCGCTGCCAGTTTGCGGATGATAAAGTGGAGGTCGATGTTGCGGATCCCGTTAGCGTACACCTGAGAGGGACATCGTGCTATTGACAGGGCCTCTTGCACGTTCAGCATTGTGCCAGCATTCTCTTGCACTGTGAACCTATCAAGGTGAAATGACCACCACCGAGTGAGCGCTGAAGCCCCTCTGACCCACCTGCTCGATGACAGTCTTCAGCCACCACTGGGGCCCCATGAGGGTGATCGCTGCAATGATCTTGGCATGGAGCACTCCTAGAGCCCAGTCCTAGGAGGTGGGGGGTGAGGGAGGACAGGGGAATGCACTGGCTTTAGAATGCAGTAAGCTGACACGCAAGAGGCTTTCACACATGCACATTAAATATGGAAGATACGGATGCGGGGCCATACACACCTGCCAGGGGTAGAAGAGCGGCGTCTGGTCCAGAGGAACGCGCAGAGGAGCCACGATGACCAGCTCAAACAGCAGGCCCAGCAGGAGGGGGATGACCCCTGCCACCAGCAACGCCACCACCACAGTCTTTAAGATCTACACACACATACACACACACACACACACACACGTTAAGAGTTCATAGAGAGGCATGAGACAACATACAAAGCTGCTGTATTCCATCATCGCAGACAGACTATTGTCTCACTGCCTGTTGCTGTGGGACGAGAGATGCAGAGCCAAATGGTTTGGAGCCGTACCATGAAGGTCCACTCCTGGACCTTGAGCATGATGATGGTGCGTCCCTGAGGCATCCACGCCAGCAGCACGGACACGCCTCTGATGGACAGCCAGCACACGTACAGGCCGCACGCCGCCGTGTACAGCTCGTGGATCTTGGAGCTTCCTGTCCAGAAGGACATCAGCCAGCGCCCCGCAAACACTGCAACGCAAACACACACACACACACACACACACACAGGTAATTGGACTTCCAACCATCACATGCAGGTGTAGAGATGCTTCCAGGACAGCTGAGGCTGATGGAAACATGATGTTGTGGAGTGTGTTGGTGTCCAACCTGGCAGGGTGAGGCACACCAGACTGGCCACTAGCAGGGTGGCACACATGAACGCTATCAGCAGCACTATCTGTGGATAGAAGCACAGACATCTTGGAGTTATGAACGAGAGTTCTTCCCCGCCCAAGGGAACGTTTGTAGGGGATGTGTAGGGTTGTTGTGGATGAGGGTGTAAGGGGGGGTAACTAACTCACCCTGAAAGGGAATCGGAGGGGTCGATGGTAAGGCTGGAATCCCACAGGACCCCCCTGCTGTAGGATAGCCTGGTGGGCTGCGTGCAACCCCTCCCCGACCACAGGGGCAGGGTTGGCGTTGTTGTTATGGTGACCCTGTGGTGGGTTGTTGTTGTTGTTGTTGTTGACAGGCTGATTGGCCTCGTTGTCATCCTGTTCTCCCAGCAGATAGGAGTGGAGGTCTCTATAGAAAGGCATACGACACAAGTTCAAAGGTTTGTGCATCCTCCTTCAACCATAAACACACTAATACATAACTGTGATTGTCCTCATTTGGAAAGCCAGTGCAGTTTGGGCATTTACACAACTTCTGTACAGAGCATTATCCAGTAACTTGATGGATTGACTTGAATAGGTACCACATGGAAAAGTAATCTAGTCAAGGTCCATTGTGAAGAGTAATGGAAGTCTACATGGGTGGTCACTCACAGCAGGTAGCCGGCACTGACGGTCCAGGCCCTGACCAGGCCTTTGAGCCACTGGCGGGTGTGACCCTGCTCCAGGAGGGCAGGCAGGACCACCTGCAGCAGCAGGAGCTCCAGAGATAGCTCACTGACTGGGGCATCACTGGGGTGGGGGAGAGAGGGAGGAGCACAAGAAGAATTCGTGTGAGACCTTTGGCATTGACCGGCTTCTTGACAGGACTCTCCGTATGAGTTGCTTTCTGGTGGTGACATCACGTCCTGTTGTGGTTACCTGTACAGCATGACGTTGTAGGGGAGGAAGGTGGGCAGGAGCAGCTTGATCATCCTGATGGGCAGCCACAGCATGAGAAGCACGATGGAGCCAAACACCACCTGAGGACACCAGGGGACAGCCACTCTCATCAGCTCTATCGCTGGTGCAACTCTGGTACAGCTCTAACTGTTCAACCATCTACTTGATGTCAATTAGAAGATGGACAAAGCATTTCTACAGCAGGTTTTAGGGAACTAATGTTGAGTTTGCCCCTTTTGGGGTTATATTTCTGTAGGATGTTTGAGTGTTGGCAGAAAGAAGGCAACTCATGAATCCCATCTACCAAGACACTAAGAGAGTGGAGAGCGGAGTGGAGACGCACCACTGAGAGGATGAACCTGCGCAGGTGTCTGTAGATGGGCAGGTGGATCATCTCCTGCACAGGATTGAAGTCTGGATCGTTCAGGTTTCTCAGAAACCACAGGACTCCTGGTCTCAGTACCTGGCCCAGCAACCACAACAAACCAAACAGATGTGCTGAGTCAAAGTGGTAGCCAACAACTCTGCAGTGAATACCATATACTTGAATACTCCCAAGTCCATATGGCTTAGCAAATAATTACACTGAAGAAGATAGTGTAGTACTTTGCATAACAGTATTTGTATCTATAGGGCTTATTGTTCGAGGGATCATTGAGGTAGCGGTGTGGTCTGGGATGGGCTGCTGGCCTGGTTTCTACCTCTCTCAGGAGCAGGATGAACGAGGCAAAGTAGAAGACATAGACCATTCCCACAAGCCAGTGCAGGAACATGGTGGTTCCAGGGGCAGATTTGAAGCTGAGCTCTCTGTCCTTCAGTGAAGCGTCAAACATTTCCTAGAAGGGAGAGTCAATGTTAGGAACTAACCTTTGATCCAGCCGACAGACGAGGATAAAAAAAGAAAAATTGCACTCGAGTAATTCGTTAAAATGAACGAAAATGATAACTTACTAAAGAGCAGATGTCAAGCCACCAGCCACAAATGAGAGGGAAAACTCCAATTTCCACAACAACGAGCAGAGAAACCTAAAAACAAATATGCCTTGTGAACTGCTTATCAAGTTCCTGGTCATAATGAAGGAGGCTGGGGTTTTCTTTTTCCAGCGTATTGCAAGTCTAGAATGAGGTGAGACCATGCACTCGTTACCTTGACAACGATGTAGCAGACTCCGAGCAGACGTCGGGAACGCTGGAATCTGACTAGAGCGGCCAGTCCCTGAGGTACACACACTAAGGAACGCCAACACCACACTGCAGGAACCAGACGCAAACTCTCAACTGTAGCTCAGTGAAGCTCACCAGCTGCTCAGATAATACTAATATTGGGTTGTGGCAATAACAGTGATTGTCTAGCGTTTTCGAATACACGCGCCATACATTGACAGATTCAATTATAGAAATACGATGGTAAGCTGTGTCCATTAATGGATTACTGGACGGCTCTGTCGCCCAATTGGTATCGCCAAAGAATGACTGTGTCTCTATAGCAACACTGTCTGGCTACCAGATGAGAGGGTGGTAGGCGGAAGGATACGTGGCAGAGGATGAGCGTCATGGCCAGGAGTATGTAGCCCACGATGGTTGTGATTAGGCCCTCAAAGTGTGAGGCTTGGACCTAGGGCAGAAGATAACCTCATCACGTCATCATATATAAGGCAGGCTGGATCACCAATTAAATAGCAGATAGGTCTATCCCCACGGAAAAACGTATTAATAACTGAATGAAATTCTTAACCTATTAAACCTATCTGGAGCACTTAACAACTATTAGTCACTCTAAACTTAATGGTGCTTAATGGTGTTTACACAAATATCTATAAAATGTATAATAATAAAGAAATGGGAAGGGAAGGTTTCTTACATATTCCTCAAAGCCAAGTCCCACAACAGAGAAGTGTCCGATGTGGTAGGGGCAAAACGCTGAGAGGAAATGAACAGGTTAGTGACCTCACAGGCTCTCACCAAGGCCCCGCCCACTGGCTCTATTCCAAGTGGAGCATGGGTCACCAAAGGGCTGTTTCTTTAGAGCGATAGGATGTTCTGCTCACCGAAAACAAGGATGAAGAGGGTGTTTAAGGACACCACCCAGAACACATGCTCCTGGAAGAGATCGGAAGCAGCTTCAGTTCCCACATCACATATGCTCATAATAAACATGCAACTCCTACGCGTCAACATCACACTAGGCGGATAGAAGGGGAACGCTGACTCACCAGGAACACCAGGGAGCCGTCCAGTCCAAGCATCTACGGGGACAGACAACATTTTAGTTTTGCAACATAAAGTATTTGGATTTGTCTTTGGATAACTGTATCCGCTAATTAAAAATAAATCGAATCGAAAACGTTTAGATAACTCAGTAACTCAGATAACTTAGTAATTCATTAATTCACAGACAAAATGACCATCATTTCATTATTGAGTCTACACGTGTCATTATACAAACTAGATGTGTGTGAGATGAATTCATAGATGAGCTCTTGGTGAATTGTGGTCAGAGTTTGTGAGGTTGGCTGCATGGAAGGTCTGTTCTGTGGTGGTGGATGATGAGAAGGCTGAGGTGTGTGTGAGGCCAGACAGACTGGCAGGATAATCTGATTGGCTGGCTGACCCTCTCCCAGGTGAGCTCCTCAGCTGCACGGTCCCACTCCAGAGCATTCCAGTTCATATCATCTGCAGACACACACACACACACACACGTGATGGAACCTATATCACATTCACAGCCACGCTCCTAATCTTTTCAAAGCACCATGATTATTTGAATCAGACAGAAACTCCTCCCAGGAACACCTTGTGTTCCGCTGACAGGCCTCAGCACATCCTACCTTGGGCTCCGTTATTAGCATCAGCGTCCTCTGCGGCAGCTGCCTCCTCCTCCTCGTTGTCCAGCTCGGGGTCGTCTCCCTGCTCCGGGGGGGCATCAGGGGGCTCGGGCTCTGCCTCGTTCTGGGCAGGAGGGTCAGCTGGGGCGGGCGGGGCAGCGGGAGGGTCGTCTGCAGCTCCCTGGCCTGCTCCCTGGTTCTAAAGGCGGAGAAGGGGTGGAGCATTGACACGTGTCATCCAATCGAAATAAGATCTCACTGCGTGACATTTGCGAGAGTTTGTGTTTGGTTAGCGTCTGACTGTGCGTTGTACCTCGTTGGGTTGTCCGGCTGCGTTGGGCGGCGGCTGCTGCTGGTGCTGTTCCAGCCACTGGGGGGCGCCACCGTGGACGATCTGTTCCCTCAGCCAGACCAGACTGATGAACGCACACAGGGTGCAGGTCACTACAAAACAGCCCTGGAGACAATCCGCAAGCAGGTTCTCTCTGGAAAAGTGTGAATCGACAAAGTGCTTGAAGTTAAAAATGTATGAAGAGCCGGGAGGAATAAATAGATTCCAAGTCAACGGTGGCTAACATCTGGGCAATTCAAACTCCTGGCATCATATTAACTCTTGATGAAGTTTGATGATCATGAGCACTCACGTTGAGAGCATGTCCAACGGCAGAGTCAGGAGCGAGCTCACAGAGCCAGTAAAGAGACACTTGTATATGCGACCTGAACAGGAGAGATGAGACCAAACGCAACGATCAGGGACTCAGGGATTCATGCAGGAGAAAGGAAAATCTATGTGAATTCTGACAACTTGGACATAGAGGCGAATGGAGAGTGTGTCTATCGCATGCCATGTTCGACATCAGGAATAGGCAAGGCAACTCATCTGAAAGACCTAACGAATGTCACCAAAATAATACTGTGTAGAGGAAAACAATCAAATTCCAATAAAGTTTGTGGATTTCATAATGCATTCTGTCGTCATTCATATACAATTCTAAGAAGTCACACATTATCATCACATTAACTATTACGCAACAGTTTTCTATGCTCTTAAATCCTATAATCCTTTAAAACCATCAGAATGCAAGCAGTAGCAGCACGTAACATAAAGTGTCGACACAGGGTGATGAGTTGTGTGTGCTAATACAAGTATCCAGCGTGCTAATGCATGGCCAGTCTCCTCAGGGCTGAACTCACATGCTGTGAGAGGGACCACCCCCAGCCAGGCAAACGCCACCAGCGTGTAGTGGAACCAGTAGCGGATCGCAGTGCCAACGCTGGTCAGTAGCCCTGCACAGATGTCCTGGATTGGCAGGCGTGAGGGCATATCTGGGGAATAGACTACAGAGAGAGGAGAGAAAGAGAGAGAGGTGAGAGAAAGGAGAGAGAGAGAGGAGAGATAGAGAGAGAGAAAGAAAGAAAGGAGAGAAAGGAGAGAGAGAAAGGAGAGAAGAGAGAGAGAAAGAAAGAGAAAGAAAGAGAGCACGGGAGTGAGAGGAGAAAGTGAGGAATAGAGAGACATGCTGACACAGAAATACATTCAACATTCGGACTAAGTGTCCTGAACAATCGCCCAGACAGTGACGCATGATGGGGATACTTGATGTGAGGGAATCCATGAAAGGGGCCAATTCATGGGAGCCACGTGGACTTACTTGGTGTGAAAGCAAATCTGTGCTTGCATAATTCACAGTACTCCTTCCTGCTGTGCTTCAGCCACTGCACCAAGCTGTGGAGCAGACAGCAACCATGACATGAGGACACCAACAGCAGCCCTACACAGCAGTCGCTCCATCTCATGTATATATGCACGCGTGCATGTCTGCTTGTGTGCGTCTGAGTACGTCATACAAACAGATCCCCTGAACAGATAACAGTTGTGTGTTATAACAAAACAAGGAGGCTGTTGAGCGAATGTGATTATGCACCATTTCACCTGTTAATCGCTAACAGAAAGCGTTACCTGGCAACATTCGAAAATATTCTTTTCCATTTATTTTTTTTCCTTCAAAAAAGTGGGGTGATGATGACAGCTAGTCCAATCACATGTCCTGCACTTCTGGACTCAGGAGCAACCCACAGTTGTCTATACAACCAGCTTATCAAGTAGTAAAACAATATTTAACACTACTCTGACTAGATTAGTCTGCAAATTACAAGTTTACCAAAAAGCTATTATTAAGATGCAGAAAAAGCGGATTTCCTTTATTTAGTTACACCTATAAAAAATTAGACTGTGAGACAGAATTAGCCTGACGGCATATTCAAAATAGTCTGAGCAGTAACGTGTAATTAGGGCTGTAACCATACCAGCAAACTCAACTGAAACAACTGTGATGAATTCAAGTGGTTATGTGACTGTCACTGACTTTGTTCTGCACTATGTGCAATTTAAACGTTGCTTTTAATTGATTTGTTATATAACACGTGGCTTCTTAGACATGTAAGTTGTCTAAGTACTCAGACACATAAGTTGTCTAAGTAGCCAGTTTATTTGTTTCTAGACAAAATCAGGGTCTCACCAATTTTAGGTTACAACAATTGATCAGGACATTCTAAAGCCTACTAGAACTTTTGCCTTGTTTTTTTGTATAGGCTTCCTGTGTGGCCTGTCACACTATGACTTGTCTTTCTATTGAATAATTATGCTAACAGAAAACAGTCAGACAATAACCCCAACTGTGTAAAGGCTGGGGTGTGGGGAGGTTCTAGAGTCAATTTAGGTCCGGTCAGTTAACCAGTGTGCAGCAATGAATATGCAATGCAATCAACATTTGAGAAGCTGTCTTCTATTCACCATTGTACGATCACATATATGGTATCTATCCTTTTACATCTCCGCCTGGACATTAATAGACTTAATACACATTCAATTACATTGAATGATTTGCTCTTCTTTGTCGTGCTTGTGTACTGTATTGTTCATGTCACAAAGAAGATTTAGATTCACTCACCATTCTTGGTGGATGAATTTAATACTCCCGGTACATACACAAGGATGGTACAGAGGCTTGTCAGGGGTTCCCTCGGAGCGGCACACCCGACATATATCCGCTGACAAAACGAGAGCAACATGTCATGGGGGGGGGTTCCTAAACATTAATGCTACCTAGCAATATACTGCGATTTCGCGTGACAATAACATCATATTCCACCTGCACTGGCCTCCGTTATGTATTCAGTACACATTAACTTTATTTCTAAATGACCAATATACTTACAAAAGCATAACAAAACCACAAAGCTTTAATTTGAATATAACTGGCCTGCAAAGCCATGAGAAACGCATCCATACCACCACATCGCTAGCTCAACAAATGCGTTAGCTTGTCACCAACAGTGTGGCACTGGGAGCAGGATGAAAAGCTCACATCATTAGTGCTAGCCTACCTTCTTCGGCTGTATCCATCTTGATCAATCCTGAACTGCTTTTTTAGCAGTGTTTTGTTGTACAATATTGTAAACCCATCCACCACTCGAATCACGAAGTTTTAGTTAGCTAGCTAGCAATTGTAGACGTCCATTAAGCCAGCTAGCTAGTTAGGTAGTTGGGGATATCCTTGGGGTCGGATACATTAACCAACATAAAATGGTGTCCACAAGAACACCAGCATCTGTTAGGATCCTTCAGATAACGTCCGTTTCTTAATTGTATTTTGAACTGATAGATGAGTAGTATTGACGTTTTGATCTAGCCAACGAGTTGATACACAGCCCCCTCCTCTAACAAAAAGACCAACGAAACATTCAGAATTACAAGCTTGCTAACTGGTTGGCTTGAGCCGCTAACCATACACGACAACATTGTCACTTTGCGACAGCCAGGTTGCCAGGTTTGTACAGAAACCACGCATTGCTAATTTGTTTTTCCGTTTCTTACTGGGTAAAGCAGAGACCAAATACTACCAGGGCAAGAATTAAGACGGTGATAATGATATTACTGATAAATTAATATTTACCTATAAATAACTATTTAAAAAATAGGTATTTATTTATAGTTGCGCCCTCATATGTTTGTAGAGGTTAACATTAAACCTGGCATCGACCGATACGCTCCCTGTGGAACATGGTCTGAGGTATAAATTGATGCAGACGCGATCCGCCCTTTTTGGATTTAAAGAGGAACTAAACCCCTCAATTTCAGCCTTTATATTTTCAGATATTTTTTTTAGTGTTACCTTGTGAGTGGGTGATTTTTCATAAATATTTATTTTTGGGGTTAAAACGTTATTTTTGTTCGGAAAAATAGATTAATTAAAATAATAACTCTAGCCTATCAATAGTAAGCTACCCTTAAACGGAGGCAGAAGTTGAGTTATTAGTTCAGCCTATAGTTTAGTCGATTTCTAAAAATCCTCAAAAACCAATGGCTGAAGGTATCCTGGAAGACCATTACTGTGTGATCCACTCCACGCACGCTCATTCAAATTGGCAAAATAAACTTATATATTTATATACATCAGCCTTCAAAATTCTAAATATATATATATATATATATATAATTAATGTGATTAAAACAGTAATTAAAAAACAAAAGTTTTCTTTGTAATCGCTGTAATCAAATATTAGTCGTAAGTATTCGCATGTTTGGTCTATATAATCAAACAGACAATCTATGATTTGGTCCTGCCGAGATCTGTCTCAGCATGGTCATTGTGATTCAGCAACTTTGAAGTGCAAAAACCTTCCTTTGCAATTTTATGGTGCGACTTTGACGCTCAAAACCTCTCAACTCAATTTGATTGGTAGTAAACTTCGAACGGTGGCGTGTGATGACCTATCACAATTTTCCAGCTTCAATATACAATAATACAGCCAGCTGTGTTACTCAAACAGATCCCCGAAGTCTCTCAAAACGCATTGTGTTTACCACCTGATATCTGCTCATCTGAAGAATTAAGGTAAGGACTCATTGCTTTTTTATGCATGGCAGATAAATACCATGCAAACGTCTATAAAAGGATAGCCACTACTAGTAAAGAAAATGTTAAGTTTTGAGTTAATTATTTATTACTCTGTTATGTAGTTGCTATTTGATGAAAGTTAAAGTATTAACTTGAAGTGACTCTGGTGTAGCATTTTAAAGGTACACAACACGATGGGAAATCAGAAGAACCACAGATATATGTGGTTGTACCACAAGATATTGTGCAATTTTGCTTAGTTTATTGTGCGTGCATAAAACACACAATGCACGAACCTCACCATAACCCACCTTTTCATTTTCCACACAGTGTCAAGCCAAACCAGACCGAAATTTTCATTTCGTTTTTCTATTCCTCTCAAATGGCAAACGAAGCAAAGCCATGCCCATGTGATATTGGTGACAAGTTGGAGTATGGGGGACAAGGACAGGAGGTCCAAGTGGAGCACATCAAAGCTTATGTTGTAAAACCCTCCTCGACCTCAAACAAAGCTGTCATCGTCATTCAGGACATCTATGGCTGGCAGCTCCCCAACACCAGATACATGGCTGACATGCTGGCTGCAAATGGATATATGTAAACATTTTTCCAATGCTTCCTGAATCATCTTTGTTTACTAGAAAGAAACATCTTCTTTTACATAGGTTTCACTCTGACCTCTTTGCTATTCAGTGCTATCTGTCCAGACTTCTTTCTTGGGAAGGAGCCATGGAGTCCCTCAGATGACTGGTCAACCTTTCAGCAGTGGCTGGAGAACAGAAAGCCAACCAACATAGAGAAGTAGGTTCATATTCCATGTGTCAGAGTCTGAGAAACCCAGTTTTGGCTAGTATACTGCAAGGGATTGTTTGCCTCTTATCTGGTTATGCCAACACAGTGCCTCTGCTTTGTGCTGCCCCTCCCTACTGCTTGTCCACCTGCAGGGAGGTGCATGCTGTGCTGAGGTTCCTGAAGGACCAGTGTGGGGCTAAACACATTGGAGCGGTGGGCTTCTGTTGGGGAGGGGTGGCTGTGCACTACCTGGCCTTGCAGTACCCTGAGCTCAAAGCTGGAGTCTCTAATTATGGTGAGCATGATGGATAACTGTGTACTATTGTTTGTAGTTTGTCCTTTAATCGTGTAGAATGTACTGTCGTGTTGTTATAATTCCACCATGGTGTCTCTTGGAACCCTCTTGCTTATAGGCATCATTCGAGAAAGGGAGGACAGGTACGCGCTGAAGAGTCCAACTCTGTTCATCTTCGCAGAGAATGATACGGTGATCCCATTGGATCAGGTTTGTTGGTCACCATGACAATAATACTATGAGTGGGCTTAGGGAATTCATTTTAACATTAGATGGAGTAGTAGCAAGAACACTACAGAATTTGATGTATTTGCACTTTCAAATAAACATCTACAAACCTGATTCAGAACCGTATGAATACAATGAACCACAGTCATCTGTAACCATAGTGCCAATGACATTTTATACATAATTCAATTGAAACGTTGCCTTGTTTATTTAGCTTTTCATTTGTCTTCACTAGGTGAGCGCTCTTGAGAAGAGCCTGCAGGAGAAATGCCCAGTGGATTACCAGGTGAAGATCTTTCAAGGTCAAACGCATGGTTTTGTGCACCGCAAGAGAGAGGACATCAACCCAGCAGACAAATGTAGCATTCAGGAGGCCAGGATGGATATGTTGAACTGGCTGGCTAAATACATGTAGACCGCCTCTCCTCAACCTCAGTGATGTGCTTTTACACTCAAGCTATACTTAATGAAGATGTGAGATTTACATAAGTGAAGTATTGTAATCAGGTATTTAGTCCTCAGATTACGATCTGGTCACATCAATATAAGTGTCAAATTAGAGGATCAAACATTAAATATGCATACTACAAGGCAGATATGCCATCTAATTTTATAAGATTTTTTAATGTGATTTACAAAACCCTGTATTTTACATCTTAATCCAACTGTTCATGCCTTATCTAATGAAACAAAATAAATGATGCAATATATTCCTGTACTCAGGTGTAAGTGAAAAGAAGGAGTCTATTCAGGAATTTCACAGACCAACATTTTAATGACATTATCACTACAACAGTTTGAAGGGAGGGTTTTTGTATCAAATGATAAATAACAGTACGCAGGTTGGTAGAGTGCCTGGGAAGTGCCTGTGACTGTTGTAGAACAGCTTTTCAGAACACTGTCGTCTGCAGAGCCTGGCAGACTGTCACTTAGTCTTCAGACTCCCCGGGGCTCCTGATGTCATCGATCTTCAGGATCATCTTGACCACCTGGGTGGCCAGAGAGATCTGCTGCTTCTTCCCGATCAGAGTCTCGATCACGTGCTGCTGCTTCATGTCTGATGACAGAAGGAAAAGCACACGCATGTCATTTCAGTCTTAGACAACTGGCTGCAAGTAACGATAGCTGTAACGGTACCCTCACATGCAGAACTATGAACTGTGAGGAATCAACTGAATAACTGTCATAGAAAGGAAATGCTGAGGGTGAATCTCCACTAACTGACCCCTAGCTGCTGGGTATAAGGAGCTAGCGGCTCACCGTTGTTGTTCAGGTGCATGCAGTCGATACCCAGGGCTGGGTTGTTCTCTGTGACCTGCTTGGCCCTGATCTCAGTCATGGTCTGGATGGGGTTCAGCCCACTGTTCTCAGCCAGAGCCATGGGGATGACCTCCAGAGCGTCAGCAAACGCCCGCATGGCGTACTGCTCCAGCGAGGGGCACTGGGAGAGAGGAACGCACACAGTGAGCCAGAGAACAGGACTCCTGTAACTTCTTGTCAAGTGTCGGTAATCATATCACAGAGGGAATGAGGCTTCTGACCTTATCTGCTGCCTGGTTGACGGCCAGGGCGCAGGCAATCTCAGAGGCCCCGCCCCCGTAGACAACACGATTGTCTCTGACCAGGTTACGGATGACACACAGGGCGTCATGTAGGGCGCGCTTTGCCTCCTCAATGATCTGGGAGGAAAACAAAAGCATTAGCAACACTTTCAAGGTCTTACAATACAACGCCGTATCAGTCGATGCCTTCCCGTCCATGCTACAGTGGAGCCCTCACCATCTTGTTGCCTCCGCGGATGAAGATGGTGACGGCCCGGGAGTTCTTGCATTCCTCGATGACCAGCATGCGGTCCTTCGTGGTCCCGAAGCAGATCTCCTTGACGAGGCCGGCCGAGCCCAGCTTCTCGGGGGTCAGCTCGCTGAAGCGAGGCACGATGCGGCCGCCCGTCGCTATGGCGATCAACTTGAAATAGAACACAAGCACACGCGGAGAATGAATGTCCAGCGCCTACGGGTTGGGAAGCACTGCAGGCTTGAGTGCAATGCAAGGGGGGTGAGGTGGACGGATGGAGGATCTTCCTCTCACCTCGATCTCGGGGCCTCCCACCCAGCGCACGGCTGGCAGCTCGTTTTGCAGGAGCAGGTGGTTGGCCTCGTCATCGAAGCCCCACTGGCAGATGGCCAGGTTGGCACCGTTGTCTTTGATCTGGAACAAACGGCAAGGAATCCCAGTTAAGTTTTGAGTCACACCGATGACGGATCTTTATCCTATACTCAAGATAGTTGTACAAGGACGTGTTGCCTGGTCTGCACGTCTGCAAAGAGAGAGGAGCTGTTCTGGAACCCACCTGGCGGATCATCTCCAGGAACTTGTCCTTCTCGTACTTCTGCAGCGCTCTGTAGTCCTCCACGCAGGTCACGTCCAGCTTGTGCTTGGTCTTAGGCTTGGGGGGCTCGAACGGACAGGTGAGGATGGCGATCTTTGTGTCTTTTAGAACCTGCGAAAGAAGCCAACGTGGCATGCCATGAGAAGGATCCATATCAACACCATTTCAGACATGTTAACCCTGCGAGGCCCATGAGAGACAGTAAGGGCAGGACGCTGTGCTCCAACCTTGGGCATCTGAGGGTGGCTGAACTCCTTGTCCACGATGACCCCCTTGATAAGCTGTGTGTCCTCCAGCTTGCCGCCCACTTTGCCCTCCATCTTGATGAGCTCAAAGTCCACATCCTTCCTGCTCATGTCTGCCACGGTGAGAATAGCGTTCACTGCAATCTCTGCCATCTGTCTGTGGCAACGGTTGATTCTGTAAAAGTGAAGTACGAAAAGTTAAGTTTAACACTTAATCACAGAAATCAACAGAATTCTACCGGTCAGACGTCTTCCAAAAACATCTAGAATCAAACTACAAACACTTCCAAACCACAGTCATGATCGTGCACTCACACTTTGGAGCCCAGCGTTGTCATGGCGGTCTGGACGAGGGGCTCTCTGTTGTTCGGATCGAAAGGGAAGGTCTCGCTAATCTTGTCCAGCTTGTCGATGGCGATGCGAGCTGCCTGGTCGTACCCATCTGAGATGCGGATAGGGTGGATGCCCCGGTCCAGCAGCTGCTCGGCCTGTTCCAGGAGAGCCCCGGCCAGGACTGGAGGGAGGAGGGCAGGGGGAATCATTAACAATAACCATGTCCACTTCCAAAGTCTTCAGAAACCAGATGACATCACTAAGAATTTCAACTGAGAGCGCCATTTGAAATGTGCTTCATATTTATTTTTTTATCATCAATATCTACATATTAAATATATTGTATGTCTATGTCCTTATGTATTTATAATCTATGTATCAGCTGCCAAAGCACCCAAATGAGCTCAAGTGACTATGTGAGTTTGAGGGGGAACTTCTGCTCACCAACAACTCCTGTGGTCCCATCCCCGATCTCGTCATCCTGGGATTTTGAGAGCTCCACCATTAGCTTGGCAATCTGATGATCCACGTCCATCATGCTAAGAATGGTGGCACCATCATTGGTGACTGTCACCTCACCATCCCTGTCAACCATCATCTTGTCAAGGCCTGGGAAGAGGGAATAAAACAGCGGTCTGTTTCAATTCTGCCTCAGAATTGGACACGCAACAAGTACGCCGGACTGCATTTGTTTCGACTTACCATTTGGTCCAATAGATGTTCTAAGCGTCGAGGCAACCGCCTTCGCTGCCATAATGTGAGACTGCAGAAAACAATTTAATTAGCCTGCGTCAGTTTTCCGACATTAGAAATACTACTTATTCACGAACGAGGGCGAGAGATCATTCACATGACAGTGCAATTGTTGGGTGTGCAACTATCTGTTGCTAGACAGTTTGCTAGACATCGTTAACGCTTTCCATCGGCCATCACGTCAGTGCAACATGATGCCTCAGTAAAACGGAAGCACATGGACCCTAATGGAGGAATGCGTCAGCTAATCCATCGAAACAACATTTACATGTAGATTTGAGAAGAGTAAAAAAACACCTGTAAATTACGCACTAAATTAGTAATCAATGAACAACGAAGCCATCTGAAGAGATATTACAACTGGCATCACCCTAACGCATGGGTGAGGCAGCGTGCGACACAAGCCGTTAGCTTGCAAAGCTAGCCCATTGTACCTTCAGTGCATCAAGGCCCGACAATCGTGTCTTCTTGTCTTGATCTTTGATGATTATGAAGGGCCTTCCATATTCATCAAAGGCTAGAGTCCCCATTGAGGACATGTTGACTGAAGGACGGGGACACTCAAGAAGTGTCTGCAGATGAAATTAAGACTTTTCAAGTTGAAAAGCCGGAGTGCAGCTGCGTTGTTAAGTCGCACTATTGGCCGGCGACTTCTGGAAGGCTCTCGGGGCGGGGAGGGCGAGACTAAGTAGGCCTACAGTAGAACAAGTGAAGATTTTTATTTAACAATTAAAGTATAAAAGAAAAATTTGATCCGCATAAAATGATTACCTAAGGTGATTTTAAATAATAAATTATCAAATATTTGCAATATATAACCTTATTTTATTCTGAAACATTTTCTCTATTCCTGATAATAGTTTCTTCCAATCTCGTGCGAAGCATACTTTAGATCTCGCGATAGGCGTGATCATCACTGGTTATAGGAAGAATTCTAGCAAGTGTATATGGGTATCTGACTAAATATAAACGTTACATGTGGCTTCTAATGAGCTTTTTTTTTTGTAGTTTTGCATGCATATGGAAAGTACATAGTTGTAATTCATAATAGGGTTAAAGTACTTGGCTATGAGAAAATGGATCAGCTTCTAACCAGTTGTAATGGACTGGCATCCCATCCAAGTAGCCTGACGTTATTTGACATACTCCATTATATGCAGACTATTAGGACATAGTGTGGTCTGTGGACTTGTGTTGAGAAGGAGCCGACTTTGGTGGCCGTCTGATATTGATGTTCAGCACAGACTCAATTCATTTCCATGTGGACGTACAGATGTGACGGGAGCAGCCGGTGTCAGGACTGACGCAATGTCCGGATAGTTTACATGGTAGGGAAAGTGTGGAAAAGTGTGTTCTATAATACAAATACCTTCCTATTGGAATCCATCTGTCACTTATGTCTCAGATTTTACAGGTAAGACTAAGAAGCTTCAGCAAGAGTCGTTGAAGTGAAGTCGCCAATAGGATCATTTGATCGTGATTTAAGATAAGCTTTTTGCAATGTGGTGGTTGTCAAAATGAGCAATGCAGAACTACAAATGAAGCCATTAAACCATAGCCTGGCTAATTCAACCACGTATCTTAATCCGTTCTCTAGAATGCCTTGTGAGGTAAATCGCCGGTTCTTGGTGCTGTACGGATCGCAGCGCGGACAAGCGCAGTCCATAGCGGAAGGAATAGCCGACGAGGCGGCGGAACAAGGACTCGTCGCTGAAATCGTCTGCTTAAGCCAACAGGATAAAGTAAGAAACTATGTACAGTCTTTACCCAGTGGCTTGTTCAAAAAACATCCCAAAGCCCTAGTTCTCAATTCTCATCTTTAGCTGAAGGCTGACATTGTGTGAAAGTCTGAATGTATATAAGGAATTTACCGGTTAATGGACCATTGCTCCTGCTACTGTATCTAGTATAACCTGGAAAGGCAAAGAGACCCTGTTGTCTTTGTTGTATCAACGACTGGGGATGGGGAACCTCCAGACACAGCTCTGAAATTTGTAAAGAATATCAAGAAGAAAACACTGGCTGCCAACCATTATGCACACCTCCACTATGCACTCTTGGGTGAGGAGAAGGGATATTCCATGATTATTTTGTTAATATTTCAAAGTCATATGGATTTGCTCCACATACATTCAGTTGAATTAAATCTGACGGAGCTTTTTGGTTTCATACAGGTCTAGGTGATACAAATTATGCAAATTTCTGCAACTGTGGGAAGACCATAGACAAGCGACTCCAGGAACTTGGAGGAAATCATTTCTATGCCACAGGGCATGCAGACGATGGAGTAGGGTAAGGCCTGGATCTGAGAGGACTGCCCTGTTATTATGAACAGTTGATATGAAAGTCAATGGGATGGGGAATAAGCTTTGGGCATTCATGTTTTCATTTGGCTTCTTTTTAAATGTCCTCCATTGTCACTCACAGGAGTAGCAATCCTTTAACCAACATTAGGACTGAATCTGTTGTGTCACATAACCTATTGGACCTCTCTCCCATCATCACCATTTAGACTTTGCTCTGTGTGTCTAGGCTGGAGTTAGTGGTGGAGCCCTGGTTAGAGGGACTGTGGGACGCTCTTAAAGGAGCCTACTCAAAGATGGCTTCCCAGCCTACAGAGAGCAGTGGCTCTGCTAGAGACTCCCAGACCGCAGACCTGAAAGACTCCACAAGCAAACCCTCGGATTCTTCAGCAGTGAGCGTCAAACTGAGCCTCCTGAGTCTCAGCAACACTAAAGCCCAAAGCTCCGATCTCCCCGGAGCCCTTTCAGAGCAGAGCGGCCCCCAAGCTGAATCCTCACCTCTGTCTGAGACGCTGAGTGGAGATACTGGCGCTCCCCCTGCTGTTACGGAAGCGTCCCTCACCTGCTCCCTGCCTCCGCTCTCGGAGACCTCCCTCAATGTCCCTGCGCTTCCCCCTCCCTACCTGGAGGTCAAGCTCCAGGAGGCCACCACAGAAGAAGAAGTAAGTCTTGATGTCATTTAATACGTTGCTTTATCCAGCATGGACATGCCCGAAACTGACTTCAAGAACAATGCCACAAAATAACCATGATCCGAATCTACCATCCTCACCCCTGTTTGTCTGTCTCCTCCAGGCCAGCTCTCCGCTCACTAAAGACAACATATACGAGGTGCCCATTTCCAGTGCGGTCCAACTAACTAGCGACGACTCTGTCAAAACTGCTCTTCTGCTAGAACTGGATATCTCAGTATGTGTTGCAGTCCCACAATGTAACCTCACACATCTCACAATCATGACAATGCTGCAGGATTTCCCTAAATCACTCTTCTACGCCTCTTCGGTTCTCCCACGTATGCTTGTATATGCACAGGACCACCCGATGGCCTACCAGCCAGGGGACTCATTTGACGTGCTCTGCCCAAATCGAGGCTCCGAGGTGGAGCAGCTGCTGGAGAGACTGGGCCTGCAGGACCAGCGGGGCTGTCAGGTCCAGCTCTCCCTGCGGAAGGACACAAAGAAGAAAGGTGACAGTCTGCTGCTTTGTCAGGACCCCATACTGTATGGACATGTGGCACAACAAAAAAATGGTTGTGGATGAAACCAAGTGTTATCCACAAAGGCTATGTTCCGTCTTGACTTGACTTGACTTGCTGTCCTTTCTTTCAGCTGCCCAGCTCCCTTCCTACATCCCTGCCAGCTGCAGCCTGCTTCACCTGTTCACCTGGTGCATAGAGATCAGATGTGTGCCTAAGAAGGTAACGCTCCACTAGCACATTCCTTCTGAGACACTCCACCATAGCATGACTACATCAAACCATTTCCGGTTCTGACTTTCTGTTTTTGTGTTTCTCCCTCTGTCTCTCTCTCTGTGTCTCTCTCTTTGTCTCTCTCTCTCTCTGTCTCTCCCTCTGTGTTTCTCTCTGTCTCCCCCCTCTGTCTCTCAGGCTTTCCTTAGAGCTTTGGTGGAGTGGACAGCTGACAGTGGACAGAAGAGGAGGTTACAGGAGCTTTGCAGCAAGCAGGGATCTACTGACTACAACCTCTACATCAGAGACTCCAGCCTCGGCTTATTGGACTTGCTTACTGCATTTCCCTCCTGCTCCCCTCCTCTCAGCCTCTTCATAGGTCAGATTACCCCCGCTGTCAGTCAGTGCTATCAGAGTGTATCTGTATCTACAATGGTTGACGTTTTGGACAGCCTTTCCCTCGTGCTAGTTTACAAAGTGTACAGATGGTCGTTAACCACCAGGGGTCAGTAGAGGCTTAGTTGTGTTCTATACTGGGATGGACTGATCTCATAAGAACCCCAAAATGAGAGCGCAAAGAATAATTCAGGGTTTCTAACAATGGGCAGATGGGCACTTGAGTTGTTCCATGGATTGTCATATGATTGGGAGATTTTAATGGGATTGGAATCGATCGTTAAGTGTCAGCCTAATGTTGCTATATTCCTCATAACCGTTTGTTCTAAGTGTTGACTGGACATCATGTTTTAGCAGCTTTCAGCATAAGTACACCATCGAGACATTGATTAGAAAGGTTCAGACATCATCTTTTTTTCATTTCAATGGGGACTAGAGTAACAGTAGTGCTTGCAAGCTGCCGTTTCCACTAAAAAGGTAGGAAAAATGCTGTGTCACAGTCCCAGGCCTATCCAATGTCACAGTTATTTTTGGCCCTCGATGCGGAGCGCAGCACCCTGTTCCGTGGTGAACCCATGCAGAAACGGCCAATCAGGGCATCTGCGCTCGGTAGAAAAAATGTGTCTCTGGAAGCACTTCAGGGTAACAGCTGCTGAGAGAGGTCCTGTCATTAGCCGACCCTGGATCTTAAGGGGGCGGGGGCTGTCCGAGGGCCGAGCGGGGTCAGGGGCTAAGGTTCAGCTCTGCTCCAGGGGGGCTGCCGTCTTGCTCTTTCCGTCCCCCTGGCTAGCAGAGGACGGACCAGGGGAAAGCTCACTGAGATGTTCGGACCACCGTGGAAACTAGCCAACGTCGGCTTTGAAAGTTGAACACTTCTCCCTGTCAATCCGTCAGTCGGAATCTTCAAGAAAACCCTAAACATTTACGTGAACTTTCAAGCCGTCAGTTGGAGAAATATCAGGCGCTTCCTAAAAGGGTTAACAGCGCGTTAGAAATCAAGCCTGTGTATCACACTGCGGTAATTTGTAGTGATGGATGGGTCCCCCTCTGTTTCTGACGTGCTGTCATAGCGCATGAATGAGCGCCATCCGCCGGGGTGCAGAGCCTTTGTACGCCTGCACAGAAAGGGGGGGGGGGAACTTGGTTGTTAACATCCATGAACCTCCTGCCACCAGCGGAGGGATACGATCAGCCTTGGCAGGGTTGTGAGGTGGCCGGCCCACACCAGTACTTTCTTGTTGAGCCCTGGGGAGAAGCAAGCGAAGCCTTTTCTGCACAGCTAGCAGCTGGTTGTTGTCCTTTCCTCTCCCCTCAGGGTAGCCTACTGCCTACAATACCCCAACACTGCCAAGACTGACTGAGTCTGTGTCAGCAAACGAACTGGACTGCAACCTTAGGAGATAATGCTGTGTTTGAGAGGGGGGGGGGGGGGGTTATGACAGCAAGCTCCTAGGGAACTGTTGCCCCTCCACTAGGGACAGGGGTAAAGACGCTGTACCTGTCGAGATCAGGAAATACACGTATACTGTTGGCTGGAGTCTTGCTGAATTGTATGTGCAATGCATTGCGGTCACGTGGGAATAACGCTGAAGTTGCGTGTTCCAGCATCCTAGAGTGATGGAGTGTCGTGTCTGTTCCGCTGATGCCCTTGGCAGTGTGGATGGCTACATCAGACAGCAGAGGAAGAACCAGCCTCATGTAGCCCAGCTGGGTGTCTTGCTAGTGGCCTCATCAAAATAATGGCTGTTATTGTCTGGTCCCAGCTTGTCCATATGGCTCAGTTCTGGTCGATCAATCTGTGGGAAAACCTTTACCTCCAACACAAAACCCTCCTGTTAGTGTGAGACTCTATAGGGTTGAGATTATGTGGACCTTCGAATACCATGACTGACTTAACAATGAGGTGACCCCAAGATACAGAAGTAGTTGCCGTCATACCTTCTTTTGCTCCATACTTTTGACAGTAGAATCTCGCTTCAGCTGCCAAATATACCCGAACAAGGGCACCTTCTCAGCTGACATTGAAAACAGGCCTGCATTTGCCAAAGTCTACATCTTGCAGGAGCCACACCAGGGACCTGGGGATTTCAAGTGTGTGATTTCATGAATATAGAAGTGTGGCCTAGAAGAAGACGTGGGGTTCGTGCTTGCAAAAACATGACTGGGCGTGTCTCGATAGGCTCAGATGGCCTCCTTCCATTACCTCCTCCTCATGTCTGATATATATGTGTCTTTCTGTACAGAACAAGTACCCAAACTGCAGCCAAGGCCCTACTCTGCTGCCAGGTAAGAACTCCATAGCACACTGCATCTCGGTCCCCCATGGACCACTCTGCACTGGGATTCAAAGGACTGTAAGCCATTCAGACGCATTAGTCCAAGGTCATGTGCAGAGTGCTTGTTGTTTGGAGAGCAGAATGAGGGGTGCTCCCAGGAGAATAGCAGTGGGGCCCAGAGTAGCATTCACCACCTCCAGCTTCCATTAGGATCACTCCAGCGCGTACGCGGCCCACAAGTATTTGAACGAATGTCAAAACAGGCCACCGTTCTCATTAGTGCTTTTCCCTCATCCTGTGTTTGTGCGTGCGTTAGTGACAGTAGTTTATTAGCTGCTACAGAGGCATTTGTTTTCTGCATTATTGATGCCGTGGTCAACATAGGTCTCTGGTGGCCTGCAGAACAGAGCGAAGGCAGCGTGTCTAGAAGGCAGGCTGGTGTTCTCATCTGGGGTTTACTTTCTCTTCCACTCCACAGCTCCAGTCTCCGGCACCCTGGGAAGCTGCACTTTGTCTTCAACGTGGTGGAGTTCCCAGCATGCACCTGGTGTCCTGCAGGCAGGCGAGGTCTGTGCACCGGTTGGCTGTACGACCTGGTTGCCCCCATGCTGGTGCGCCCTGGGACAGCTGAGTCCTCCAGTGTGTGGGAGCCCCCCAAGGTGAGGACCCCTCTGCAGGCTCCTGTTGCGTGCGTGACCCTCGTGTCTGGCAGGGGTGTATTTCAGCTGGAGACCCCTAACCCCATCTCACTCGTTGGCAGACACCACCACCTGTCAATGACCCAGACGTCTTTATGTCACAGCAAACAGGCTTCATGATCTTTCATGTGGCATAACAGATAAATGAACTTTCAAACATGGCTGTACATGTTTTGCGTGACCCTTGACCCGCTTCAGGTCCGTGTGAGTCTGCGGCCCAATGTCTCCTTCCGCCTGCCCTCTGACCCCGCCGCCCCCCTCGTCATGGTGGGCCCTGGCACAGGCGTCGCCCCTTTCATCGGCTTCCTCCAGCAAAGGTACGGTGAATCATAGCTTTGTTGGCACGGCTTTACGATTATTATTTTAATCAAATAAGAGTCACTTATTTTTAGACCTATTTTAACAAGTTTTTTAAAAAGTAACGTTCAAAAAGGGCAGTATAGGTGTCAAGTGGCCTAAACTACATATGAATACTTTGATGTTTGATATGGGGGGTTTTTCGCCACACAATTTTACCCCTGTAACAAATATTCAAAACACTAAGTGCAGGCAGACCAAGCTTTCTTGGTGGTAATCTGCATGACTATGTCCATCTGTTCTCAGCACAGGATTGTCAACGTGCTGTCTGTGCATGGTGGTGTGGGTAGTGGAAGTGTGGACAGATCTGTCATGTTGGAGATTAATCCAGGCACTCTCCGTTTACATTCCCCCAGACCCCCCGTCCCCCCCTGTCCCCCCCTGTCCCCCACCGTCCCTCTTCTATCCACCTTCACCAGGGCTCTCCCAAGCACTGCGTTTACGAGGGGGGATTGTAATGAACAGCATGGGGTCACATCGGAGCAGGGAGACAGATCGATCCATAATAAAGAGGCTCCCAGGATGTGCCCTGGCTGTTGATGTAAATGTTAGCCTGTAATTGCTGTGGAGGTGTGAGTGAGCTATTGACTGACTGCTGCTCTACTGGCTGGATGTAGGCTGGCCTTGGCCTTGTCTGTCTCTCTGCTGTGTTCAACTGTCTGCTTGGGAATGCAGGCTGGTTGCTGCCATTTGATTTGTAGAGGTTTGTGGAATAGGATCAGGAATTGATTGATGGAATTACTTTTTTTTTCTTATTGTGGGTGACTATGTAAGCAGCAGGCTGTATCCAGGGATACGGTCTTGTTGAGAGCCCTGGGAGAGGCAGCAGGTCTTGCTGGCAGGGCTGCAGTCAGCCCTCCCTGGCTGCTAGGGGGGGGTAGGCTGTCTCAGGGTCTGGTCATGTTATGTTGCGTTATTCGGAGGTGACACAGCTGTGATGGGCGATCTCCAACATGCGTCGGAGCCTCCTGCCACTGTGATGAATGTTCCGGAATGAGACGGATGGGGAAGAAGGTGGGGTGGGGGATGCACCCGTGGGATGCCACACCGCTGATGAATGGCGAGTGGCGTCAATGGCGTCCTGTCAAGGTCGCGGCAGAGGGTTCTGCTCCAGCTGTTCAGTGACACAGGTGGTTAGCTCCAGGCGCTGCCAAAGACTTTATTTACTCGTCGCCAAATGTCAGTGGCCGACAGACCTCACGTTTCCTGAGTGTTTGAAATTTTAAAGGGGACCTTTTTCTAGTCAGAGTTTGACTCAAAGCTGTTTACATCATGTTGGCAAATGTGTAGCACGCGACTGGAGATCAGTGGAGTTCGACAAACAGGCTGCACGAGCTTTCAAGTTGGCTAAACAGATGACGAAATGTTTAACCGTCGCTATATATTTATTTACATGTGAGTGGGACACTTCCTTCCAGGGTTGGATTTGGACTCGAAAGCAGCTGGTTCCATGACGTGGTGTGATGGGGAACATGTCTGCTCCAGGGTATTCCTCCTGAGAGCACCTGGCTCGGATGCAGCAATCCTCTCATTCATTGTGTTCCAGTATAGAAGCCTTTTTTCCCTTGAGATAAAGCTCTTTCCCAGGGGAGAGGGAAGCTTTGAGAAGATGTACCCGCGCACCTGTCTCCTTTTTTCATTCTCTCTTTTTTTTTCCTCAACTCTCACCCCCAGCTCCCATTTCTTTTTATTTGCTTTTTCTTTCTCACTCTCTCTGGTTCTCTTCTCCTTCCCTCTTTTCGTATTTCCTTATCCTTTCATCTCCCCCCTTTCTCCTCTCTTTCTCCTTACCGCCCCCCTCCCTCCCCTGTCCGGTGGGGTATTGTATTGTGCCAGTATAAAAGCCTGTCAGGGGAGAACATTGTGCAGAGCCTACCCTTGGATTCATCACAAGACGCCCAGCCCAGATGCAGCAGTTTGATACTAGATAACCATCTCCATTTTGTCAGCAGGATGCTGTATCTGCCACAGAGCCTGAAGGGCTGCCTGTTAGCAACTAAAACAACACAGGGACACTTTGATTGTTCCTCCTCTGCCCTTCACCACGCTTCTCTCAGTTCACTAGATGTTTTAACATGTGCTCTGTGGCTACCTGGCAGATAAAAGAGTAGCAGTGGAAAAGGTCAACACCTTCTGAGTCATAGCAGGTCCCAGATTTCCTGCTATTGATTAGTAAGGCCTGGATCTAAGGGTAAGTAATGGAGCCAGATCGCTCCAGGACATAGATGGACCCTATGTATAAGGATAGGGCTCAATCGCACCTGTGGTGTAAGGAGGCAGGCTAGACCAAACAAGCCAAAATATAGTCACCCTGCAACCTGCATGTACATTTTAACCTGTAGTTTCACAAGTTCCCCCTCTGTTCTTCAGTGGGCAGGAGAGAGGGGGAGGGGGGAGGGGGGAGCAATGGGGCGTCTGTGTTCCAACCCCGGAGCGGAGCGAAGCAGAGCGGTGCAGCATCCTGGGACGGGCTGGGCTGGCCAGGCGTCTTTAGTATTCAGGCAAGGCGCCGGTATGGTCTGCTCCGCTGTAATGGAATGCAGGTTTTTCATATTGGTATTGATCTCTTCAGGGCAGGCAGGGAGACGAGAGAGAGAGAGAGAGAGAAAGAAGGCCACTAAAATGAGTTTACTGGAGGCCGATCAGTAAAAGCAGATCCGGGGTGCCAACAGTGCAAAAATGTATCTGCCTGTCTCACATCCAGTCAAATGTCCCCTCTCACTACTAGATGTGGGTCCCAGCCAGACATTCAGACCTGCTTTTACATCCTTGTCTGTTCTCTTATTAGATGCACTAGTGCAGCGCCTGTTTCAATGAAACATTTTGTGATGTGTCAAATGGGCAGGTGCATCCTGCTGTGCAGAAGCATGCCGTATTGGAGAGATCCATGGCTCCGTCGCTTGGTGCAGCTGGCGGTAAACGCTTTTTATATTTATTACTCGTGAACCGCTCAACCAAACAACTTCACACATTCGACGCTGCGCGTTCCAGGGTCTGGAGGGATTCACCTGCCCAAGTCCATACGTTTAATGGCAATCGCATCGCATGCTTCTTATTGAATTCGATCCCACCGTATTCAGCATCATCAGTGAAGCATCTGCCTGCCCCTCCAGCAGCGCTAACTGTCTGGCCTGGCTGGTGATCCTGCAGAGCACATAGTCTCCATTGAACCGCAGGAGAGAATTTCATCGTCCTGATGGAATTGAAGAGACGCTGTCAGCGTGGCTCGGTCCTCGGATGGGAATCATCCGGTGGGTGCGGCACAGGGGAAGTGGTTTGTCCTTTGGGAGGGCGCCTGAGGACCGTGCCTGAGGAGCGTGCCTGCAGCCCCTGGCTCTAAGACCGTCTCCCTCCCTCCCTCCTCTCTCCTTTCTGCTCTGCTGTGAAGGCCTTGCCTCTTTTGGCCTCCCTCGCTCCGTCCAGATGGGCAGCTGGAGATAAAGCCTGGTATTTTGGAGGGTCACCTGACTGATGCCACTGTAGAGGTCAGGGGTCACGTGTCTTATCTGTCACCTCCTAGCAGGTGTACTGTGTAGATAGCAACACAGCTCGTGCCCTTGAGCCCTTGCTGCAAAGGATTCTGGGAGCCCTGCCAGAGAGATTTCTTTTTTTTTTTTCTTTTTTTTTTACAGTAGTGATGCCACACACACACACCTACAGATAGATATACACACACAGTGGTAGAACACAGGCTCCAGATTCATTTTCCGTTTCCATTTACCAAACCATGATTCATTTTTTTGTTGAGTGTAATTGTCCCAATTCTGCTCCTCAGTCATCCCAGTGCATTAGCAGATTGTGGTACTTACTGTATTGCTGTTGAAATAGATATTGGTGTCTTGGCGGCTTTTAACCTTCGCTGTGTGTGGAAGGAAGGACTTTGCATCCCGACTTGTCTTCTTGATTTGTGGATGTTGACTGAGCTCTGAAATGACCCTCCTTCTCTCCTTCCTCTCCTTTTCCCCCTCTTTCAGAGAGAAGGAAAGGGGAGAACGTTTGGAGGTGGCGTTTGGTGACACCTGGCTCTTCTACGGCTGCCGTCACAGAGACAAAGATTTCCTGTTTAGGTGAGTACTTCCTGTTGGCATGCTCTGACAAGTAAGCGTGAAATGGGATAGCTTCTCCTCTGACAGCAGAAAAAGACCCCTTCATCCGCCGTGCCCTTCACCCTGGCTTAGGGGGGTGGGCTCTCATCAGTGAGCCTTACGGTGTAAACACACCGTTTCCTTCACCAGGCTGGGTGATGTCACTGTCTCCTGAGCCATGTCTGGCCCTCTTGGCCTCAGCCACGGTCCAGAACAATCTCTGGAAATGAGGAGCTGTCTTTAATGATGGTGGGGTCATAGGTCAGATGTCGTAGAAGTATGACAAGGGTCTTCAGGTCCCAAAGGCCCAAAAGGCTATACTTTCTGCAAATACAGAATGGAGGATTAGGATCCTGTTGTACTTATTCAGCTGGCTGAGTTAGAATTTTACCATCTCCACTAGCTAGGTTTACCGTACCATAACAATACATAGTCACGAATAGCGTACCAATCAGGTTGTGTTCAAGGATTAGGGTGTAAAAGGAAGGATTTGCCTTTTGTAATCACAATTGAACAGATCAAAGGGATTTCCTGTCTGCTTTAGCTTGTCTCTTTATCCCTTGGTTAAACATGGTCTCCCAGCCAGGATTCTGTCCTGTGCTGTGAGCACACACTCTGTAGTGGGCTGATCTGCTTCAACAAAGACTGCTAATCAGTGGAAACCTGTCACTTTATCATGAATGGAACTAGAACGGACAGAAGCAGGGCTGAAGCATGGTGATTTTGGACTTGAAGATTTGTTTCTAACCAAGGCATAAATGAAGCCATTTAGATATAACACTGCCATGCACATATTCAAGAGTCAGAAATCGAAATACTTAGTGACCTAATTTTGTCACTCGCATGCTATGAGAATGTTTTGTGGGAAACGATCTTTGGTCGCATGAATGATAAATAGCTTGAGGTTGATTCCCTCCCAAGCCAAGGATGTGACAAATGGAATTTGGTACTGAATGCTCTAGAACAGAAACACGTTGTGATTGGGTGTAATCAACCCCAGGACCTTCAGTCAGCTGCACTCAACATGACATACACCCCAGTCCCTCCCCAGTCCCAAGGCTCCCCCCCAGTCCCTCCCCAGTCCCAAGGCTCCCCCCCAGTCCCTCCCCAGTCCCCCCCCAGTCCTCTCAGTCTCCCCAGGCCTTCCTCAGTCCTCGCCGTCCTCCCCAGTCCTCCCATCCTCCAGTCCTCCCAGTCTTCCAGTCTTCCAGTCCTCCAATCCTCCAGTCCCCCAGTCCCTCACCTCCAGTCTCCTCAGTCCTCAGGCCTTCTCAGTCTCCCGGTCCTCCTGTCCCCCAGTCTCCCAGTCCTCCAGTTTCTCAGTCCCTCTCAGTCCTCCTCAGTCCCTCCCCAGTCCCTCCCCAGTCCCTCCTCAGTCCCTCCCCAGTCCCTCCTCAGTCCCTCCTCAGTCCCTCCCCAGGCCCTTCCTCAGTCCCTCCCCAGTCCCTCCTCAGTCCCTCCCCAGTCCCTCCCCAGTCCCTCCCCAGTCCAGCCTTGGTCCAGCCTCAGTCCATCCCTAGTCCAGCTCCAGTCCATCCCTAGTCCATCCCCAGTCCAGCCCCAGTCTCTATCTCCCAGGCCTTCTAGTCTCCCCAGTCTCCTAGTCCATCTCCCCCAGTCACCAGTCCACCTAGTCCTCTAGTCCCCTCCCCAGTCGCCTCCTCAGTTCCCCCTCAGTCCTCCCCAGGCCTTCCTCATCCCTCCCAGTCCTCCTCAGTCCCTCCCCGGCCTTCCTCATCTCCTCTGTCCTCCTCAGTCCTCCTCAGTCCCTCCTCAGTCCCTCCCCAGTCCCTCCTCAGTCCCTCCTCAGTCCCTCCCCAGTCCCTCCCCAGTCCCTCCCCTGCTGTTTGCCCTTCGGCCCCACTTCTCTTCTGTTCCCCTTGTCCCTCTTCAAATGGATTCACATTTCATCACAGGGGAGAGCTAGGTTGCAGAAACTCTTATTTGGGGTCAGAGCATCACCAGGATTGTTTTCTGTGTAAACCCTGGTATCTGGTACTGACAGAAGGTGAGTTGGAAGCCTGAGGAATGCTTAAAAAGCAGGAAGTGAACGATCACTCCTCTGTACTGTGACATGTGGGAATTGTAGTCCCTAGTTGTTGTACTTTGTTCAATTTAACTTCTCAGTCTTGTTTTATTTCATACGGTTCCTGCACACCTGGGAACTAAAATAACTGAACTAAATGTATTTATTATTTATGCTGAACAAAGAGCAATCGGATGGGTGAGAAACAGACAAACTTGGAGCCAGTGTAGGACTGGAGGTGATTCTCTCCACTCGTTCACGATTCAGGATTATGTGTGCAATGTTTTACTGAGACTCACCTTGCCCTTTCTCATTCTTCTAAAGCACTCCCACCCACCCACCCAGACAGCCCTGAATCCTTGCTCATGAGCAGGCTAGGCTGGCTCTGTTCTGACCTCTGACTGCTTCACTTGAAATATGGTTCTCCTGGACTGGTTGACCAGGCCTATTTCTTAGAAGGCCACAAAGCAGCGAGTGGACCTCCTCTCAAACAGCCAGGCTTTACAGGCTGATATGCCTGACAGGATTGATTGTTAACAGAAGGAGTCTGTGACGGGAGACTCAGCCTTGCTTATAAAATCCATATTTTCCATTTCTCCTGTACTACATACTATGTATCATTTAGATGGTGTACAGACATATTCCCACTTGACAGTTTCAGAGTTTTACCGTTTTTTTTAAAAATTCATTTGCTCTTCCATGGAGAAAAAAACTTTTTGATAGCCTGAGAGCAGTTTTAAAAACCTGTCGTGAATGACAGAGAGCAACCTTGTGGTAAACACTTCCACACATGATTGCATCTTTTTTTCTTCAGACCAAGATGACTGAGAAGTCTTACTGACAGAGTTTTTCTATTGTCTCTGTCTGCTCCACAGAGAGGAACTGCAGAGCTTTGTGGAGAGCGGCTCCCTGACCCATCTAGAGGTGTGCTTCTCAAGGGACAGCCCGGACCAGGAAGGGCCCAGATACGTCCAGCACAACCTGCTGTTGCATGCCAAGGACATCTGCAACATACTCATTCAACAAAATGGCTTCTTATACGTCTGCGGGTAATCTCAGCACAATGATAACCATATCTATTTTTGACAACCATATGGTGAGGATAATAGTGATGTGGATTGGTGGTGATAAGATAATAGCCTGGTTGCCATGGGTTTAGGAAATGGTTCCATTACAGACCAAGGGTATCCCATGGCAACATGTAACAAGGATCCTGTTTAGTGAAAGTGCTGACCCTACGCTCCTCTAATGTTGCCCTTGTCCTCCCCCCCCCCCCCCCCCCCCCCCCACCCCACCAGGGATGCTAAGAACATGGCTAAAGATGTCAACGACACGCTGATCGACTTGCTTGCAGCAGAGCTGCACCTGGATAAGCTGGAGGCCATGAAGAGGCTGGCGTCCCTGCGGGAGGAGAAACGCTACCTCCAGGACATATGGAGCTGAGGAAGCAACAGCGGAGGACGCGTCCTAATAGTCTGTATCAGCTGCCTCCCCGTGTCTCCTCTCCTCCTTGCAGGAGTGGTTAGGTGGAAGCACTTAGACGGATTCCTAGGGGGGGTTTGGCTTTTCCTCGTTTCGTCTTCACGGCTACGTGCTAATGGTTGACCACACAGATCAAGTTATGTTCCTCCTCCCTCACACAAGCTGCCTACACATTTTTTATCAGGTGTTTTATTATGGATGTATGCAAGGCTAAAGCACTGCCAGCTACACACACGCATACCTCGGTTTATCTTGAAATTCTCATTGCATACCAACCATGAGATCAGTTGTTTTATAAGTAGGGAGACAGAGTCTAGCAGAACTCTCATGTTGACTCATTGTATCCTGCAGGAAAGGGCAATAGGATGCACAGCATGCTGCCTACACATAGCACACTGGAGGCTAACTCTGCTGAGGAGAAGACAGAGGAGGTAGTCAGGCTGATTCATTCTTTGGGACGGGCAAAACCCACATGAAATTGTGCCTTGTATCGCGCAAACGAGCAGCCTTGCACATTTGAATAGTCTTTTCTGTCTTTTATTGTGTGCCTGTGTCAGAACGTGTTTGGGTGGGAAACAATCTTTAAGCGTACTTTGTGCTTCAGTCTAGAGGCTTTGGACATGATTTGCTGTGGCGTTCTAGCTACTGTAGGTAGGCATGGGGGGGATCATCTTGGGGCAATGTAAAAGGTTTCTAGATAATGAGTTTTGATTGATTACAATTATTGTTTTCATTAGAGGATCATTTCATCATTCAAGGTGACTTTCCTCAGATGATGAAGCTTATTAATTAAACGATCTTTGCTATGGGCGTCCCACTAGTCTGGAGTCTCTCAGAGAGAAGCTGTTCAACTTTTGACGAATACAACAGAGGGAACCTGCCCTCTATCTAATATCTGGTTGATTTAAATCATGTTTCAAAATAAAAGGTCTCAAGATCGAATGTACTTGAATGATGAATATTGAACGTGAAAAGTACATTGAGGGGAATAAGAATATGTAACCGTAGGGTATTACTAGTGAACATGGGCATGGGATGTGTTTAACTATAGCCTCTAGCCAGAGACGAGTTCTGTCTCTTTGGGCTTTTAATGAGTGAGGCTGAGAACACTAGCTGTTGTATCCACTTAAAATAGGGTTCAAATGGATTTGGGAGGGTTCAGGTTTTTGAATTCAACAGGGCCTATCCACTACTAAATCGAGACATTTTACAGTATAACGCCGCAAAACTTTGTTAAATAGAAAATAATGTGTCCAATCGGGCTACTGTGATGGATAGACAACACGTTAAATGCTCCTGTGGGATTGCACACGTTCTCAATAGCTTAAGACTCTGAAATCACACACGCACGCAATTCGAGTTTGATATACGACTGGAAACTCAACCAGAGTAATCAACATGAGGAAGAGTCCCATCAGCTTTGGCCTTGTCTTTGACAAAGCAACACCCCTTGGGAAGGTGAGTGGTTTCAGAACACGAAAGCATCCGTCATTTCTCCCTTCCTTGTTTACCTTGGCTATTAGCATGAGCTCACCTCACCAAATCTGAGTAACGACCGCCGCCGAAGACGAAGAACCTTGCAGCTCCTCTCCGTCGCTGTGGTCGCTGAACTGGAAGGGGCGATGACGTTTTAAATTACGCTTTCTTAATTAAGAAAAGCTCAAGGTGCCTTTTTACCGTACAGTACCGACAGAACACTTGGAGGTAATCTGTATAAATCAGGGCACTGAGAGTGCAATGGGGCATACATGACAGTATTCCCTTGTTATCGAATGGCCTAAATGAAGCCCAAAGAAAAGAAACTGGGGCCTCACATTTCCGTAGGACAAGGGAGCCCCTGTCGAATCCTGTATCTACTGTCAACAGCGCAGCTGTGCCAAAGCCAGCATTGCTCTGCAGAGGAACCATGCTAGCCACACGTGGCTTCTCCAGGTCCAGAGACATGCTTTCCTAACATAATGGTTGCTTTTGAAATTGTTTTATCGCGTTGCAAAAAAACCCTGTTTTTGGTTCATCATGTTTATTGATGTATAGTGGCCTCTGGTCCAGTGAGCAGAGTGAATATTTGCAGAAGTGGAGTTTTGAAACGTGGAGGAAAGTAATTGCGCAACGAAACACTGACCTTAACATTCCCAAGATTCTGAACAATCTATCTTAATTCAGTTGGTCTGCGAGTTAACATGCTGTTGAACAATACAATACATTTGGCTATAGCGGCCACTGCAATAACAAAGTCTAAAGGAACTCAAAGCTAAATTCACTGCATTTCAGTGAATTTATCACTTAAAAATAAAGACAAAACTCCATCGTCAGCAAGTACAACTTTCAATAGCGCTTCAGCCCTGGAGACTCTCCATCGTCATCAGTCAAAGACAACACATTAACAGCAACAAAAACACATCAATAGTTAGCGTCTAGAAACTTCCCACAACAATTGCACACTTTTCAGGATTTACGACTTCCTCTGTTCCGACAGCCGTAATGGCTTATGCAAATTAATGATTAATTGGATTTCCTGGAGATGAGTGTGTTGGGCAGTAACGGACGTGTTCTGACTGAAGGATGGACCATGTGTGTGCGTGTTACAATCATGTGTTTCCTGTGCTCAGGGAAAATGTTCTCAACGCTAATCTACCCTTCAATAAATCTTACCCACCTTGTTGTTATGACACATGACTACGTCTAAGTGAACAAGCGTATTTGGAAAAGTGAACTAAATGGGCTCTCAGAAGGCCAAAGTGCATCTGAAGGCCGAGCTAATCACACATCGTTGACTCTCGGGGGACGTTTCTAAATAGCCTAACAGGCCAGACTGCTTTAATCCCAACGATCACTACATAAACAGCCTCTCATCAGAACCAGTTTAGTGTCCATGTTTACCCATCGCACCCTGCTGGGAGGAGCGCTAGAAGAATGGGCAAGGAAGGAGAAAGATAGGTTGGTCAGAGTCTGGTCACGAGGTACGAGAGTGGGATGCAAGAGGGAGAGATTGGGACGAAGTGGAGGGTAAAAACATTGTATGAAGAGAGGGATGGGAGTTGGAGTGATTCAAAAAGTAAGTGTGAGGTATAGGTACAGATGTAAAATGTAAGAAGCTGAAGGTGAGGTCTACCGATACATTATTAAGCACTTGACCAGACCACAGGAGGGCAAACTGTCTGTTTCAGCCCTACCTTAGTGTTGTTCACCCCAGCTGTAGCTATCTGAACACTACATGCCCTCTCTCTAACACACAGTCAAACACCACCAACCATACCAACGCATCATGACACATCATGACAAATACGCACAAACATCCGAATCACACAACATCACTTTCAGATACACATCAGCTAACATGCCCAGGCCCATGCACACACACACACACACACACACACACACACACACACACACACACACTGCTCTGTTTCTCATGCAGTGTGTCACACAGGGGGTGGGGTGTCAGAGTTGCAAACAGATGGTTGCTGTAGCATTGGGTTAGCTGTCAGCTGGCCAGCTGCGTCATGATATCTGGAGAAGGCTGGATGGACCCAGAGTTCCTCTGCTCTACCCAGGCAGCACCAGGAACTGGGCACGCAGGAGGCTTTTGATCCACCTCACACGCATCGAGGAGGGAGAGGATGGGGAGGGGGGGGCTGTGCTCCACGGTCCCAGAGGAAAGAGGATGCATCAAGGATGGGTTTAAAAATGGATTCTTTGTTTACGTGTTGTAAATCATGGTACATATAAAGTGACAGAGTATGTGCGTCAGATGCGACCTTGGGGATTTTGCTCAGTGATTACTGTTTTATTGGAAAATCTATATTATACGCAGAACAAATTTCAACGAAATGTGTAAGTGCCGTGCGCTTAGTGCTGAGCGCCGCCGCTGGGGGCCATGTTATCGTCAGCTGTAACAGAGGAACACATTCGCTTTTCCTGCCCCTTGGAAAGAAGGGTCTCTGGTTATTAAAGCACCGCGAAGTCCTGTGAGGATCTGTTCACGGATACATGTTCAGCACAGCCATTAACCCCTGTGCCCATGTTGCTTCACGCACTGCGTTGCTGTCAGACAGGAGATGGGTTAGCTCAGTGATAGAGAGCTGTGCACGGTATACTCCTTGTTCTGGCCCCAGGCTCCTCCAGGTCCTGTCTGTGCCTGCGCTCCTGCTCTGATCCATCACACCTCCTGACGGGCTGGTCCAACGTGTCAGCTCACGACCGAGTCTTCCTCGTATAGCTCAATTTTGTCAATGAAGAAATCAATAACTTGGTTCCAGAAAACTGCCTTGTCGTGAGCTTAGCATAGACACAGTTCTCTCCATGTTGTGGTCTGGCTTCGCACACACAGCACGCAGACATGCAGACAAAGAGACACGTACACAATTGCTCTCGCTCCCTTATTGCCTAACCTAGCCCAGCTCCCCAAACAGCTTTGCATATGTACACAAACACACACATCATGATGTCCAGTATCTTGACTGATAAGGGGAAGGCATGCGAGGGGCCACTGGAGGTCCTCAGAGGGATAACTGTGGAGGCCAAAGATGGAGACCGGAAAACTAATGAGCCGTGGCTCTAATTAGCAGCTGGTGTTATTGGTGAACTGGCGCTCCTCGGCTCCGCAGCATTACAGAAGGCTACATGATGTACGTATGTGTGAGTGTGTGTGTTTGTTTTTTTGTGTGTGTTTTTTTTGGGGGGGTGGGCGGGTGGTTGCAAGTGGTGCAAGATGGGCAAAAAGTTTCATTTGAAGTCTGAATAACATCATGAATCAGACCATCCTTAATAAGCCTTTAAATATGAAGATTGGTTTAGAGAGGTCTGAGTTCCCAAGGCCTGTAGAAAAGTAGGACAGTGTCTGGGTGTACTATCTGCACCATCATTTACTGGGACAGTGTGTAGCTCTAACCAGATTACTCTCTCTCCCTCAATCTCTCTCTCCGTCTCCGTCTGTGTCTGCGTCTTTCTCTCGGGTCACCGAGCCTCCGACCCCATCAGGGTTAAACGCTCGTCTGCTGAGTCTCTGTGTGTAGCTTGGTGGAGGTAGAACGGAACTCAACTTGTGCTCAACTTGTTATTTCTCGAACTCCTTATCTGCTGGTGGGCGGCAGGGGTGATGACACTGCACTGTAATAGCCAACACTGCTTGGAACAGTGCCAGTCTGATTGGCCCAAGGAACAGCACAGCCATAATTCATTGGTCAGAGGGGCTGTCAATACAGCTACAAAGATGGACAAGATTAGTAGTATTCCGTGGTGTATTCTATTAGAGGTGGACAGTGTTTGGATCAGAGATACACATAACCTCACGCCAACCTTCAGAGAATCAAAGATAAGTAAGTGCATGTGCAGCAAGAATGAAGAAGCGTTGAAGTAAGAGGGGTACATTTGTTTTTTTTTGCAAACGATGAGCCGGCAAAATGATCGTTTTCCTCAACGCACTCTGACCTTTTTTGGGAACACCTGCACATGTATCGAATTCCTGCTCTGAACTGTTGCTGTTATAGGTTGGCGTGAAATAATGAGTTCTGCCTTTTATCATTCATTCTCCCTGGAAACTGCACCAAAATCGACCGTGAACCTATTTCTCCCCGAAATTACTATCGGCGCACTACCTTTCCTCTTCAGTGACGTCCAAATGATCCATCCGTGCACCAATAACATCTCCCCAACTCATATCATGTACCTGGTTATAAGAGGCTTGTCCAAACTCCAGAACAACATCGATGTCTCTCAGCCCAGCCAGCCCACCGCTGCACACCTCTGCTCGCGAGCTGGTGAATAAATCAAAATGGTGCTGCTTCTGTGTCGTTCTCTTTCCTAAACCTACTTCTCTGTGTGTTTGGACTGCGAAAAGAGCTGTCTTTCAGACAAAATGCACCCCATGGGTTATGTCGTGATGTATAATTCCTGTCAATTCCATTTTTTATCTGCGTTTAAATGTTTCATTTCATCGGTTAGTATTCCGAGTATATTTTGATACCCGCAGTTATGTGATGAGGAGGAATATGCAATGGAGGACTTTCATAATTGATGACCTAAATGCCAGACCAGAAAGACACTTGTATGACTGTTCCGTAAGAGGTACCTAAATCCACAATGTTGAGTTGTACTGGAGGGGAGGCCCTGTTGTAATAAACTAAATGTATAATAAATACAGACATGATTCATTTATGCATTTGACACTTCCATGAGGATTATTACCATGTGCTTAAATGCACCTGACACACTCCATGCTGGGAAAGGGAATGTGGAAGTTCATCTAATCCATGGAACACCATCATTCCTGAAGGCAGCTGGAAGCACGCTTTTGTACAGGGGATTATGAACAGATATGTGGAATAGACCAATGACAAATCACATATTAACTTGGTAATATATGGTGCTGGCTTAGAATGGTATACCATTTACCACAGAGTCAACAGTCTCCAATGTCCTTTGAGGACAGCAAACTGTCAGGCTAGATTTAAACAGGCAATTATTTACTTTGGTTAACTTTGAGTACCTTTGACCTGTTAACCTATGTCCCTGTGTGTGTGTTTATGTGTTTGTGTATACAGGTAGTTGTCTATTTGTGCTGTGTTCATTTGGCCAGCACTTGAGGGAAATGATAAATAAACAGTGATAATGAGGTAGTACTACGATGTGTGTGTGTGTGTTTCTGACTGCTAATACTGTGTTAGTGTGACCCTCTGGAAATGAAACCTTGGTTGTCTTACATTTTCTACATCGTACAAAATATATAAAATCCTCCCAATTATTCTATTGAACTTTTAATGGATGTATACAGATTCTAAACGACATTCCATGCTGGAAGGGAAGAAAGGCAATTTTACATTGATTCACATTTATTTACCAGTCCAAGAGCCACTCTGCTCTGTTCTTGCTTGCCCTTGTTACCCCTTCCCAGCATGCTCTTTGCCTGCCTGCCCCCCCCTCCCGCCCACACACACACATCCCCTCTATATTGATTTGCAGTACCCAGATGCCATCGCCCACACCATGCTGACTGACAGATCATCATCTTACGACCTTCAGAAGTTGCGGAAACAACACCACTCAAACTGTTGACTGAGCTGGGATGAGGCTTTCATGCCCCGACAGGCCAGTTTCAGGTCCAGTGCTTTCATTGAAGGACAATTATGACCGAACAATAGAATACCATACAGAAAGATACAATCCCAAACCTGACTAAGGAGAACCTGAAATCAAAATGCTATGTATCAATGTCCATTTACAAATTAGACAATGCTAGTGCAAAAGCAGTGGACTGTGAATTAAAGACAGCGCTTGCTGGAGTTGCCACGTTCACCTTTAAGCTTTCAAATATTAAACAACCTGCTGACAAAAACTTGCTGCCGTATAAAATATTAGGTGAGATGATGGAACCATGTCAACTCACGCAATAAATATCATATGATGCAAGCGGCTTCCATAGATCAGGGCAAAAACAGCTCCTTTAAGGCTTTCCCAAGGTCATCAACACATCGTTGCTGTCGATGATCCATGGAGCTACAAAGTTAGTGTTGGTAGATGTTACCTCCAGCAACTCCGTGAAAGAGACACTGCTGTCGGACATGTGATAAGCCTTGGTCTCCATCCTCAAATATTCTCTGTGTGTTGTATTGACTTGACTCTGCAGAGCACTTCTGAACCCCAACCCCTCCCCCCTCCTCTGTGAGTTCAATTGATGTGAGGATGCTTTCCAGGGTCAAAGGGAACATGTGCAACCCCTTGACTCCAGTCCACCGTCGTCAAAAAGCTGTTGGAGGCAAGCAGATGTTGGAGGACTAAAAAACCTTGGATATCTCAACCTTCCTTTTATCCTTTCTACCACTGGGAGCTGCAGATTGTAATGGTTTGGATTTGGTTTGATGAAATGTTTAAAAAGAGCTTGATAAAAATACACCCATGGCCTACAAATCATTGCTGGCATTGTACACACTCTACAAAAGGCCCAGCACGTTCGTGTCAGAGTCAAAGGCAGTGGGGACTCGCTCCTATCGTGTCCCAGTCTCTGCTAATGATGAATCTGTGTAATAATGGCCAGCCTCTCCTGGGCTTGTGCGATCACAGTGAGCTTCGTGCTAATTGGCCCTTTGACAGTGATACCCACCCACCAGTGTGCATCATAGGGGTGTTGATAAATTGGGTGCTCATTTGCATTGTATGCCTTCTCTAATTCTGCTTGCGGTGTTGTTGGAAAATCAAGTGTTTCATTTCCCCCAGAGGCTAATAACATCCAAATTGAACATTTGATACATGACAAAGGGAACTAGTAAGAACGATAGACTCCACGCAGTGCGCTAAGAGATGTTTTGCACATGTTGGTGTGAGAGAGAAAGAAAACGAGAGAGAATGAAACAGAGGGGAGTGCCATACAGAGAAATACAGTCCATATCTTTATTCATGCCTGCGGTTGCAGTAATATAAGAGTTAGTATTGCCAGAACACTGGACAGAGTAATTAAGCAGAAACGCCAGTGGACTGAGAGGCAGGCTTATTAAAGAGCTGAAATATGATGGTGACCTGTAGGGGGCCCCGTGCCGCCACATTAACCCTGGGTCACAAGGAATCAACGACCATGGAAGAATACTGCCTGAGAGGCTTGCTCTCCTCCTTCTCAATCACAGAAGCCTTTCCTTCATCACTCATGTCCTGCCTCATGCTCCGAACTGTCCTCCTTCTCTGTCCTCTTCTGAAGAATAATTCTTCTTCTTTCCCTCTCTGCTTCGCCAACTTCTTTCAGCTTTAACCTCTCTGCTCCCCCCTCTATCTTCTCTGCTCCAACCTCGCTCCTCTCTCAACCCCCCTCTCTCCTCCCCGCTCCTCATAGCCTTGCTCCATCTGAAAACATATCAGAGGTAAAGCTTTGAGGGTCCAATCCTATGACAGTTTCGTACCTTTTGAAAATGTCACATGACCGACCACGCCAAGTGGTTGTTCTTTTGGTGGTCCGGTTCCGTCTCCCATCTTTGAGACGTGGTCAGCTGTGCTGATCTTCTTCAGTGCGTTCACATAAAGCCCAGTCTCTGAAGTTGCCCCGGGTAACGTTTGGCTCTGAAGGCCATCTCTACTCCTGACGGCGAGGTTCCTGCCTCCCTACCTACTGTATCAGAAACGCCGTTCGCACTCCGAGTCCATCTCTCCGGCACGCCGCAGCAACGCCTGATGTCCTTGACGTGAGGCGCGGACAGCCTCATTAGGCAGCAGATGTGAGGTGTCAGAGTTATCACAGCAACCGACACCTACAGACACCTCCTCACCTAGATCTGAATAAAACATGGGGTTGTGTTTACACCCTGCAGACATTAAGCAGTCCGTGGCAGTCGCCAGCCACTCTAATCTTGTCTGTATGCAAATGGGGGCGAGCTATCATGTCGTCGGAAGGCGAAGTTAACACGTGTTTCACCTTTCATAAAGTTTCGGTACGTTATTTGACTGTCTTCTGCGTACACGGTAAGGCAAGGTGTGGATGGAAGTCCTTCTCACAAGACAGGGTGAGTGGTGTCCTGCTGGCTTGATCCAAATGATGTTTAGTTGTGAAATTTGATTTTGTTCGCTGTGAGACTCTACTCATAATCAGATCAAGTTTGTCTCCTGCAGCTCCGTTAGGGGCTAATTAAAATGTGTCTATAGAATAAATACTGCTGATGGAAAGCCCATGGGGGTTGATTCTATCAAGGGCTTTGAGTCACCCCCTCTTCTCTCTGTCTTGCTTTCTCGATTCTCTTTAGGGTCATATCCATTGATGCAAACTCCAGCCCACAAAGACTACATAACCCTCCACATCAAAGCCCTCAACCAGGACATCATGCTAGTTTACATGCTACCCACACTAATTGGTCATGCTAATGACTCCGCTATGATGCTGTCTGACCTCGTTTCCACCGCCCAAAATATCCAATGTTTAAATTAACTCATTCAATGGCCGGAAGTGTTTTCCATTTCCACAGTCATTTCCACACTGCGTGCAAATGAGAGGTTTGCTTCAGTTAACTGTCGCTTTTGAGTGGCCGCAATCAATATTCCACATACTAGGCGGTTTCTCATAGCTAATTTAATCCATCGCCAAATTCTGTGCAACTTTTCTTCAACAACATAATGGGTGTGTGTGAGAGAGAGGTCTAAGAATAATTACAATGATATACAGTATAGATAAATAAATAAATATACTGTATATCACAGAAGATTTATAGCATTTTAGAGTAGCACGGTGTATGTATGTGTGAGCACATGTTGCCAACCCAATCCCCCTTAGGGATGTCAGGCTCATTTGTCTCCTCTCAGGAATAGTAGGGCTCAGTGGGGCTTAGGACCACCTACCTCCTCTCTTCTCATCTGGGTAGCATTCTGTTTCTCTGAGAGGGACTCAGACAAACTCCCTCCCTCCCTCCTTCCCTCCCTCCTTCCCTCCCTCCCTCCCCAGCCCATCCACCTCATCTCCACTTTCACACTATGACTGGAGGAGAGGAAAATCAAGAGAAATTGACGCGAACCTGAGACGGAGAAGGGAAGGAAACTGGGCTTGTATTACAACACGGCGACCGTGCGCACAAACCCAGTGACATACTGCAGTGCTCCCCCTCTCTCCATGGCCTCGATCACGCCTCACGATGATGATGGTGATGGTGATGATGACACCCCCTGTCGGAGCTGGTGCTGGAGGACACCCCTGCGCAGCAGCACAGCCAGACCTCCAACTCCCCCATCACACATTCATCCTCAATATTCCATTTGAAAACGATCATGTTTTCTTTTGGTTCCGAGAGCTCAAAGCAGGGCGCTGTATGTCAGAACGTGATGTAGTCTGCCTGCACACTGTTTGTTCTGTGAAACCGAGAGTCTCTGAGCGTTATTGGGATGCAGGGTTTAAAACAAATACAGGTAAACAGAGTCAAACAGAGAGTGATTTGCCCCTGTTGGCTGGTCGCCAAAGAAATCGCAGACAGATGCTTTAGTGACTGAATAATCCACCGTCTCCTGCTTCCTCATCCCCCAATTTAAAAACAGGGCTTGACAGCTCGCTGAGACAAACCTCATCTCATCTAAAGCCAATTCTCCCCAGAGTGGTTTTCTAGCCTCAAGCTGCTTTGGCCCAAAACAAAACCAGTCAATCTCACTGAGAGGGAAGGATGGAGAGAAAGAGAGAGAGAAAAGGTGACAGAGAGAGAGAGAGGGACAAGAGAGAGAGGGACAAGAGAGAGAGGGACAAGAGAGAGAGACAAGAGAGAGAGAAGGAGAGTATCAATCTTGTGAACTCAGAAGACCCTGACTCTGAGCATTTTTGTCTCTGAAACCCCAGAATCATCCTACCTGTCACTCCTTCGCTGAGGAAAAGAATCTCTGAGAGATGTGTTTCCAGTGCCTGCTGTTTCTCAGTCAAGTGAACACACACAGACACACACACACAAACGCACACACAGCCGTGCACTCATACCTCTGTAAGCACTATTTGCAGGTTTTCCTCTCATGAACAAAGGTCCGTTGTGGAGCCTGCGTCAGTGAGGTGAGCGTCAGTCGAGTCAGCACAGCAGGGTCTCCACGCTGCAGGAGTCCTGCTCCACTGTGCTCAACACTCCTACAGCACATCTCCAGTGGTTGAGGAAATTGGGATCAAATTCTACCACCTGGCAGATCTCTCCCGCAGACACGAAAACAGCCCGATAAACAAAGCACATGTCAGATGGGTAGTGTGTGAGTGCATTCTAAGTACCCGAACACGCAGGTGAAACAACCGTTGAACGAGAGCAGACCTACGCCAGACAGGCTTCTGGGGAAAGGCTGAAGATTCAAAGTCTGGGCAACATTTTCCGGGAGAGCTGGCGATTGAAGGTCATTTATCTACGATTCAGCTGTTTTGCCCTTTTGACAGACGTGGAGAAGGTTGAAGTGAGCGAGTCCAGGATGACCTCAGTATTAATTACTCCCATCCCTCATGCTCTTCCCTATCTGATCACCCTCTGAAAACGAAAGATGGCTTTGCTAATGAGAGATACAGTATCTCTTGTGAGGATTGTCCCCTGCGCAGGACAGAACCCCATCACACTCTCATGCACTTGACACTCATGCTCATCTAAGGTTTGAGCTGCGTGAACGTCTCTAGAGGTGGAGAAGGACCCTTAGTGGGCTGCTGGGAAACCAGGGCATGTTGCCAAACCAGCCTGCATGTTGGGAGGGTAATGATGAATTAACACTCATTTAGGAGGGTTAGTGACTCTGTGAGTGACCTTTATGTTCATCTGTCTAGTTGTGCCCAGACTGGTGGGAGTGGAAGGGTGGAATATAAAGAGGCTGACACAACTAAAGACATGTGATCACATCAAGGTCAGAGCCTGTCAGAGAAATAGATTCGAAAGTAAATGCGAGATGTTGAAATATAAACACTTTAAAATGGACGTTCCGCCCCCCTCCCCTGCCCCAAAAAGGACTTATTTATTTATTTATTTATCTTGTTTTTCACGCTAAAGTAGGTCTTCCTGAAATAAACAGGATGTCGATCCATACCTCATCACAAGGCTCATTAGAGCAGGGCCAGGGATTCAATAAGAGGCCCTGGAGTGGAGGAACAGGAAGTAGATGCAGAAAATCATCTATAGACTGGATGACATCGGTTTCTCCATGAACTGTAGAGGCGGATTGGTGTCAGTTGTGGTGGTTTTACTGTACAAGAGTACGATCCCAAAAGTGGGTTTGTTCCGGTTTTTGAAAGAGACGGAGAATAAAGTGAAACAGTCTGTCGTGATGTATCGTAGGCTGCAGTTATGAAACACACTTCTGTGATTAACAGAGAAAATTGGTGGTTGGAAAGAGTTTTTTAGGATGCTTTTTTTCGTTTGAACAGGAATCTGAACTGTAATATTTAAAAATGTCTCCTGAAGGACACATGTTATATAACAACCGCAATCAAATACAGTGTAGCTGGGGGACTTAAACTTATGACTCTCACTATTGCTTCTTGGTGACATTAATATTGGATAATTTAGTCAGACCAAGAATCAATTATTACTTCAGTAAAGTATAATGATTGTGGAGCAAAACAGGCGCCCAATCATTATTCTTCCTTCAGCCTCCATCTTTCTCTTGTTAAAGGTAATCAATTTTTCGTATGAAGCTCAAATCCCTTAAGTGTTTTAGTGTCTGGTGTGAGCACCATCATTAATCAAACAGACAAACCATACCTTGGAGAGACAGCCTATTCACCAACGCACACACAAAATGCCTGCAAACCCCCTAAAATAAGAAATGACTTCACATTTCAAAACTGGAGCTTGATTCACAGCATTGTTGGTGCCACAGGACCACAAAGTTCTTGCAGATGTAAACAAATCAAACAGTCCCACCAGTAATAATAACATACTCTACCTATTCTGTGGCGGAACCACCCAAGACGACCCCCTGCACCTGCGTGTCTGCATGTGCCTTCTCCATTTCCATATCTGGATCAGCATCGCAACCACAATCAATAAGCTCATTCTGACTGGTATCGGTGTGTTGCTACTCATCCCACAGTTGAGGTGCCCTGGACGGGCACCGGAGACCAGGGACTAAGCTGGGCCAGATGTCCAGGATCAGAGCTTGTTTGTGGGGGAAGTTGGCACAGAAGGATAGAGGAGGAGATGGAACTGCCGTCTGGATCACCCTCGAATCCCCCACCACCAAAAGGCTTTAGAGAGGTGAATGGGATCCTAAGGGACCTGCTGACCTTAATAAGCTTCAATAGGAGCTTGGCTGGGGGCTGTGGGATGTGGGGGGTCATCCTGGCAGGACCTGCACCACTGGCTTCCTGCAGCTGAATCCTGGGGCTGCGTGCAAGGGCACCTGGGGTGCCAGATGTCTTGGGCGGGCATCTATGGTGGCATCTATTTTCCCGCTGGCACGGGTATCTATGGTGATATCTGTTCCCTGGCTGGCATTAGGAAGCCATTGAGATTCGCCAGCGTCCTATCTTTCCACACAGACGAGCAGACTCACTTGTGCCTGCCCTGAGAAGCAGACAGAGGCCAAGGGGAGCGGGGGGACAGAGAGGGGCTTGATGGCAGCTGCAGAAGCTTGGATCGTGGTCATCACGTGGGGCACCTTGGAAAGTTACTGAAGCTAGATCACTTTGCGGTGTATAGGCTACAGACGGACGTTTGTCAAGTCCCGGTTTCCTCTTGCGGCAAATGAAGTTGCTAACCGACAGGAAGAAAAGCACACACATACACACGCTTTTCACCGCTCAAAGAAGTACATTGGGATATGAATTCGGATTTACCACTCATCTGTATGCAAGGTGTAGAAAAACCCACTCAAAAAAATCTCTGAGGTTTACTGTTTCATCAACCTTGCCAGACTGACACACTCAACCAATTAGAGAGGTTTCTAACAGGCTCTGTTACAGTCCACACATTAACTGCGTGATTGGGGGGCTATATAGAACTAAAGTACCCACTTCACATCATGAATAGGCTCTCAATTAAGATGCAGACTTGTGTTCCTGTGGCTATTTTCCTGTCAGAATCTATTAAACATCCTCTTGAGTATATTAAAAGTAGCGTGTGTGGAGGTGCATGTATGTGTGTAACCTCTTCTGAGTTGAAGTGTAACACCAACCCAAGCTATAACCTGTCACTGGAAAAGGTCAAAGCTCAGAATAAATAAGTTCACATTAAGTTTCACCTGCTAACATACAGTTTTAAAGAACTCTACATATTGTTGCGTAACGCACTTATCATTTTATTAATTTCATTTCTGCCTTTTTGGGATGCATATTCATTTTAATTTAACATAACCTGACAACCCTTTAATGTGTCTGAGATATATTGGTTGTTTTTGAAAAAGGTTTGAGTTGAGAATTACACTGAATTGTCAAAAATCTTTGTCATGGTTTTATAGGATCCCATGGCTGTCAGCCAACACGCCTGGTTTAATAGAATGGATTCTGTCAGAGTTCTGAAATAACATTCCAGAATATACTGACGTCACTGTGAATAAGGGACGCTGACTCCTGGGAGAGAGGCTGGGCTATAATGGAACAGCTTCGCTCTGTCACTCCCCTGACAGGTACAACAGCACATACTCGCCTTGTTTGTCACTCACAGCCCTCTGTAGATGTCCCAATTAGCAAATCCCACAGTGCGTCAAAACATATTGGGAACAAGGAGATGGACACATGTATGCACACACACATGCGTGTGCACGTACACACACACACACATTCCTTTATGAACTCATCGGCCCTTGTAGGCTACACTGCAAAAGCTCCTGGTATCTCCATCATTTTTCTTTAATCTATATGGTCCAAAAAGTAATTTGTTGTCCTCAAGTCCAATGTCATTGGTTGAGAAGTGGAATGTCACATGTGCAACATAGATCATGCTGCTGGAGCACCAAGGAATATACACTCTACAGTGACAAATGGAAGTGCCCAGAAAAGCTTAGACTGTATTTTATATGCCTTCCGATGTGTGTATGTGTGTATATGTACATCAAGTCATAAATCCTCGATCCAGGATAAATGGCTTTTTACAACATGCACTTAGCAGCATAGACTGTTCTAACATCGGTATCGTCATTTTGAATAGAGGCGAAACATCAGCACTCACAAGCAAATAACTCTAAATCGCTTTCTCTTTCTATTTTTCTCCACCTTCCATCTCTTCCTCTCTCCTCCTCCCGTTCTCCTTTTTTCAGTCTTCCACGCTTTCCTTGTCTCTCCCTGTCTCACATGTCATTCCCCCCCCCTAGAGAGACCCTAACTGCACGTGGCTGTTTCTGGGTCCATTGCTTCATCCCTCCGTGGGCACCAGAGGAGTCGGGTAAAGAGAGATTGATTCTGGGGGAAGAGTTTGGCCCCCGTGATTCGGCTGCATCAGCACCGCCCCCCCTCCCCTCCCCTTCCCTCCCCACCGCCCCCCCTCCCCTCCCCACCGCCCCCATGTCTGAGGCAAAATGCTGAAGGTGACTAATAACAACCCCCTCCCAACCATTACCCTCTGCTCACAGATGGCCCGTCAGGTTGAAGGTTGATGGAGAAAAACGCAGGTGCGCTTCATCACTTCATATAGATCCCTTATACCTAAGCACTCCCTTTTCTCTGGGCTGCCTCCGTCACGTATCCACACCCTTCCACAGCTGCACGTTCTATTCATCTCCAAAACCCCTACTGAAGATTCGTAACAAAAGGATGACATTATATTTTACTACCTTCTTCACAGGGCCTCACTGTAGAAGATTTTTTTTTAAATATAACATAATGTATCTCATTGTGACTCCGGACCAAATGATGACGTCCTGTGTGATCAATTACAATCGGCAGCAACCAAGAAGCAACGACTTGCAGATGACAAACGGAAGAAGGTAGAAAGGAGATTTCATTGGCAGACTGACAAGTCTGAAGTATACGAAGCAATCGTTTTAATTTATGCACAATAAAACAAGCAAACATGTAAAAAAGAGTTAGTTACAGTTGAAACATTGAGTGGAAATAAACAACTAGCTGAGTTTTTCCCTCAGTTATGACAGTCATCTTTAACAGAAAGGTGTCACCTTGAGAAGAATGGCTGTATGATAGCTATGCTCAAGAGTTGGTTAGAGACGTATGCCTTCACAATGCATGTCTAACTAATCCAAAAAGCCAAAAGAACACTGTGAACACACACTATCAAAAATTCGGAATTTGAAAACAAAAAACAATATAAAAAGTACTGTGCCAAAAAAATATGCTTCTTCTCAACTTACATGAATCACTTCATCTTTGCCAAACAAAAACATTTACACTTTTCAACAGACGTAGAATACATGAGCGTATAAAATCTACAGAGAACATCAGCATCAAAAAACAGAAATGACTGTACAATAACAACAGCAAAAGCAAAATATTTGACATTGATATTGTAGTTTAACTGTTGTCTGCTGCTAGACCCATGAAAGCTTCCAAAACAGAAAAAAACCCCAAACCCGTCTCCTTGACTATCTACATCCTGAATACTTGCCCTAGTCTGGGACTGGGCAGGTGCCCTTCTCCAAAATCAGGCATCTCTAAGGTCACCTGAAGGGCCCTCTGAAGGGACCTTCTGACAAAGACACAGCAGTCTAGAGATCACAGGTATGACAGGATGCCTGTAAGACTGTACCGTTTGCACAGCCTCCATCAACCATGCAAGCTGAGAGACAGAGAAGAACACATGAGGTGAAGTCATGCAGAGCAGTTGGGTGGATGCCTCCTGTCATCACCACAGGTCTGGATCCAGAGGCTTCAGAGGAAAGCAGAAAATCGGATTTCAATTTAAATCCAGCAATGTATCAAGTTTCTTTTTTTCTTCCTTTTTATTTAAAAACCTTTTCCTTGGTGATATTGTTCCTTCCACGATGATATTGTACTGTATTCCAGTTGTCCCTTTTTTGTGAGAGTCAAGCTCCCCCCTCTCATCCTCCCTCCTAAACACCTCTAGATCGTCCCAGAAACCCCCTGAGCACATGAGGGGGACTGTTGAGGGGGACTGTTGAGGGGGACTGTTGAACGGGAGCTGTACTTGAGGTTGGGAGGAATTCGTCTGGAACGGGACTGTCTTTGGGGGAGACTTTTCGGGGGACTGTCCTGAACGGGGATTGAGCTTGAGGGGAGGCTGTTGCGGGGGGACTGTTGACGGGGGACTTAGTTGAGGGGTTTCAGCAGGACTGTGAGGAAGGAGGCATTTGCTTTGGTACCCGAAAGGGGGGATCCCCCAGTTGAGGGGCGTAACAGGCTTTGTCCTTAACAGTCTCGGCGGGGAGGGACTGTTGAAAGGGGATGTTGAGGGGACACTGTTGAGGGTGTGAAGCTGTCTGGCGGAGGGGTCGGACCTCGGTTGAGAAGGACTCGACCGGGCTGGCAGGGATCCCCGGACGGAGCTGTGAAGCTGTGTGCCCTCGTTTA
>BROE01000024.1:7454498-7464997 GCA_036571765.1 Plecoglossus altivelis | reverse complement strand
CAGAATAGTAACATGAAGTTAGTATCCCAAGCCTACACCGATCCAACCATGTCAAATTAATATACTGTTTCCATCAAGGAATCTAATTTTTATTTTATTTGGCAGGTAATAGTGTGGAACTCATCATTGTAACCACAAACCTAAAGAACCAAAATGAACTATAGGGCACAACAATGCGTCAGAAAAGAGAAGCTCTTGATAATAACGACTAAGGTAGTCGTGTGTTATTAGGTTGTCGGTGTATGCGTTGTGTGGGCGTGGATGGGATAGGGCCCGCGTCGCTTGTAAGTGTGGTAGAGCTAAGTAGAAAGAGGGATAATACTATGCTGCATGTGCTGTGTGGTGTGCAGTCTAGTGCATGTGTATGTCTTTGATAGAAAAGGATTGTCTGCTGTGGGATGAGGAATGGAGGATTGGGTGGGGGTGAATTCATAAACAAAGAGAAAGCTGACGTTCACAACGCTCCGACCTGCGTGCAACAGGAATGTGCCCACAGGTGTTAACGTGGAGGGGAAGTGGCGTGTCGGTGGGGAAGTTAGGATAGAGGTTGTTGTTGGGATAGGTAGAGGTTCAAGAGGCTGGATGGTTGTGGTAGTAGCAGAGGTCAGAGTTAGTAGAAAATCTCCAGGCCCCGCATGGAAACGCCCCTGCTGGTAGACAGTGGCGGACACATGTCGGGGTCGTCCAGGGGCAAGAGGACCGACACATCGGGCTGCAGAAGGGGAGGAACGAGCAACAGTCATCCTCACATGAGCCATAATGGAGCCCTATTGCCCTATTGTACCTTCTAACCAGACTAGAGATGCATGCAACTGTAGAAGCACCTAGGAACCAAAATTGAGGCTCTCACTGTGGGATACATTGTCAATAATTTTGGTTACCACTAAAGATGACCACCTTGCTACTGTCCACAATGGACTATAATAGCTGCCAGTAGCTTCTAACACAGTCCCAACAATATAGGGACTGTAGGTGAGGAATAACAACAGCTAATCTGTCAACATTTCTGTTCCTTTACCTAGTTTAATACAGCTCTGCTGAAAGACAAAACAATTAGAGATTTGAGCAAGTTATGACAGCAGGTGTTCATCTTAACTCTGCGCTGTACAATTCAAACAAGGATTTGAACTCAATTCATTCAGTAGCGGTAACATCTGGATGAAGAATCTGCATAATTTGATCAAGCAAAAGAGCGGAGTTTGGCAGATTGTGCTTTGGCGAATAAGACAGGATTCTTGTTTCACACGGCCTCGACTGAGGTTGCTCTAAATTCATATCTGCCTCTCTCCCAATGGAAGAACTGGATTATACTCTCTCTTCAGACCCTAATTACATGATAGATGAAGACTGTTCCACTCAAAGAAGTTCGTCCTAAGCCAAAGAGCCCATGATGTTGCAGTGATGTGTCTGCCCTGTAATTTACAGAAACACCAGCCTAGCCAGTACCCAATTTCAAGACGGTGGCTATGAGCAATCTCCTGACACCTTGCTTGATCTGCGCTCACTGATGTAAGACCTAAGACACGAACCTAACCTCACCTGTCCTACGATACTGAACAAAACAATCCACAAGCACTTATCTGTCTGAAGAACAACTACGATGAACACTTGGAAGAGAGTCAGTAGTAACTTGATGAGAAAGCAGTGTATGGGAGCTGAGACAGAACAGTGTCGGGTCACAGAGATGAGACGCACATTAGGCGCATGTAGAGAGATACAATGGCGCCCTAGAGAGCAGCCAGTGTCTTCAGAAAGTAAGTAAACAACAACAACAACAACAAGAACAGATGGTGCTTCGTTGTCATGCATTTAGATAAGAAAAACCTGATCTGTCAAAACTGCTATCTGGAAGGTTTCTGGGGTCAAGGCCAAAACATATTCATCAATCTGTGAAAGAGGGCGTGTTTGGCGTTCAACAAATTATTACAATATCGAATATCCTTAATCTCACATAATTTGAGGAAAACAATGCTTTGGGCTTTTCATCCCCGGAAACTTCCGGATTCCATCAGTGGGTCTATGCGTAGTAGGTTTGAGGTTGTATCCATACCTTGATGGCTTCCACAGAGTCGTACTTGTCCAACTTGTTGATGTGGTTGGTGATGCTGGTGTTGAGCGGTGCGGCAGAGATGGGATGGATGACGGTGGCATCGTGGGACTGCTGCTGGTAGCGTTGGCAGTAGGTGTAGACTAGCAGGGTGACCAGGCAGCCTAGGATTGAGCTGCTCAGGCCCACAGCCATCATGTGGAACAAGTTGAAATCTGGAAGAGGGGAGGGGAGGAGGAGACGAGTGAGGGAGCGACACAAAGAGAGAGAGAGAGAGAGAGAGAGAGCGACACAAAGAGAGTCAGATACAAAGAGAGAGCGATACAAAGAGAGAGAGATACAAAGACAGGGAGAGTGATACAAAGAGAGAGATACAAAGAGAGAGAGAGATACAAAGAGAGAGAGAGAGATACAAAGAGAGAGAGAGAGCAATACAAAGAGAGAGAGACAAAATGTATCACTCTCATTATCTTATTCATGGCACACAAGTGTGCAGCGGGACCGCATGTATGTCCACACACACACTGACTCTCCCACACATAGATGCGCACACACACTCACACCATTACCTCCACAGCGCCTGTCCTCTTGACTGGAGTGAGCAATTGAGACTTCTAAGAAAGAGAAGGAAGGGATGAGGGAAGGAGAGACCAAACAAGACAAAGAAAGCGTTGACTCGTTACTCTGATAAATGGCGTCTTAGGAGGTGAATGAGGACGATGGCTGTATTCAAAGAGAAACAGATGATCATAAAACCAGCACTGTTAATCTGAAGCATGGCACCTGAAGAGCTTTATGATAAGTATCTGGGCTAATTAAAGAAAATGAAGAACAGCGCTTGTCTAATGAACCTTAATGAACTATCGAGCTCCATAAAAAATCATTTGAGCCAGAAGGCAGAAAGTATAGCTGTTGTTTTCAGAACGTTTAAAGTATTCTTACATAGTCTAGTACCAACATTATTCGTTTATGGCGATATGGTAGTTGCATCAATTTAAAATCCTTTTTTCATATAACAATGTTGAAAGGGCATTCAACAGAAACAAGGGGCTGTCATCCAACTATATAGAAATACTTTCATATTTCTGAACCCAGGTGATGGTTAGTCCATTGACAACATGTGGAAGACATCAATAAAGAGGGCTTGAATGATTCAGCCACTTAATAGGCTGAGAGGAGGAGCTGCCCATTATCCTGGCGAAGCCCAGATCAATGTTGTGGTTTGACTCACATTACTTGTCTGTCAGTGGGGATATCCTTGTCTGGGGCATACATCAATGTGAGTAAGTGAATGTGCGCGTGGGGTCACTGCCTGTGTGCGTGTGTGTGTGATTGAGCAATTGTGTGTGACGTGTGTTTAAGTTGGTAGCTGGCTGTGTGTGTGTGTGTGTGTGAGTTTCTACCTGGTATAAAGTTGGAGTCTGGAGGACAGGGCCGGTTCTCGGTGCTGTTCCCAGAGCACTGGCTCCCAGTAGGAAAGAGCACCTCACAGTGTCTCACACGCAGCTGGGAGCCAGAGGAGTCGCACTGGGACCATTCTGACCAGTTCGACCAACTCTCTGTCAACAGAACCACATTGGATGAAGTCATTCCATTCAACTATGGGTGGACATTTCAGCTCAAAAAACAGATGAAAAACAACCAATCGTTGTGTTGTGTGTGTGTGTGAGTACCTGGACAGAGCTGGGTGTTACAGAGGGCCTCCTCAGTATGCAGACCCAGGCAGATGTCTCCTCCGTGGGCAGGTAGAGGGTTATTGCAGGTCCGGGTCCTCATGTAATGTCCTCCTCCACACATGACGGAGCACTTGGACCAGGATGACCAGCATGACCAGCCCCCATCCACTACAAGGACAGACATCCAGAGACAGTCAGCGCACAGCGCAAGTCATCTGAGACACTGCATGTACTGCATGATATCACCCAACCAGCTGACTTGATCTGCTTTCAAGTATAGGAAAGATGTCATGTTTAGCTGCGTCTACAGTATGCGGCGTGTGGATATACAGTTATATCCATTTATCTTTGCATTTGTTTTGTTGGACACAATAAGTCGTAAAGTCAATAACAAAATATGAGTTTTGAAATGATGAAATGGGTGGGATATTCTTCTGGTTGTCGTACTGAGGACCAACATTTCCCTGTGCTGGTATTAGAATGAATGTTCCTGTGTCATCTGCTTCCCATCCTGTTTGACCTCTCCGCTCTAATGTACACAGCTGCTTTTACCCTCAAACACACACAGACACACATGCAGTCCAAATACACAGACATTCTTCTGATTTTCTATTACTGTAGTAATACCAAGCAGCGGCTAAACAAACAAAAAGCGAGAGGGGGGTGAATGCTAACGACTTCAATCGCAGCAGCTTCACCTCGTCCTTTAATTTCAGAATTCCTTTTAATTAGTGAGGTGGGCCAGTAGATCTGGAAATAACCCCCCCCTACCCAGTGTAAGTTCTCTATTGCAGAATGACAGATCAGTCAATACCTGGTCCTTGATGACGAATCGACTCATCATAGCGCTTGGCCACAGAAACAAAGAGAGATTAATTTACTTCTAAACCAAAGGGACAGCAGACATAGCAACCTTTCCTCTACCCCCCCCCCCCCCCCCCTCTCGTCTACCCTTCTCCCTTTCTCTTCATCCCTCCTCCTCACTGCACACTAATGCATTTCCAAAGCAGTGCCTCGCACAGCAGATGGATTACGTCTCAGAGAACTAGAACCAGCGTCTAAATAACCCTTCCACATCTCTCTCGGCAAGTGCTAATTTAGGCTGCATCACCATTCATAAGTATTCATACATGCAAAGTCCCGATGGGAAAGTCTAGATGTCAAGTGACTGAGTAAAGCCAATTGTCTGCATCAACAGTCTCCGGCGATGATAGGCTACTTTTGCGTTCATCTCTTCAAATCCAGTCTTTGTACAAACGGAAGTGAACGATAATGGAATCTGGCAAATGAAGATAAAATGTCCTCCAGAGCAGGTCACTCCAAGATACTGCAGAGACTGAGTCAGAGACCGAGCAGACACCTGGCCAGGGTAGCTACAGCAACTTTTTATGCCCTTGTTTTACTATTTGTCAATTATTTATTTACTATATGTGCATTTTCATGTTTTATTAGCCATAAAGCTGCCACAGGCTACTGCAAATGAAAATGAGCCTTGATGGTTGTAAATTGAGCACATTTACATGACGGACACAAGCGTTCAAGTTATTTAACGTGTTTTTTTCTCTCCTTTAATGAAATAAACCCGAGCATGCGCTAAACTAGCGACATAGCATTGATAAAGTAGCGTAACTACAGTAGCTACGTTCAGAGGTAAACTCCTCCATCAGTCTAAAGAGCTTCAGGGGCCTGCTTGTTCAGTAGGTAGACATCCATCCCCACGTTCAGACTACAGAAGCATCCAACCTTCAGCCTCTCCTGGGCTGCTGCAGAGTCAGTTTGTGTATAACAGCAGCAGATTAACAGCTAACTAAAATGACCCGATCCTTCAAAAACAGTCTGTGGATGAATCCAAATCATAGAATAATCCTCTTTATATGTTTGGGGGCTGATGGGGGGCAATCAGGTGTGCTTTGTAAGAAGCTAAGCATCAGATTTCCATTTAGACAGCACATTACTTACCTTGTCAGACAGAACACTGATTTAATTAGAACGCTTCCTCCTTACCGCTAGCAACAGAACAGCGTAGGGAACCCATTGTCTCAGCCTCTCTCTCTCTCTCTCTCTCTCTCTCTCTCTCTCTCTCTCCCTCTCTCCATCGTTCTCCTACTTTCCCTTTCAGTGTGTCTCTTTCTCCACAACAGAGCTCAGCTCCCAATAGCTGCCAGAATAATTACCCTCCGATGTAATTACACAGTCAGACACCCTGGGGATGATGCCTGAGATTCCAGCTGCAAATTAAGGCCCTTCCTCACGCAGCGCATTTGAGGCTGATTTCCTTTGTGCCTCTCTCTGCTTTGTGCTCACCAAGACGTTCCTGCTTTCTTTCCCTGCTTCGTTTTTCTGCTGTCTTTCCCCTGCTTCTCGCCACCCGCCCAGCGATGTCGCCGCAGATATTAAGGAAAACAGCTGCATCAGAGCAATTCTCTTAATAGAGACCTCGCTCGTTTGAAACCCGACGTGTGTGCATGACTAAGTGAAGGAGGAGAGTGTCTGTGGGTGTATATATATACACTGGGCGAAATGCTAAGTGTGTGTGGGCTTGGGTATTTACGTTCCAGGGTGTTTCTGCTTTGAAGTGTGCGTTTGTTGGGGGTTGCGTGTGTTTGGGCCTGACCTGGACAGGGGGTGACGTTGCACTCCTGGTACTCCTGCGGGGGCCCCAGGCAGGCCTGCCCTCCGTAGCGAGGCTCCGGGCTGGTGCAGGTGCGCTTGCGGCTCCGGATCCCCCGGCTGCAGTCCCTGCTGCACTGGGACCAGGAGCTCCAGGACGACCAGCCTCCGTTCACGGTGTGGCCCGAGACTCTGCCAGACCGCAGCAGCTCCCCTGGGAGACGGACAGAGGGGAAAGAGGGTGTCAGGCTGGATCTAGCAGCTCTTAATATGGGGCGCTAATAAGTTTAATCTTCGTAATGATGGGGGCTTGCTGAGAGCTATGAGCTGTGGCGATTCCATCCTACGCACACATGCACGCACCTACACATACCTCTATCATTAAGTACTACAGCAGTGTTCGACTAATCTATGCTCTCTCATCAGAAATGTGTTAGACGATGACTCCTAATGAAATATGAAACAGCCAATTCAATTAAACTCAAATTACAGAGAACATTAATCAATGCAGCTGTGAAAGTAAGACTTTTTGATTGCTGGCTTGTACAGTTAAAAAGGAGTGCAGAAGTCTGAGGGAGAAAAACAAAATCACCTCAAATCAAATTATAATGTGGCTACACACTTTCTGGATCATTCAGTCACTCAACCCGCTGTGCTGCGAGATGCTGAGTGACTCAAGACTGGATGCATGTTTCACTCTTTTTTCCTGCCCTCTTTTCCTTGTTCCTCTCCTTCTTTGTTCTGAGAGTTTGGTGCCACGGGTGCTGACGACTCAGTGCTTTGCTTGGTATGCAGTCCTCAGTGAGAAGACGACGTGTCTCCCTTGCTCATCGCACATCCTCTGAGCGAGCGACGACGACCTTGGGAGCCGCCGCGCCGACTCACCCTCGCCCGAGCTGCCAGGGCCTCTGACAGGTCCGCTGAGGCCCCCGCTCTTTATCGATTCTGAGCAGGCAGTGCCATGAACAGCTCTGGCTGCCACTGTGACCTGTACTCTTTATCAAGGCCTGCTCACGCCCAGGGCGATGCTGACTGCTCTCCGAAGGCAACCCGGTTTTGCAGGCTACTCACAGCTCTGCCCTGCCCTTTGTGCATGTGCAGGACAGAGGGAGAGCATGTGTGTGCGCCTGAGTGTGTATGTGCTCAACTATGAGTGTACGTCTCTGCGCGTGCACTCAGGATCACGGGAGCCGAAGCGGTCGCCAAAACCAACACGGAGTCGTTCTCTCTTTCAAATGAGGGCTGACGAGTTCTATCGATTCGGTGAATGAACACGCGCAACTGGACAGAATTACGTCTCTGGAGGCCCCAGCCACCGACAATTTGGGCCAGAGCAGACAGGCAAAAATGCAATCCCAACAGCTAGTATTGCTGCAACACAGACTGGAACTGAAGTACATATAGTCAAATTGAAAAACAGAACTTTGAGATGGGAAGTGAGATGTAGGATAAACAACAACAAATGGGAAGAACATTTTGATGCAGGAGATGAGTGTTAACAGAGCCAGACACATCTCTGAGGCAAGCTGCCCAGGGAGGAGATAGGACACCATGTCAACAACTACTGGAGACAAGAAACTGAACAAAGACACAGAGAGAGCGAGAAACAGAGAGAGAGAGAGAGAGAGAGAGAGAGAGAGAGAGAGAGAGAGAGAGCGAGAGAGAGAGACAGAAAGAGACAGAGAGAGTGAAACTGTTGGCTAATAATTGCCATGTCACGTCCCCAAACTCTCAACAGAAAGAGAGGAGAGAGGGAGAGTGAAACAGGAAAGGGGGATGCATCTCTCCTCTAGCCTAGATTTTCTGACAGTTCCCCATGCCCCCGGAGATAAGCAGATCAGGATAACTGATGTCTCTCCATCAGAGAGACATCAATAAGGAGTGTTAGTTTGGTGAATTAGTTGGTGTGTGTGAGCACAAGTCTGCATGAGGTGTTTGTATCTGTACGACGGGGTTGTAGTAAGTCTGTATGTGTGTGTATGTGCGTGTGTATAAATCCATATACATTATAATCCAGAGATGGGGTAGCTGTGCTGGATTAGGGAGCAGAGCTGTGACAGAGGGCCTTTTCCCGGAGCTGTCATCAAACCTGTCAAGACTCTAGCTCCAGGGACCCGCTCTGGGATCCGCTTAATAGAAGTTAGAGCAAGGGCAATTAAAAATTCCACACAGAACATGCGCATGCATCCACGCCTGCATAAACACACCGTCTCTCACACGTGCACGCGCACGCAGCAACGCCCTGAGGGAGTGGTGATTAGGAAGAGATGCTGCCTCTGGGAAGGGTTAGGTTGACTGAGGTGAAGCATTTTCCTGTTCCAGACGCGTTTGGGTTTTGTTCGAATCCTGCTGATCTGTGTTTACACCATGTATATCATCTACTGGCAACCAAGCAGGACCGACGACGTAGACGACATCCTGTCTTACGTAGACTGGATTTGATCAATAGAGGAGAGGAAGAGAGAGAGAGAGAGAGGGATGAAGAGGGACACAGAGACTGGTAAAGTGAGGTAGTGATGGAGGCAGAGAATGACAGAGAGAGAAAGAGAGAGAAAGAGAGAAAAAGAGAAAGAGAGAGAGAGAGAGAGAGAGTAAGAGAAAGGGAGATGGACAGACATAAACTTTGAAAGGACAAGGATACAGTAATGTTCTCATTCATCAGACACTTGGATCAGGTTCTTATGAGCGGTGGGGGTGTCGGCTAGTGATGTCTGCTCGGTAAAAAGAATGTAATGTATTGTCCAGAAGAGGACCTGGCCTTGCACCGGGTGTATCTGAGCTGAAACACATCACCCAAGCTGACATTTCTCTGGGTCGTTTAAGAGAAATGGAGCCATAACTTCCAAAAATAGGACTACATACTCACACTGTCCACTAATACGCTGTATATCTGATTTCTCTCTCTGTCTTCCCTCTTCAATACCTCAGAAAGGTAGAAACCATTCTAATCAACATTAAAAGATTACTTTTCAACCGATGACATCAGTAAACACTGTTTCTTCATCCCCATCCCCATCTCTTTCGGTTTGATGTGTCGTCAAATAAACCTCAAGTTTAGATGGCTTTCATTCCTCCCTCTTGATAGACTGGCTTCGTACCAAATCATAAAAACCCTCTCCTTGCACCCTTTTCTCATTTCCCTCTTTGGCTGAGATTTTACTGGGCGTTACTGCCACCATTCTAATGCATTCCACACACTGCATTTCTCCCACAACATTATTACCTATCTGTTCTATAAAACATGCAATGAGGTTAATGTGTCATGTGGGCATACTAGGGGCGAGGAGATATTCTTCATTGAATGTCGGAGAAAAGAAAGTTCTCAGCATTTTTGTATCTTTGATTTGAAGCGTGGGCCTAAGCACACACAAACAGAGGAAGACAGAGATGTAGATCTGTCTGTAGATCAGTCTGTCCACAACAAGGTATAACAATACAGAAAAAAGTGCCAAAAACATTACAAGAACCATCGCTGCGTACTAAAGCCAAGATACATCTCTTAATCACTTCAGATCCTCAGTCATTAGCTAATCACCGCCATTAAACTTTGATCGCTGGAACGAAACGGCTCCGTATGTCCAAGATGACTCCATCTCACTGCTAAGATAAATCATATCTGCATGATTTATTTCAGCGAATGCAGATAAATAGCTACCCAGAGACTGAGGAAACCACAAGCTCCCTCCATCTCTCACGTTGTCAATCATGTCCACCGGGGGCGAGGGATCTATCTCGAGGAGGGAATTGAAAATCATGAAACTGTCAACCATACCTGAAGACTCGGGGACCAGCTACCGGTGTGTTGACAGTCTGCAACAGAGGCCCACATCTTCTCCAGAGGCTGCCAAAATAGACTTTCTTATATCAAGGACTGTTAAGGAACCCAGTCTGTTTTCGAAAGATGCCTTTTAAATTAAACCTTGTGCAAATGTGCGGAAACAGGCGGCGTGTGTTTGTCGACGTCGTTATCTGGTTTTCAGAATGTGAGGAGCAGCGCAAGTGTAAAGAACTGTCTCTATCTGCCATCTCCAGTGACACCCAATCTTGCTGTATGGTTTTCCATACTGACCGGAGTCACTGCTGACACACACAAACGCACACGTTCGTGGACACAAAATGTGCGGCTGTGCAAAAATGCACATGTACAAACACACACACAATGTGCT
>BROE01000024.1:7411455-7454488 GCA_036571765.1 Plecoglossus altivelis | reverse complement strand
GACTCCATCTCACTGCTAAGATAAATCATATCTGCATGATTTATTTCAGCGAATGCAGATAAATAGCTACCCAGAGACTGAGGAAACCACAAGCTCCCTCCATCTCTCACGTTGTCAATCATGTCCACCGGGGGCGAGGGATCTATCTCGAGGAGGGAATTGAAAATCATGAAACTGTCAACCATACCTGAAGACTCGGGGACCAGCTACCGGTGTGTTGACAGTCTGCAACAGAGGCCCACATCTTCTCCAGAGGCTGCCAAAATAGACTTTCTTATATCAAGGACTGTTAAGGAACCCAGTCTGTTTTCGAAAGATGCCTTTTAAATTAAACCTTGTGCAAATGTGCGGAAACAGGCGGCGTGTGTTTGTCGACGTCGTTATCTGGTTTTCAGAATGTGAGGAGCAGCGCAAGTGTAAAGAACTGTCTCTATCTGCCATCTCCAGTGACACCCAATCTTGCTGTATGGTTTTCCATACTGACCGGAGTCACTGCTGACACACACAAACGCACACTTCTACACAAAATCGGCTGTGGCCAAAAATACACATTACAAACACACACACAATGTGCTGCCCTGCTTTACTGCCTTCTTCTAGAGACGCTTGGGGGTTGGTGGGGGGTGGGTGGGGGGTGGGTGGGGTGCCAGTCAGTAGCGATCGATGGTGAGCAGCCTGATGCTAACTCTAAATCTTCATCAGGTGACAGACCATTCCTTCTGGGCGCTCATCATCTCAGGAAGATTTCCGGGACTTTTCCCCCGATCGTGGACATCAATACATACCTTCAGAGAGGTGGTAATTATCTTGGAATAGCCTCTTGGTTTGATATAAGTTAACTGCTGTCCCTGTGCAGGGCCTGTGAAGGCATATATCACTGGGCTGGCTGCAGGGGATCAAGGAGGGGGGAAGTGGCACACACACACACACACACACTCGACTCTTTGGACACCTGAGTGCTAACAGTAGATACGAGGACACAGATCTTGTGTCTCTTCCATCCCGTCTGTTATGATACCCCCACCCAGCGCATCCCTGCCTCTCTCTCCAGGACTGTGAGGAACAGCGTGCAAAGGACAGGGGTTATCTTTGGAGACAGCCGCATGACACCAGCCTCTTCCTGTCACTTTTCCCACTACAGTGTCTATAAGGTCTTAAACTAAGAAGCTTAAACTCTCAGCACTAGTGGAGGAGGGAGAGGGGGAAGGTTGACCATGTTGGAGGCTGGCTTTAAAGCACAAATACAGTAGGAACACAATTAGCAGTTAACAAGCCAACCAAAAAAACTTTCCCATCTGCTGTTTTTATAGAACTTCTCTCCACAACACAGACCTTTCTTTACAACAGTGTGAAAAGCACATGTTTGGTCCCTTTGAAACGATTTAATTAACACGTAACAGAAGCTAGTCTCACTTCAGGGTGGCAGTGCCAAGTCTTTAATGAAACACTTAGTTTCTGATACCAACTCCTGCAAATCAAAGAGATGACATGCTTGTCTATTAACAAAGCGTCTATAAAGGGATATTGGCTGCATCATCTGTGGCAGGACACTGAGGTAACAGGAACAAAGCTCCAGTGTTTGGCGCGTGTCACTACAAATAACAAAGAGAGAGAGAGAGGGAGGGAGAAGGAGAGAGAGGGAAGCAGATGGAGAGAGACAGAGAGAGAGAGGGAAGGAGAGAGAAGGAGAGAGAGAGAGAGAGAGAGAGAGGGAGGGAGAGAGAAGGAGAGAGAGAGAGGGAGAGGGAGGGAGAGGGAGGGAGAGCAAGAGAGAGCACAAGAGGGAGAGAGCAAAAGAAAGACACCAAACAAGCAGACAGTGACTGAGAGGGGGAGAGCAAGTAAAGTAAAGAGATAAAGAAAGTTGAGAGAAACCAGAAAGCAAAGACCTCTTCTAGCTCTTAGCTTGGCATGTGCTCAGCTGGCGAGGCCCACCCACAGACACCAGACCCTCAAAGGATTGGCAGAGCACACTAATGCCTTGTAACAAGGAACTGTCTCTCTCCCAACCTGCAAGCGACTCAATAAACAGACTTTAACAGCTACATCTGTATCCACAACCATTTTATTGCCCCCTTCTCTGCCACCCCCCCACTCCCACAAACCTACCAGCACCTCCCACTCAACAACACAAACAACATGTCAATTAGCGGCCTGCTTGTTTGACTTTTAACAGACTGTAACGGGCTGTGTCTGGTTCTGGCAGACAGATGAGTTCCAGTAGATGGGGCCGTAGGGACAGGGAACAGGAGTCTGTCTGCAAGAACCATCTAGGTGTCGTTCTGTGGGTCAGACGTGTCAAATAGACTGTGGCTGTTAGACAAAATAAGCTGCTTTCCGTGGCTCTTAAGTGGCGCTACTAGGAGGATCTCCAGGCAATTCACGCACTTGATTTGGAGAGAGTGTGAGGAGGACTGAGAAAGAAAACGAGAAAACGAGAGTGAAAGAGAGAGAATCTCAAAAAAGGGAATTTGCCGACTGACAAAGGAGCCTGCAGGGATGGAAAGGCAAGGAGAGAGAGAGAGATACTAAAAACAGACAAGAAAAACAGAGAGACAAAACGCTCGTCAACCAATCTCGCAGAGGAAAGTCTGATTGGCCCGCTGCTCACCGTCTGTGGAGCAGCCTGTGGAGCCGTCGCTGGAACAGTAGCGCATCTCGATCCTCTGACGGCCCACCTCCAGGAGGGCGGGGTCTGGCACGCGGGCCTTGCAGGTGTAGCGGAAGCGCTGCTCGTAGTGGCCGCCGTTGTCGGAGATGTTGACGGGCGTCCAGGGCGTCCAGGGCGTGGTCTTCTTCAGGTCAGGGCAAGGGACGGTGTTACAGGACTGGTACTCCTGCAGACATGCAGGAACACAAAGGGGGATTTCAACAGTTGATTAGAAACCACAACCACAAGCTAGCCACAACTTAGCCAAAGGGCAATATTAAGAGACCACCCACTAGAAGAGGGTTTTACCCTCAGTGAAGTCCTGTCTCTTTATAGTTGGGAGAGTGGATTGAAAGAAGCCACTACCAGCTAAAATTGCATTTCCATATCAGTTTGAACAACCAGTCCATATAAGCAGTCCACACAATAACTACAATAAAAGTCTTCAGTCAATTTGGAACATTCATCATCACTGTCAGTACGTCCCTGCTGCCAACCGGTGGAATGGGACTGATCAAACAGGGAACAATCCCATTAGGCCGTGCGCTGAACAGGACGTGAGGCAAATATGACAGCCGAGAAAGGTCATCGATCAAGTTAGAATTTGAGGGAGGAAAGGGAAGAGGCAAAAGATGGATGGATGGAGACAGGGGAGGAGAAGGGTGTGAGGACTTGCATGGCAAGACCGATGATGAGAGGAGGGACAGCAAACCAGAGGGGCGGAGGGTAGGTGAGGTCAGAGCGTGGTGAAGGGAGAAAGAGAGATAGTATCATATGCAGACAACAGACAACAGTGGGGATGCATAACTCACTGTGACATTTCTGGTTGACACCTTGCTGTTGAATGGCTATTCAAATGTTGAGAAACAAGCCGCAGGCATTAAGAACCTTTTCAAACCTCGTGCGGTGAGCTCATGTGTTAGCATTTCAATTAGCCGTTATGTTTCGCCTCTCTGAAAATAACCTCCCTCGCTCCCCTGTCTTGGGCTGAGAGAGCCAGAGTTAAATATAAGCTTTCCGGTGGGCAGTTTGTGATGATGTATGGACAAGACTTCGCCGTGTCTAACAAGCAGGCTGCTCACTGTAGCTGCAGCTCATGCCAAACAAACAGAGAGGAGACTGAATAGCGATGTGAACAGGAGTAAATGACACTGTAATTGAGGAGGGAGGGTGATAGGAACTCCATCCTCTCACCTGTTAGTTATTCATGCAGAGCAGGCCTTGAGGGACAGCTAGACCTTGACGAAATAAGATAAAAATTCCTTTTGTTCATCCGTCAGCATGTCACACGCACTCGGGCTTAGAACAGGGGAGTTTAGGCTCCAGGCTTAAAGTCTACCCATCTCTCTCCTTTAGTTTGTGTATTTAACCCCCCCCTTCCCCCCTCCCTTACCCCCGCCCCCTCTTATCTCTCTCCCCTTCCACTCACTTGTTTGCCAGAAGCAGGTGGCCAAGGTTAAAGACACTAGACAGATTCAGATTGACTTACAGAGATGATGAATGAGGGTGTCATCCCGCTCCCCCGCACCCTACCCCTAACTCATGCCTCGCTTGCTGATCATTCCGCTGCGTTCACATTGGACGCCACTATGCGTTGGAGGAGAGACTGCTGGCCGGGTCCAAAAAAAGTATGGCAAGCAACAGGTCTTCCTCCACACCGCCATGCCACCATGCTGAAATCAACACGTCGAGAGCGTCTGTGAACATGAGGTGGTGTTTGATGTGTCGGAGCTGTGGCCAAACATAGTGAATATTTAATGGGTGTCTAGTAAGCGTTTCCTTTTCTCACAGGAGTGTTTCTGCACAGGGCTAAAGAGCTAATTGCAAGGTTTAAACTTAAGCCTCACAGAGTGTCTCCAATGGCAGATTTACTGTTTAAAAGGAAGCTGCCAATGCTGGCAACTAAAGGGATGTCCTATTCATACTGTACATGCAAGTAAGTGAGACACTTTGATAACACAATAAGTGAATAATGCCTTAGAACAGAACACTGAAGGTGTTAAGAAGGTAAAACATCAATAAATCGGTACAAAGTGGCTATGTTCAAATCCATTATTATTGCCTGGATTAGTGCCCAAATCCCTTGTAAAGCTTGTAACAGAGAGATGAAATGATCTGAAATCAACGTTGATGCACTCCTGTGACATGGAGTTTGTCTACGTAAAAATGTTCCCAAGAGCGCCAAACTAATTGCAACATTAGCGATGAAAAACAGGAATCATCGCCTGGTCTCCACTCCAGCGACAGACGAGCGCCATGTCTCTATTCGAGGAAAATTAAGTGAAAGTGAAACGGCAGCAGAACGCAGCCAGACGTGACAAGTAGCATGTGGAACTCAAAATTGGATTCAATTAGGCAGTGGATGCGGCGCTGCCACCCTGCCGTTCCCATCCATATGCATTAGGAACCAGGCAGAAGCATTTCTGCTGAGAAGCTTGTTTACGCACAACACCTCCAAGAGACAGCTGCCCATAGAAAGAGAGCAAAGTCATGTGTTCCTGTCCCAGCGTTTGGTGTGGAGAATGTTCCGTTTGGTACAGTGGAAACCTGACCGCTTCAACACACAAGAGTTGGGGATCTAGAGCAGCCAGGTGTCCACCACGTTGTGTTTATGTCTGTCTGTCAGTGTGTTTCTGTGTGTGTATGTGTGTGTGTGTGTGAGCGATGGACCCTGGGGTCTTGTGTCTCATTCGTTCTCCATCCCCAGACGGCATTGTTTATTTTTGTGAGTGTTACAGTCTGGGGAGGGCCCAGGAGGGAAGGGGTTGCAGCAGTGAGTGAGTTGCAGGCAGAGTGTAAGAGGGGTACAGGCAGGGGGTGAGAGGGGTGCAGGCAGGGGGTGAGAGGGGTGCAGGGAGGGGGCAAGAGGGGTCCAGGCAGGGGGTGAGAGGGGAGCAGGTGGGGGGCGACAGGGGTGCATGCGGGGGGCGAGAGAGGGGTGCAGGCAGGGGGTGAGAGGGGTGCAGGCAGGGGGCAGAGGGGTGCAGGCAGGGGGCAGAGGGGTGCAGGCAGGGGGCAGAGGGGTGCAGGCAGGGGGTGAGGGGTGCAGTAGAGGATTGGAGGTTGCAGGTGGGAACAGGAAGGGGGTGTTTGTCTAGGGAGTGGTACACTGCCTAAGGAAAAGATCATTAAAACTGTGACACCAAACCTTCCCCCTCAATATAATTGTGTGTGTGTGTGTGTGTGTGTGTGTGTGGTGTGTGGGGGGGTGGGGGGTAGGCTCACAGGGTGGTACAGAAGCCATATATAAACAGGGTTTGTCTCTGGAGTATGACTGCATCGGTAGACTCAGTCAGCTGTTAATATGCTCCATGGATGGCTAGATAAGTGTGTGCTTGTGTATGTCTGTTTTGGGTTCTCTGGTATGCCTGTAATTGACTTATCAAATGCTGCAGCAATAAAAAGCGGTCAATGTGCAATGGCAGGGGGCTGCATTAGCGTTAATTACCTGAAATGTTATCGTTCCTGCCAAAAAAACAAAAAGCATAGGCATGTAGAAATTAAATTTTTTATTGTATGTTGTTGTGTTGTTGATCAATGTGCCTCCTTGAGCAGCTGAAATAACTGTGAAGGATGCGTGTGTGTTTGTGTTTTGTGTGTTTGACATATGTGTTTGTGTTTTGTGTTTGTGCATATAATCAAAACACACTATCTCTCTCTGTATGTTCAAGAGAGATAGCGTGTGTGTGTGTCTGTAATTATAAGTGTGTGTGTGCATGGCCAAGCACTAATCCCAAAGCTCTCCATCTATCTTAGCTGAGTCAACGGAGACAGAAACCTAATGCACTATGGGACTCCATGACAAATCAGTTCAATTAGCAGCGTGGGCCCAGCCACACTCTGTCAAGGCAAGGCCCATGGCCGCCTCTCTCTCCAGCCCACTCAGCCGCTCTGCCCCTGTAATGGGGCCTGCTGTCAGCCTGTACTGGAGGTCTCACAGGGCCTCTGGAGAGTCAAACACACACACAGTCGCACTCTTGCACTTTGGCTGCACAAATGCACACTCAATTGGGTTCTCTCAAACTAGATCATCCAATGTTGCTAGATTATTGCAGTTTCCAGAAAAGAACACTCAAGTTATTAAGCTATTTCTTCTCAGTATCTGTTCACCGCTGACTCTCTCAACCACAAACTCTTACTCTAGTACAGAGCCCAACCAGACCCACACTTGACCTCAACACACATTTCTAACGTATGACACTACAAGAGAAACACAAAGACAACAGTCCTACATTTGGTTTACACATCAACAAGCTAAAAGAAATTGCCTATGCATCATAGAAACATACTACACATGTTCCAGATAGATAAGACCAGCTTGATCACAGACTAGACACAATTACCACCGCCATTCTGCTCCCTCGCTCCACTAAGCTTTAGATAAATGCTTTAGCGAGTGAAATATATGCAAAGCTAAACACAAAGAAAGTTACTGCCATTGATGTCACTATAATTATTATTATTGACTGGAATGGATTAGCCAACTTATGTTAAGTCACTGCTGAAATAATCATGCCTTGCAAAACAGAAGTCCGTTCAGGAAATAGGTAAACAGAGTTGGAGACTAGCACTGTGGAGGCTTTACAACAGATTCTGTGTGAACACATTTCGCGGACAGGGAGTAGGAAGAGGACTTGAAACGTGACCATCTTAATAGAGCCAGACTTTCACAGGTACTAGTGAAATCTCCTCTTGGAGACAGTGAAGTCTCCGAAGCAGCTAACAGATGCTTGCGCTGTGCTGTCAATTAATGTCTGACTAATGCCGGTGATGGACCACAGGTGGTCAGAGCAATATCAATTCTAGCAGACAACGACTAGGGTGAAAACACGCTGAGACAGAGGGAGATACACAGCAAGGTGCCTACATAACACACACAGACACACACACACACATTCAGACACACATTGAAGGAGAGATGCGTTACACAAACATTCACACACGTCTTTGCGTTCAATTGGCCCCTCAGGAGGACAAATGGGATGAAGAAGCTGGAGAGAGGCTGGGGTGCTGAGTGCAAAGTGTGTGTGTGTGTGTGTGTACTGTACGTGAGCTGACGACACTAGTGTGTTCCTGTCTGTCTTAATTAAACATGGCTCCATCCAGTGGAGAAAACACAGACAGATGGCTCATAAAACCGCACTCTATCCCTGGTAAGACTCTCTGGGCTTCGCCGGAATAAAGGTGCTAGATATTCTCCTCATCCACAGCCCCTCTCTGTGGTGGTGAGTACAAATTCCACAATACCTGCCATGTTTCCACAACATTTCCTCCTAACATAAAGCATGAGAAAACTAGGACATGAGGCCTCAGACTGACTTCAGTGGAGAAAGTCGCATATTCAATCTGCTCCTACTAGAATTCTGGCAAATTGTAGTAGCAGCGTTAAAACAACTGTGTTCGAGTTACTGAAGAGCTGCAATAAATTCTGTGATTAGGGTTCAGATGTAGTAGTGACACTAGTTAACTCAGCTGTTCTTCCACAAGCCCTCAGTGACAGCTCAGGGACCAGAGGTGTGTGCTGCTCCCGTAAAGACACATTCACAACACAGCTGGCTTCCAGAAATGTGGGATTATCCTTTTGTTGTGCTGCTGAAAGATTAGAAGTCAATGAAAAGCCTGCAGTTTCCAATTTACCTGGGGCAAAGAGAGAGTGTGTGTGTGTGTGTGTGTGTGTGAGGGGGAGTGAGAAATGGATGGTGAAAGAGAGATAAAGGTTCACGATGAGAAGAAAATAATACAGACAAGGGGAGAGAGAGCGAGAGAGAGCGAGAGAGAGCGAGAGAGAGCGAGAGAGCGAGAGAGAGCGAGAGAAAGGGTGAGAAAGGGTGAGAAAGAGAGAGTGGTGTAATTGACCTTGTACCCCTCTAATTTGTTACCTTCTAGTCTGTAATCTCCTTTGGGTAGTACTTCACCCCAACACTGGTAAAATAGTCTCTACAACACTGTGCCTTACCCAGTGCTACAACCATAACCCTCTAACCCCACACTGAGAATACACCTGGGATACCCCTCCACACACACACACACACACACACCACACACACGCGCACGCACGCACGCACGCACGCACACACACACACACACACACACACACACACACACACACACACACACACAGAGGCTGCTAGTGTGAGGCAGGCCGAGTCTCTCAGCAACTCAAGGTTCCCCTTGTTATCTTGTCCTGCCCTTACTGTGGCTTGCCAGTGTCCTTCACAGACCTGCTACTGCAGATGTACTTCACTCATATGTGGTGGGACTGTTGATGCTGGGATGTGGGTTACAGCTGATGATGACAATTACAGTTACCAACACATGGACACTCACACAAACTTCAATTGAAAAGAAAGAAAAACTCTGTACATAGGATACTCTCTAACCTACATCCCATAATTCTTTTCCTGGAAGACACCAAGCTCTCTCCGTTTATACACCTGTGTTGCGGACAGGTATGGGTTGTTGAACATAGAGGTAGATCACCACAGCCTTAACCATCATTTCAGCGTGATTCACATTCCATCCTCAAACTTACGTCATCAAAATGGCCTGTACAGACATACATGGAAGGATGACTGTACATGTGGACAAAGATAGGCCATAGATAGGTTGACTGTACATGTGGACAAAGATAGGCCCCGGTAATGGATCTGTTGCTGAAGGTTATTATAGACAAGAACGTGGAGTATCCATCTGGCGTTCAAGGCAGTATTTTAGACTCAGTACCTAAAAAGGCCAACATGCTGTAAATTAAATGGAGGATGGGGGGGTATAGTGAACGAGGAAAGGAGAGAGTGGGGGTGAATGGAGAGAGTGGGGGTGAATGGAGAGAGTGGGGGTGTTAAGAAAGAGGGGGAATACAAAAACTGAGGGAAATGGAGAGAGAGAGATATGGAGGAGGGTGTAGAGAGAGGAAGGGAGAACGGAAGAGAGATAAGGAGAGATAGGGAAAGATGGGGGAGATGAGGAGAGATGTGGAGAGAGAGAGATGAGGAGAGATGTGGAGAGAGAGAGATGTAGGGAGAGATGGGGGGAGAGAGATAGGATGTACGTGGTATCTTGTTAATTGAACGTCTTACCTGGCCACACCCGGGGCACTCGTTGCCGTTCTCACAGGTCCTGTGTCGTGATTGGATGCCACCTCCACAGGGAACGGTGCAGCGTTCCCATGACGACCAGGCTGACCAGTAAATGTGAGGGGGACAGGGCAGGTGCTCGTTACAGTACCTGTGAAAGCCACAGACCATAGATAGTGAGTGTGTATCCATGTGTGAGGAGACAGAAACAGGGAGAGATCCTGTGAGTTTCGGAGTATGTGAGAAAAGGGACACAGAGCAAGATAAGATAGAGGGAGAATGTGAGTGTGAGTGTGTGTCTTTTGAAGGGGAAATATTAAATTAGCAAAGCACTGGCAACACCCCCCCCCCCTCCCCCATCTAGTTTGTTGGTGCTCTGCAGTAAATGAGTGGTTTCTTGGACTTGAGATACAGACAGGGATAAATGTAGACCCTGAGGCATCCCGGGACTTATATTACATATTTGGATCTTTGAACTGAAATAGCATCAAAGACGTTGGGCTCATGCCAGCAGACGGGCTGTGGGGAATCTCGTTCGCAGAGGCACCAAGATGAAGGTTTGGGTGTGAGCTCCCCGTTTATGCAGACATTTACACACCAGATACATCTCTTTTATGAATCTGTCAGCAGGCATGACACATCATGAAAGAAGAGTTATTGATGGAATCACAACACAAGGGACTTCGTGGGCATGGATGGGCATGGAAATCCCATCTATGACAACTTTATCCCAGACCTTAATGAGTCTGTGTGAGTGTGTGTGTGTGTGTGTGTGTGTGTACTTTACGTATCTTAACGACACAGTCTATGAACCCGCCATGCGGTCACGTTTATCATCTTTAATGAGATCATTTACAAGACAGGATTACTGCATGGCACCATTGGTTAATTACTCAGAGCTTATTATCCAAAGCAATATTCTATAGACAGTCTTATTGGGGACTGTCATTTACTTGGAGCGTTTAGACGCGATAAAAGTACCTCGATCCCAATAGCTATGGTTTTTCTATTGTTTTTGAGGCATAAAAACTACCTTTTGTGGAAATGTAAAAGAGAGCAGTACTTTGTTGAGTTCTATATATAACAATCTTCTCCACATTCTTTGAAACTTGGCAGGAATAAGGGACTTGTTCCATTTATGACATATTTTCGTGTTATCGTTCGAAGCATATCAGTAACTTGAGAAATAACATTGGCGTGTATTTGAGTCCTCATGCATTATCGCCTGTGCTCCATCAGGTGGGGGAGGGAAGAGGGGGCGATGGAGTAGGGGAGGAGGGAAGGGAAGGGCTGATGGAAGGGGAACGAAGGGTCGATGAAGGGAGGAGATGAGAGAGCAGGTAATGGGATATGATGGACATTCCTTAGACAGAGAGAGAGATAGCGAGAGATGACTGGGAGGAAGGAGAGAAAGCCACAAGCACATTGATGTTTTTCACCCCCCCCCTCTCCACTATTCCAGAGTGGGGAGCCAACCTGTACAGATCCATGGTAAAGAGATTTAGAGCCAGGCTAAACTTTTTGGTCAACCATGCATGCAAATGACTTTGGTCCAGATGAGATTAGCCTTTGTTTAATACACCGTTGCTCTACAGTACTACCCCCTCTCTACACTCTCACAAGCCTGGGCTGAATATCAAAAGCAAAATGCTGTTAATTACTTCCCATAGGCTGACTAAGCAAGGGTCTACTGTGTTAATGTGCTCTGGAGAATGCTGCACATGGAGAACCCAAATTGAAGCCGTGCATTAGGCAGACAGATTTTCAACTTTGAGGCATCGCCTGGTTGAGATCAACCTTTCACTTCTTTCCCTCCAGCGAACAATGGAGGCCAGACTTCTGAAGTATTTCTAGCCAAGCACTCAAAAAAGTTAGGTGTGAAAAGTACTGGGCTCACTGGCCCTGGAATGAATACGTGTGTGTGTGTGTGTGTGTGTGTGTGTGTGTGTGTGTGTGTGTGTGTGAGGCCTCTCCGTAGCTGTAACCACAGCCATCTGGCTTTAGTACCGCAGGCAGGGAGGGAGGACGCCAGGACAAAGTGTGAAGAGTGCTGGAGGACAGGAGCAGGAGAAGGGGCCCAGTCCATCTCCAGGCATTAGAAGGACACTTCCAACATTAAAGGAAGATTTCTCCTCCTAAACTTTAATCGAAATATCAGGCCTTTTTTTGTGGGTGTCAAAGCCTTTATAATGGATGCATGCTTAAAAGGTTGGGGATGTGCAAATGGAACAGATTACACAAGCACACCCGTGCCCTAATATAGACTGTGTTTACTATGGTGCAGTTGGCATAGAACCTCCCTTCCAAATCCCTGCCAACCAACCAGCCTCATCCCCTGGCAGCCTCCACACAGCCCTGTGCTCAGCCACAGGGCCTGCCAGAGGTGTGTGGCTAGCTGAAAACATGAAGGGTGTGAGAGAGTGCGGGAGAGCTGGAGATGAAGAGAGATTCTGCTCCAGGCCTGGCCTGCTCAGACCTGCTCAGGTCATCTGGACTCCAGTAACGAATGAAAGGTTTGAAAACTGAGGGGGAGGGGATGTGAGAGGGTTGACATAGAGAACAGACAGTGAGAGAGAGAGCAACAGTGAGGGAAAGAGACAGTGTGAGAGAGGGAGAGAGGCAGAGAGAGGGAGAGGAAGTCGGAGATAGGAAAGTTAGATTAAACCATAAAATCTAACGTGCCGGCTCCGTTACCACGGAAACCCACTAATAAGTCAGTTAGCCATCGCTCTTTCTATCCATCCTCCATGCTTGCCATTATAGCATACATCCTAACTCCCTAACTTCCATTCCATCACACCCACTTTCTCTCTCTCTTCCTCAATCAGCGACCGCAGGGGGGGAATGAAAGGGGAGACAGCATGACGTCCATGTAACCAAGACGCAGCCAAGAAGCAGATAGAGAATGTCCAGCTTCACGGATTGCGTCTCATTAAGATCTCCCTCCATGGAAATATGTTCTAAAAGCTGCGGTTGAGTCATAGCCATGAAGGACTCATCACAGAACAACTTTACAGAAAAGTGAACTTGGTATGATGAAAACACTTCTAACAGATACTGACCTTCCTTTACCTGAGCTTTGTATGTCATTCTTCATCTCTTTTCACTTTCTTTTCATAAAACCGAATTTCCTGAGGCCTTTTGATGTTGCTTGGGAACCATACAAACGTTTTTTAGAGGTGGTTATTCCTGCTGAAGCTGCAAAGCTTCAAAAAACTGGCTGGTCTATGTGTTAAAGCCAGATAATTACTGAGCCCTGGCTCCCGACTTGTTCTTAATGGGAAGGAGTGGAGTTGTACTGGAGCAATTTAAAAGACAGAAGGATATTTAGAGGAAATTTAGAGGAAATCATGGAGAAATCAACTCCCATGGTTTGAAATGATTGGACACCAAGGCAGTAGTGACACTGGGAGAATGTCTGTGTGTGTGTGACCTTTGCATGAGTGCGTTTGCATAAGTGCATGTGTGTCTGTGTCTAGTTTGTCCTTGTGGCAGTGGTTAGATGTTTTTGAAGTTTCTTTCAGTTCTCCCTCAGAGTATTATGCTAATGCTAAAGTTGTTTAGAAAGTGTGTTTTGATGTTTTCATGTGTGTGTGTGTGTCATACCTCTCCTCACGGTTCTGTCCCACACACACACGTCCCCCATGGCGAGGGGTTGGGTTGCTGCAGGAGCGCTGGCGGACCTGGAAACCAATCCCACAGCTGGTACTGCACGGAGACCAGGAGGTCCAGGGGGTCCATGCCCCGTTCCTATGGAAACACACAGGGAATCACAGGGTTACCGTGGTTACAGCCTGAAAGGTGGATGGATGAAGGGATGGATAGATACCTGGAGCAGTTGGCGACCTCCACGCTGATGCCATGACATTGCTGACCTCCACACTGGGGGGCGGGGCTATCGCAGGCTCGCGTTCGGCACAAACACGACCCAGCACTGCCCCCGTCATTATGGCTACAAGTCCCCCAGCCAGACCAGACTCCATAGCCTCCATCCACAGTCACGTTACGCACCTGGTGGCAACACAGGAGGAAAAAGGCGATCTCAGAACTGGATGCAAACAGGAAGTCCTTAATGACACAAAGTATGGTGACATCATCAAAAAAAGAGACCAGAACAATAATGCAGGATATTAAGACACAGAATGTGGATGAAAACATAATAGAAGAAAACATTTAACAATTTTCCTTTGTTTGCATTATAAGAATCCAAAAGTTGATAAAAGCCTCAGCTATCCAAAGGCATCAATAATTGAGAAGTGAATATCTACTAAAATCTCTAACAGAAAAGAAAATCGGTTCTGTTTCATGGAAGCAATACATTACCTCTGATGTCCAGACAGACTCATATGAGAAAGCAATAGCATGAAATTCCAAACTGGAGGTGATTTGACTCAGCGAACAGTTATATTCCAGGATAATTCAAAATGCAATAAGCATTTTATCAACAAAAGAGGACAAATCTGCTACTGATTCGACAAGGGTGGAAATAAACTCTCCCTCTAAACTGGCCCTCTCTCATAGATAATCAAACCTAGTCACATATTCAAATGGAAGAACTTTGCCAAGGGACCGATGTTCTTATGAATGCAGCGCCAAGGTGACAGAAGAAAAGAAAGGCAGGCTGAGAAATCTCTTCGACTTTGGTTTCATATTCTCCTTCCGTTCGAAATGAGGTCGAGAAGAATACAAGTTCATGACATGACAGCGTAGAGAAGCAGATAAACAGAGGGACAATGTTTCTGATAGACACGCTGTAGATAAAGCAGACATTTCTGTCCCATGAAAAGTGACTGGCTTCATGACACATTGAGCATCTCGACAATCATCCGTCTTCATTTTCACTGGCTGCTTTTAATCTAACAGCAGACTCCTCAATTGTTCAAGCAAACAGATTTCCTAAATTGAAGACGGCTAGACACAAAGCTGCACACAGGCTGAACTCATTTGAATCCTCAGTATAAGTACTTTATGAGCTGGTTAAGTTCCATTTTTTACCTATAGTGGAAGACTTCACAAAAACATACTGTGAATGAGGCAGTTCAGTTTCACCTTAAATACACCTTGAAAAAACCCTAAACTTTCCTTCTTTGCTTGTTTTCGTTTGCCAGTACCAGATGGCATCTCGTGTCCACCCACACATTAGGCAGAATATAACACGTCCAACACTTTCAATCTGGACCTTCACTATTCTGAAAACAACAGACTTTACCTTCTCTCTGACCTCAGAAAAGAGTCACATCTGGAGTCACATCATGGAGCCGAGACAACAGAACCCAACCACCGCTAACTTTGACCTTTTGAATGTTCCAATCTGAGCTGAGTTGAGTCTGGTCAGGCAGCCATCAGACTGTTTAGTAGTCATGGCAAAGCACCATCATGAAGAATTGATTCAGTGCTGCTTTTCTGGCAACGTTGTCCTATTCGCTTTCAGGTAGTTATTGGAAAATAGATTTATTCTCATTCATGATGATTATAACCAGCCTGGATGATGCTTAGATAAAAAATTCAATTAGCTTATTTTTCATCACGCAGTAGCAAACAACCAGAGGAGAGAACATAACAACTAGGAATACTTGAACAAGCCTTGTGTTTACAGTGATATCATCCAACAACATTCTGATCCCAGTGAACTACCACTTAGGTTGATGCATGAGTCATTGTTAATACTGCATTATGACGTGCCTGTGTGTGTGTGTGCGTGTGTGTGCGTGCGCTTGTGTTTTTCAGGTACAGTGACAGATGCTGTGGGGTGTCTAGTACTGCCAAATAACCTGCTGAACATGAAACCGCTTCAAAGGAAATGGCAGCTTTTCAATACCTTTAACACTGCTACTGGCCACTGACCTAGAATAGCTCAGTCAGAAACAAAACAGTTACTGCCATACTTTGCCTTGAAACCGAGCCTGTCCCTAATATCCACAAACAATGACGAGGGAATGAACAGACAGGACAGATCGGGTGCCGGTGATCAAACTGTGGGGAGACTGACTGACATGCCGTCACGCGTGTTTGAGTGTAGCCCAGGGAGGGGGAGACGGTTCATTGGTGACGATACTCACAGGACACTTGGTAATGCTCTGCTCCCACTGGCTCATGCTTAGACTCTCCTCCAGGGTGGTGCACTTCTTCAGCACCATGTCCCAGCCACAGTAGGGGTCCCTGGCCCCCACGCACGCCCTGACGGAGGAGGAGGGAGAGGGGGAAGAACATAGGGTAGGAAGGAGTAGGGAGAGGGAGAGAGATTCCGCATTTCTTAGTATACTGTACGATGACGCATGCTGCTGGTACTGGTGTTGCCATGTTTATAGCATCAGTAGTCTAACCCTTCCACATCCCCCCACCCCTCCACATCCCCCCACCCCTCCACATCCCCAAACCCTTCCACATCCACCCACCCTCCCACATCCCCCCACCCCTCCCTCCTCCGGAGGACTGACCTGAAACGAGCAGGGAACCCAAACATGAGCCCTTCCTCTGCCAACCACCTGGATGTTTGCATTTTGGTGGTTTCAATAAAAGCTTACCATCATCTCGCAGTAAATGTTGACCGCGGGACAAGATCAATTCCAGTGTGTCTCTCCTGGGATGGGTTTGTGTTTGGAGTTTTTGTACACCCAGAAGAAAGCCCCTGATGTTTCTCCTCTTTAGTGCAAATGAGAACAGCTTGAAACCGAGACAAATCTCCGAGCCACACAGACAACCTTGCGTGCCCCCAGTGCATCATTATGCACGCCCAGCCCAAAATGAGCCAACACACAAGTGTAACACACACCATCACGCACTTCCAACACACATAACCAAGTGTCCCGTGACACACACAGACGCACACACACACACACACAATGACGTGATGTCTGGGAGAGACAATAGTCGGGGGGCTGTGAGCCGTCTGTACCGACTTGGACAGAATTAGAGAGAAGCACCGATAATGTATCCTAGAGAGACATGCAGCCCAATAGACTTTGCCTATCACTCCCAACACAGCCACACAGGACCCAAACACCAAGGCCATGGTGTGTAACCTCTAGCCCCAGTGAATGTCATCTAAATAAAGCTATATAACGAATGAAAGAGACAAGTGCGGAAAAACAGTCGTCAAGCCCAGATATATTTGGGACAATAATAGTCATGAGGTTTGGTTTCATCTATCCAGGTGCTGTGAATCTGGGAGGTGTTCCAGGTGTAGAGACAGGACAGACACAGCTGGGAATGATCCGTGTTGTCTGCTCTGAGATTAACAGATCATTTCCTTTCTCCTCACACACACATGCGAACACACACACATATGAACATACACACGCGCATACAAGAAGACACACACAAGCACCAGACGTCCTGAGTCATTGTCTGCTGATATAGAAACTCAATACATTTTGATGAACACACTCGTGCACAGACTCACGAGAGAACATTTGGCGAAAGTCTGTCGTTGTGTGTGTGTGTATGTAGGTGTGAACTTGCGTGTAAACCTGTGTACACATGCATGCGTGTCTGTGTGCACATGTGTGTGTGTGTTCAGGACTCACTCTCTGGTCTTGTGGAAGTTACACCTCATCAGAGGGATCTTGATGACCTGATCCCTGACGCCCACGTACAGCTCACTGCGGCTGTGGAGGATTAACAGGCTCCTGATAGGCTGCCTCTTCCTGGGGGGGAACAACTCAATCTCCTCCAATAGGCAACTGCCCATGGTCTGGTTCATTGGAGACAGGACCTTTCGGATAGTTCCATAGTCTGTAGGAGGGAAATAGAGAACCGGGATTGGTAAGAGAGGAGAGAGGGAAGGATGAGGAAGAGGGGAAAAGAGGACGGAGAAGAAGAGAGGAGGTTGATAGTAGTGTATGGGAAGATGGATGAGCCCAGAGGATGATGAAGAAGAATGGTAATCAGAGAAGTCAGTTACGGCTCACGAACCGCGACGCACATCATGCAACTACGTGATGCTACCTGCCAACAGCAGCAAGGAAGAGACGTAAAGCTACTGCTCCAAAGAGGAACTGAAGATAGACAGGCAGTCTGACGGCTCAAGCAGACAATCGTCGGAGCGTGTGACAGGCTGGTTTCTCCCCGGTCATTCTACCATGGGACAGAGCTCTGAGCCACACGTAGGGTCGCCCCGGGGGGACATGACACCCACGGAGAATATTGGTGTCACCCTGCCAGACGGCTCATAGTTCATCTCATTTCATGCTACAGTAGGATGGGCCCTGATGCGATGTGGTAACAAGAGACAATTTTGGATGAAATTCAACAAACATCATCAATTAAACATGTCGCCGAGGGGTGGGGGAATAATTAGTCTCCCAGAAACAGCCCTACAAGACAGTATGGTGTAAGAACGTTTACAGTTGCAACTGTTTCAAGGTGGCTCAGTCAGAACAGTGCTGGCCAGAGGGAGGGTGCTTTTGCCTGCGATAGATTTTGGGTCTAATTGCATGATAGCATATTGGTAACACTTGGAATGAGACCCCGAGGGCACAGAGGCATTCAGGTAGTGTAGCACTGATGACGGCATTCTGGTTCCCTTAATGTTGAACTGATTTGCACAAGTTCCTGAAGTTGTTGTGGGAACTTGTACTTCTCTGAGGACAGAAATCCCTGTTCTACTTGGGGTTATTGACAAGGTTTAGGAGTCTGGTGAACATGTGTGGGTTTGGGAGACACGTCTGAAACACAGGCGCTATGGAGCCTTGCCTTTTCTGACCTTTGAGTAAAGCTAACAGGTACCACAAAATGACCGCAATCAGTGGAGTGCACTTAAACGCTAATAGCCTGTGATTAGCCATGTGCGCTAGCCGTCGCTAATGGCCTTGGCATTGTTTCAGGTGTTTTCATTAGTGTCTGGTTAGCATCCAGAGCTCTTGGTTGTGGACCACTCGGCCTCCAAGCCGCATTACTCACGCTCACTTGCAAACAATGAGAGAGGAATTATTTTAGGCGTGCAGAGCCTCAAGCCACTGGTGATCTGGAAAAGGTAGGCGGAACCAGAAAAAATGACCAGGAAACTGAAACTGACAGAGCGTGGAACTGTTTTGGTACATACTGTACGTGTGCGTGTTTCATTACCTGTCTGCCTTGCCTTGACAGCCCACTGGCTGCAATTTCATGGTGTTTACCATGCCTCACTCAGGGACTGTGTGAGATGTGTGTCTGTGCAAGTGTGGCATGTTTGTGTGAATGTGTGTATAAGAGAGAGGGATTTTTTTGTCTGTGTGTGTATATGTATATGTGTGTGTACAAGAGAGGGACTGATAATGTGTCTACGTGTGTGAGGGATTGTGTGCATGAGTGCACGTGTGTGACTGTGTGTGTGAGCGAGGTATATAGTGTGTGTGTGTGTGTGTGTGAGCGAGGGATAGAGTGTGTGTGTGTGTGTGAGCGAGGGATAGAGTGTGTGAGTGTGTGTGTGTGTGTGTGAGGGAGGGAGGGATAGAGTGTGTGTGTGTGTGTGTGTGAGGGAGGGAGGGATAGAGTGTGTGTGTGTGTGTGGGAGGGAGGGAGGGAGGGATAGTGTATGTGTGTACTTTGGCATATGGAGGGCACATGGAGTGGTTCACTGAAATCGCATTCATCAGCAGAATGCTTTGATGTCTCCTCATGGCTACAGACTCAATGGCTTCACTCGCCTTCCTGTCCCACTTTACTTGGTGAGTCAAAGGGGGGATAAGTAGAGAGACACACAGACAGACACACACATGCACACAAACAGGGACACCGTACACACACACAAGTTGATGCCGTACACGCACAAGTGCATAAAAAGCCACCTATCCCTCTTTCCCCAAAGCACACATACGCAGACACACAGCCCCCAGAGCCTGTGCGTACCGGTGGCCAGGTAGATGATGTGGAACAGCATGTCCTTGCCCTGCACCACGTCCACAGCCAGGTGGGAGAAGCGGACGTTGTCCTCCATGAAGTACGGCACAGGTACCACAGGCTGGACCACCTCGTGCATCAGCAGGAACTTCTGGGCGTCCTGCAGGTTCCTCTCTGTCAGGTTCACGTAGGAGCCGTAGTCTATGGTGCCACACTGCGAGGGAGGGGGGAGGGGGGGTAGAGATATGAAGTTGAAATAAGGAAAAGCAGAGGGGCAGAGATGGAGGGAGGGAGAGAGAGAATCGCAATGAGAGGAACAAAGATACAGGAATTGAGATAGAGAATAGCAAATAGAAAGGGAGAAAAAAAGAGAGTGGATCAGACACCGTTAAGTCCACAGAGCTAATGTTGACCATTAGTGTCCATTACCACGCAGGCAGGACATCAATACTGCCAGGGGGGAGAAAACCCCTCCCTGTTCACCAAGGTGATTGACAAACTGATAAAGAAGCTGTCTCTGTCTTCCTCTATCCTCCTTCTCTCTCTTAAGTCTTGGGCCATCATGGCCGCTGACTGCAGAGTTAGGAGGAGAAGCAGGCTGGGGTTGACTGCATGCTGGGAGCTATGCCTACTCGGGATGGATTTCCTTCAGCACACACACGCGCTTTATACGAATCAATCCCTGGCCTTGTGCAGGTGAGAGCACCGCTGCATGGAACACTTCCCTGCTACGTGGGCTGGATCAAAACCTTCTCTGCCGAGGGAGGTCGGAAAATAAAGCAACATGAAGGACAGGGAGATGGGGCTTCTCTGTGTGCGCGTGTGTGAAAGATTGAGCAAAATGCATGTTCCGGCGTGCACGAATGGGCATCCCCCGTGCATGTACATGCGTCTGCGTGGGCATTTGCGTATGCCTCTGTGGCTGCACGGGTATGTGAATGTGAAGGTATATATTGCATGGAGTTGCGTTGGCAGTTGAATTGACTGACGTGTGATTTCCCCCGAGGAGTGAAGGTTAGTGACAGAGCTATCATTTGGCATGGGGCCCAGGGACTCTGCTGTCTCTCTCAGCAATGTGGCTCGCTATGCCGTAGCCGGCAAATGTTCGCTCAACATTGAACACTGGACACTTGCATCATGTCAAATTTCTTCCAGACACATCCTACCGTAACCATGAGCCGAAGGATAGTGATGCCGTGTTGGCGGCGCCGTGTTTGTGTCTGCACTGCGACTTCAGGGGTGGTCAAATGACTGTTTTCAAGAGAACAGCAGTGAACCTGCTTAAGGACACCTCACCCACCCCCCCCACCCCTCCCATACAGGTGGTATTAGCTGCGTTCAATAAACGCGCTGTTGATTCAATACCTCCATTGAACACAATCCGGAACTAGATCCCGAGGTTCGTGACTAATGGTTCGCAAAGAAAGCGGGGGGTGGAAGGTGGTGGTGATGTGGGGCGCGGGGTGGAGGGAGAGGGGGGGGGGTTGAGGGGGTTCTCTAGACGAGAGATAGAGAGCAATTAAGCACTCGGATCAGTGCTGACCAGCCAGAAGTGGTGAGGTGATGGATACTCCGGTGAGCAATGTAGACTGAGAGTGCAGAGACAGGACAGTTTTCGGCATACAAGATGTGTAAGAGGGGTGAGAAAGATGTGAGAGAGGAGAGAGAGCCAGAGGGCTAAAATAGAGTGAGAGACAGCACGTGTGTATGTGTGTGTGAGAGAGAGAGAGAGTAAAAAATAGATTGAGAGACACAGGACATGGGTGTGTATGTGAATGTGCGTGCTCCTCTAGGTGTGAAGAGCTGGCCATACGAGCCATTTTACATCAAAGCAGGAGCACCATAAATCCCTGGCTCGTAAATCTAATCCTCCAACATTGACAAATGCTTGATGAAGATGTCACTGCGACCTAGATAAAGTGTTCTCCGCTCCAGCGGTGAGGAGTGGCCGCTCCGTGTGACTCCCCAGGAGAGGAGCTGGGGAGACGGGCTGGCAGAGCCGTGTTGACTCCCTCTCAAAAACCTGCTGGTCGACAACGAGCAGCACAACCCAGACGTGACAACGGTCCAATATTTCCACTAAGAGGGAATTTGGCTTTTAGTCATCTTATTTCATGTATTACTCTCCCTCCCTGTCTCTTTCTCTCTCTCTCTCCCTGTCTCTCTCTCTCTCTCTCTCTCTCTCTCTCTCTCTCTCTGTCTCTCTCTCTCTCTCTCTCTCTCTCTCTAGGAAACTAAGTGTTAAGAAAATGCTGATTTTGGTTGTTGTGAGTTATTGTGAGTCAGTATGTGTGCGCGTCTGTGTGTGTAAGTGTGTGATGTGGAGTGTAGAAAGCTGACTCCACTCCACCTGAGGCTCATAGTAGGATATCAGCAGGAGCCCTGTCATGAGGAACCTATGTCTGTAAACGTGTGTGTGCGCGCAAAGGTGTTTGTGTGTAAAGGTGTGTGTGTGTGTGCGTATTCTGCAACTCGACCTCGCAGGGTATGAAATCCCAGTCACGCCGTATTGTGGATTAACCTGCCAAGCCTGCTATCTTCTAAGCTGCCCACCGATGACTGCGGGTGCTCTCAGTCATCAAACGTTCCTGTGGGGCCCTCTTCAGAGCCCGTCCGCCGCCCCCCCCCCCCCTCCCCTCACCTCGCTAACCACCCACCCCTCCCTCCACCCCGCTAACCACCCCCCACCCCCTCCTGCGTCGGTAGCCCAAGGGGTGTTAGGGAGGAGAGTGAAAAAATTAAGTGACGCTAAGAGGACCTCAGTGCTTTATTAGGAGCAGGAATGGTCCCAAGGAATGTGCTGGCGTGTCCCTCCAGGGGCCTGATTGAACCACTGTTCACTGCCCCGTCGCCGGGGCTACTAACGAGAGGTCATTATGACTGCGTCTGAGAGGTGGTGGAGGGACAGGGAGGTTTAATGAGAGTAGACAGTGTGCTGGGAATCTGTTCTGCGGCTCATTCGTGCATGTAAGCACACACACACACACACACACTACCGTACACATTTACAGTGGACACACACACGCATGGTTGATTAGCCAGTGTTGAGGTGATAAAACGTAACCTTGCAAGTTTACTTTAGACTAGCCTGGAGGACAGCAGCAGCTATAAATCCTGCAGGTTATTACAGCGTGAGGTAGCTGGGAGACAACAAGCGAGTCATATCAACAATAGAACCTACCAGAGAAAACACTGGGTACTAATACCTATATAAAACCCATTGTCTGGCTGCAAATGTAGTTACTTTCAGTTGATATGGTCACATTGTCAAGGTATGTCTATTACCTGGAAGTCAGGGTTGGGGCTATTACCTGGAAGTCAGGGTTGGGGTTGGGGCTGTTATCTGGAAGTCAGGGTTGGGGTTGGGGCTATTACCTGGAAGTCAGGGTTGGGGTTGGGGTAGGGCAGCCAGGCAGAGCGTGAGTTCTCCTGGTACTTGAAGGGTCCGCTGAACACCTGTGTGACAGCGCTGAGGTTGAAGGCACACACAGCTGAGGCAGCAATGCTGTTCCTGAAAGATAACAGAAAGAGAGATAACATGAACCTACTTGAGAAGGGGAGAGTACTGTCCATTATAGATGACCCAAAGAAAAACCTCAACAAAAATAAAATTAATAATAATAATAATAATAATAATAATAAAATATATATATTTGGGGGGGGGGTATTTCTTTATACGTATACATATACATACTGTATATATAGGTTGGCACAGACATTACACTATGAATGATAGTGGTCAAAGTGTTATACATCTAGATCTGGGCTGAAATCACAAAGCTCATCGCTCTTGACTACGTTATATGTGTTTGGTTAGATCAAAATGTTTCTCCTCTACACAGAGAACAAAACTTATTAGTGTATTGATTTAAAAAGCTTGTGGGTGAAACTTAATTTGAGGGAATGTTAATATAATGCTTCACCTTGTTCACCCAAACAGCCTGAGGGTTTGTGCGTTCTAGGATATGAACAACAATGTAGAACCACTGACAATGAATTTGTATTTCTTCATGAGTGGGCATTTCTTGTGTTTGTGGATTTAAATTGGTTTTTGTTCAAGAGTAATACCTTTTAGACCACAGCATAGTAGAGTTAAGTGTGTTTGTGTGCTTGTACACTGTATAGAGTATGTGTGTGCATACGAGTCCATATGCTGTTTGTGTAAACATTTTCTTGCATGCATTTATTTGTATATTTGTGCATGTATTTGCACTCTATGTGTGTGTGTGTCCATTACAGAGAATGTGTGTGTATGTGTCCAGCAGAGAACATGTGTGTATGTACCCAGCACGCATCATGTGTGTGTGTATGTGTCCAGTACAGAGTGTGTGAGTGTTCCCAGTACAGAGCGTGTGAGTGCATGTGTCCAGTACAGAGTGTGTGTGTGTGTATGTGTCCAGTACAGAGTGTGTGAGTGTTCCCAGTACAGAGTGTGTGAGTGCATGTGTCCAGTACAGAGTGTGTGTGTGTGTATGTGTCCAGTACAGAGTGTGTGTGTGTGTATGTGTCCAGTACAGAGTGTGTGAGTGTTCCCAGTACAGAGTGTGTGAGTGTTCCCAGTACAGAGTGTGTGTGTGTGTATGTGTCCAGTACAGAGTGTGTGTATGTGCCCAGCACAGAGCGTGTGTGTGTATGTGCCCAGCACAGAGCGTGTGAGTGTTCCCAGTACAGAGTGTGTGTGTGTGTATGTGTCCAGTACAGAGCGTGTGTGTGTATGTGCCCAGCACAGAGCGTGTGAGTGTTCCCAGTACAGAGTGTGTGTGTGTGTGTGTGTATGTGTCCAGTACAGAGCGTGTGAGTGTTCCCAGTACAGAGTGTGTGTGTGTGTATGTGTCCAGTACAGAGCGTGTGAGTGTTCCCAGTACAGAGTGTGTGTGTGCATGTGTCCAGTACAGAGCGTGTGAGTGTTCCCAGTACAGAGCGTGTGTGTGCATGTGTCCAGTACAGAGTGTGTGTATGTGCCCAGCACAGAGCGTGTGTGTGTATGTGCCCAGTACAGAGCGTGTGTGTGTCACCCACACGTTGGTGGTGAAGATCCCATAAAGCAGTTCCAGTTCAGGCAGATAGAAGGTGCCCTGCAGCTCATGGTAGTTGAAGGGGATCTCCCCTGGCCTAGAGCAGTTCAGTCTGGCCTTCATAAAGGTGGTCCACGTGTCCTCCAGCAGGAAGCGGCCCCCGATGTCGTTCTTGCAGACGCGGGCGGCACGAGAGAACACCGTCCTGCCACAGTCATGCTCCACGGCGTTCTCCCTGAAGAAGAAGTACGTGAAGTTGCCGATGTCGTAGGACGACACAAAGTTGGGCTCTGCGAGGGAGAGAGAGAGGGAGGAGGGGGAAGGGGAGTAGGGGTATGTAGGGAGAAGAAGGAGGGATATGTTGGAGGGAGTGATTGAAAGAGAGAGAAGGTTAGTGTGGAAGAGACAGAGGGAGAGAGAGAAAAAGAGAGAGAGGTAAGACAGACAGAGGAGAGAGAGGAACGAAGAGAGAAGAGACAATGAGTGATGACTGATTGACTTGGAGCCCATGGGGGCGAGTGTTAGGGGCACCAGCAGGTGACCAGTATTAATAACTGCTGCCATTTATATTAATGGCTTTGTGCTCTAATAGGAAAAGCCATTATTCATTCTCAAAACGTAAAGGTTGGCGTGAGGAAAGTGCCAAAAGGGCCGATGGCAATAAAACTCCCCTCATCTTAAACTAGGAACAGCACAGGATTGTCCCCGTGAAAGTGTTCATTTTTATGTACGACATGATAGGACTTAAACTGTGCACGTCTATTTTCTCTGACAGTGATTTAATTCACTTTTAAATTAAAGTTTTTTTCCCCCATTCTCTCACCCCTCTGCTCCTTTGTACAACTTCACAGGAGGAGAGGGAGAAAAAAATCAATTTGCCATAAAATTAGTTATTAAACCTTTTCTCAGAGGTGGGGCAGTATGAGTATGTGGTGACTTTTCATTTATGTTTTCAATTTTTTGCTTTAATGTGAATCAGATAAAATCTGTCAGTGACAAGATAGTGAGTGACCTGCTCCTGCAGTCGGAACGATTAAAGCTTGACATTCAATAAGCATGCATCTTCCAGGTACTTTTTGAACGGGGACCGTGGTCTTAAAGTTAAGAAAATATGAGATGTTTTGAACCTGACATTACTGTACACAGGAGAACAGCAACCTAACTGGAAGACCGCTTGGCTAGTTGCTTCTTCTTCTTTCGTGGCGCTTTTGCATAAATCTTCGCTAACTTATAACCGCTGTCACATAGACAGACCTTATACACAGTTTGGCAGGCTGTCTCATTTCTTTCAGCATAAACAAGATCAACCAAAACTTGTCAAGTCTTCCCCAAACCTCCCATGACCCCCTGTACTCCCTTGTCCACCCTCAAGCCCGAGGCCACGCCCACCGTTGAGCCATTTGGAGTTGTACTGGGCGGTGCGCAGAGGCGGCAGCCCCCCAAGACTGCGGTAGATGGCGGGGTCGCGTCCCGAGAAGTCCATGGCAGTGGCGGCGTACAGCTCGCCGCTGGAGGTGATGAGCGCTGTGGAGTTATGGAGAGGGTTGTAGGGACAGCGAGCCATGCCACTGATCTGGTCGTGAATCTCTGTCAGGTTAGTGAGCTGGAGGAAGCGAGGGGAAGGAAGGTAGAGAAAGAAGAAGGAGAGAGGGGATGGAAGGGTGGAAAGAGGGAGGGAGAGTTGAACAATACATCTACAGATCTCCATGTGGCTTCATGCATCCATGTGCACACACGCATATGCACACCACATACACGCACACACACACACACACACTCAAGCACTTCCAAGAGAACCGCTGTAGTGGACTCCAGTCCATCTGTTCCCCTGGCTAAACCATTATCAACCCACATCAGAGTGCTGGCCTTCTCCGTTTTCATTGGAGGCTTGACGTTAAGCCTGAGTCCCTCAGAAGACGGTCCACATGCAGCTCGCTGCTTGTATAAATACTTTACAGCCGGACTACTTGGCACACAGGCTGTACACTTGTTCCCTATGATAAAAAAAAACTTTAACTGAGTCAGTCGGGAATACGTTCCAGAACTGCGGATGTTTGGGCCAAAATGTAATTATAACTCATGATGTACGAGCTGTAAATTTGGGAATGCAATATTTTAAGAAAATACAAAAGGAAAAACTTTCTCTCATTTAAAACCTTGAAGTAGACTGGGGACCGTATTTGAAGTGTATTGATTTTACCTCATAATTAACCTTTAGGCTGTAACTCTGTCAAGACCATCAGCTGCCGTGGCCTCACAGTCAGAATCTTTCTCGATACGCTCTGGAGCAGTCAGGCTTCAAGTGTTCGCTCTCCAGGTCGGTGAACGTGAGAATGCCTCTCTACTTCCTAGTTTGATCAATCCCGTTATAAATTGATCGCTTCCATTTGGATCCTTATTCAAAGTTCCCAAAGCAACCCTCTTCTCCTAAAGGCACGCAAATGTCTATTGCATTGAATGAGTACACTGGGAAACTGGCAACCGAAGCCCAGAGTTCTTTACAACGGGTCGAAGTGGATCGATGGTTCCGTTGGGCCGAGCTACCTCCGCTCTGCTCAGAACCCAACAGAGCGGCCTTGTCTCTGTCTGGGCCGGGGATGAAAAGACAGTATTGACAGAAGTCATTCTGTGGTTCAGAGGCGTCTGTGTTTAGGATCATTTGAGTTCTATTATGAGAAGCTGGAGAGGAGAGAGACTAGACAGGCGAGGGTGGGTGTGCAGCATACTAAGGGCAGGGCGTGAAAGCCTCTCTCTGTGGGAAGCACAGCAGCTGCGTCTGGACGTGAGACCCCTGGGAGCCATCTGACAGGAAGACACGGCTCAGAGGCCAACACAGCCGCTGGTTGAGCCAGGATGGCCGCTGGTTGAGCCGGGATGGCCGCTGGTTGAGCTGGCCTGGCCGCTGGTTGAGCCGGGATGGCTGCTGGTTGAGCCGGCCTGGCCGCTGTGCACCTGGGCGCATTCGCCAACCTCGTTCAACGTGGTTGAATCGTCGTCATATTCTTCGATCTCTCTATTGTCGTAAGCATCATCACCCTCATCATCACCCTCTTCATCGTCATTAACGAAATGGACATGGAACCTTATGCAACCGAAGGACAAAACTTTAAACTGCATTCACGGCTTTAATTAGAAGCCACTCAAATGATGTGGTTATTTGAAGTACCTGCCTGTTGGGATAGTGGCTGTGTAATTAAAGGCCCATTCCTCTTGTTATTAGCTCATACATCTCTGCTGACAGGGACTGACACGCCCCAGTGTGGGATGTTGTTACAGGGAGTGAAAATTTCAGATTAGCCCCCAACCCCTGCCCCGCCACAGCGGAAATGTGACAAGACTGATGAAGCACTCCCCATAATAATGTCCTGACATTTAAACTATATGTATTTCCGCGGAGATAAACAGTTCTTATGAGGTAGTGACCTTTTGAATTCCGTGCCTTTTCGAGAAAAACAAATACCGCTACAAAGGTGAGCTCACTGGCAATACAAGCTGGCTCTGCAGAACGCACCCCCAGCAACACAAACACACCCCAGATATAACCCTCCCTCGCTGTTCAGCTTCTGTCTGCAGAACAGGGGGCCATGGGGGAGGATGGGGGAGGGTGGGGGTGAGGTGAAGGGGCAGATTTGCTTAGCTACTTAGCTCAGGGATTTTTCGTCTTTGATTTTCGGTGTTCTGACTCAGTCCTTTGGTGAGCATCATGTCAGCAAGTGTAAATCTGTGTGTGTGTGTGTGTGTGTGTGTGTGTGAGTGTGTGCGGATGAATGAGTGTGAGTGCTGTGGGTTCTCACCGTGCGGTTGGTGCAGATGGGTGTGAAGGCATTGGTGCCGCAGGTGAACAGCCTGTTTCCGTTCACCAGCAGCACGCGAATGTAGTTCTGGCATTCCTCCTGGTTACACAGAACAAGAAAGAGCGAAAAAGTGCCAAATAAAAAGAGAAATGAGAACAAGAGAAAAGGAGAGAAAAAGAAAGAGGCGTGAGAGACATGAGCATAGACAAGAAGAAAGAAAGATTGAATGATAACATTTTGAAACTGGCATTAATCTCTATTTCAGCCATTTAACAGCACCTGTCCCAGCGGGGGAACTTGACAAGGAGATGGACATCAGAGCTATTGATAGAGCCGATAGTGCTGTTAATGTTAGAGCTGTCACATCCTAGAGACAAACATGCAGGGACAGAAACGCAGACAGGAGCTGTGGCCTTGGTTGGTAGCTCTTACCACCGTAACCCACATCCAGGACTCTCCACAAATTGATTTACAAGCTAAAATAAAAAAAAGAAACAAACTATTGTGTTGAATTGATTGAACGATCCCAGCGGTGGAACAACAAGAATTCTGTGTGTTACCGAACACTATCATCAGCAGACAGAAGATGTTCTCCATCAGAAAGAGAAGCTGTTTAGGTGTCGTGTCTCAGTGCGGTGTCAGGTTTTGGGCGGGCTGGGGTAGTAAAGCTCTCATAAGTTCTTTTTGGACGGTGATCCAGCACTTGTGCTGGTGAGGGGCCCTCATTGAGATTTAGGAGCCATTAAATCAGTCTTTGACTGGGCCACTTGAGGTGCTTCAGTTCTCTTACTATGTCTCTCTTTCTTCAACCCTCTTTCTCTCCTCCCTTGCTTTGTTCTCCTTCCCTCTTTCTCACCCTCCCTCTCTCTCTTCCTCTCTCCCTCCCCTCGCTCTCTCCCTCTCTTTCTCTTGTCTCACCGTGAGGCTGATTTAGGGGTGTTGCTGGGCCCCGTCAGGGGGACAGTTTTATTTCCCCTATCAAGATGGAGGTTAACTCGTAAAACGATTCATTTCCCTGTGCTAAGCACAGTTTGTGAGTGTATGTGTGGCTGTTCCTGTAAGCCTTTGTCCTCGTGTCTGGCAGTGTGCGTGTAAGTCAGCTCAGCGTCATGTTTATTTAGTCAGTAAATAAAAGCAGATTTAATGTGTCCTTTTGTCATAGTGTTGACACAGTTTATTGAAACTCCCTGACAAATATTTTGGAATCGCACAGTATTGTGTAGTTGATGTTATGCATGTCTAGCACATTTGAACCAAAGATACCCAATCCAGTCTAGTCATGTCAATTTAGCCCCTCCTTCCTTTTCCAGGGGGAAATGAATTAAAGGCAGGACGAAAGGCAGGCGGCTGCATTAAAGAACACAATCACTTGTAAATTCGCTCAGGGCTGAGGACGGTGTTTCTGTGAAATAAGTTAAGGAACAGTGTTATTGCTGTGTGCTGAGCTACGTAATAAAACACCCAGAGTTTGTCTTCTGGGAAAGAAAGAGAGGGAGAGAAATACAAAGAGTGAGAGAGGGAAGGAAGGAGAGAAAGCGAGAGAATAATGAAGGCTTTAATGTTATTCTTAGCGTGCATCACGCTAGCCAATCCTCTGTGGAGGATGGCCCACAAAACCAGATTCCACCCCAGTTGCCTGGTCCAACTCCACAGCACTAAGGTAGCCTCAGTCTGTAATCCACAATGACAATAGTCTATTGGCCAGCATGCCTATTATGGAGCTCAAACCACCTTTCTCATGGGGAACATAACATAAAGGTCCACACACACACATTCAACCACCAGTCCAAATGTCCACCTTGGTCGTTGCAGTTCAAAGAAGGGTCAGGTTCCTTTGCAAGCCAGCTGTGTGTTTGAGAAAGAGGTCCAGGAAACACCAAGGATAAAGGGCTACTTCTTTACCAAGGGATCATTCCTTAGAAGATCAAAATCCTACCTGTTCCATTCATCGTGTATCGATGCCAGCCAGGGAATTTGAGTTTGGGGAATTGAGAATGGCAGAGTTTTGAACACTGTGTGTTGTGTTGCACAGTGGCATCTTTCCCTACCTCGGACTTGCCCCGGCTGAAGCAGGCTCCTTTGGTGAACTCGTCACACTGCCACTCCGCCTCCTGAAAGAGAGATCCAGAAAGATAGAAGGAGAACGAGAGAGAGAAAAAGAGAGCAAGACAGAGGGGCAGATAAAAGGAGGGATGGAGACACGGGGAGAAGAGCATTAGACTCACAATAAAGCCAGTATCACCAACAAAAGGAAACCAGATTTGCAACCCTCAACGATCCTGAAGCAGGAAGGAGGGAGGTAAACATCAACATGCAGAAGGACCGACTGAAACGTGGCGAGAGAGAGACTATCGTCGGCAACAAAACACGGTTTTGTTACTTCAATTGTCAGTGGTAGTATTGACTTCTATGTTTCCCATTCATTTGCTTGAGGTTGGATCGATTTACACGGAAGCTAAATGAACTGGACCAAAATGAAGACACTGTGAATGATTATACGGATGCATTGGTCTACATGTCATGCTAAATTTGGATACAGAAGCCAATTAAGGAGCTCCTCAACCGGGGTTTCAGACATGAGAGGCAAGCACAGAGCTGAATGCCAAAGTGATTCATATGAGGCAAAATTAGGGATCTTTAGACATGAAAGGCGAGCACAGAGCTGAACGTCAAAGTGATTTACATGGAAGGAAAGGGAGGGATGCTTTTTTTACTTTTTTGAGAAGAATAAGGAGATACTGCAAAAGTGGTGCGGTCTTCCGAAACAGAGCAGAACCCAGTACCCTGCTGTTTTTGGGGTTTCATTTCAACTCGACCTATTTGATGGACCTTTGCTCATGACTAGGTTGATGGCTCAAACCCAGAGTGTGTCTCTCTCTCTCTCTCTCTTTCTCTTTCTCTCTCTCTCTCTCTCTCTCTTTCTCTCTCTATCTCTCTCTGCTGCTCCCAGAACACTATCTGCTGCAACAGTGTTTATGCTAACGGACAGAATCCTTTTGATGTGTATAGCATGGCATGGTCTACTACCATGTGCTTTAACTGTAACTTCCTCCTACACATTTTAGTCCTTACAAATGGCATATATGAACCTTTTTTAAATTTAAACATGAGTAATTTCAAAAGGCTTCATGTCAGTGTTATTCTTTTGCAATACCACTTTTGTGCAACAATGACTTAATAAATTGCTGAAAACTGGCTAAGCAGTGAATACAGTGGTCTGAATCGCTGTGAAAAACCAAACATTCAATTTCAAGTTCTAACTCAATGGTGTTTCTCAACAGACTGCAGAGTAAGTTAAATCCCCTTCAGCGCTGAGCAGAAAGTTTCCTTCATTTCCTTTGAGAGGAGGCACAGAGTGACAGTTAAGTCTGCTTTATGGGGCTTCCTTAAATCAGTCTCAATAACCCCGAGGCGGGTCAGAAAATAGTGCCATCAAACATTCACACAAGTGCACACACACACACACCAACACACACGGACTGTACACTGGCACGAGCACACACACGTATGCACACACCGAAACAACCGTCCCACACACGCTTACACACACAAACACACAAACACCCTCACACATAGCGATATGCATGCACATACATAAGTGCGTGACATGAAGAGATCAGCGGTGTTGCTTATGGCTGCACTTTACTGTACTGGCACAGATATGTGGGCTGGCAGGGCTTGCCACACACCCCTGCCCCTATTTTTCTGTCTGTCAGGGTTCCAGTTCACATTCCAGGGCAAAGCTACCTATTTTAAGGACCTGTCACTGGGAGCACAGCCTAAAGACAAGCCCCCCACCCCCTCAACATGCCAGTCCTGCAGGAGGAGTGTGTGTGCACTTCCTCACCGCACAGGTTAGAGAACCTGGAAAATATCACCCTTCCCAGTGGTACAGTCACAACTGTAAATTATGTGAAATGAACAGTACTCTAAATGTCATAAATTCTAAGAGTTACGTTTGCAAGAGAGCGAGATAAATCATGGCATCATTCAGCCGCATGAGCTTATTGCTATAATGCGTAACATTGTTCAAAAGAGAAATGAATGTTCCAGATGCAGAAGATATTGAGTGGCTGTTAAGTGCTAGCATCATTTACCAGTATAAGCCAAAGTCTCTAACAGCTAGCAGGATGTCAAATGGAATAGAATTCTAAGCTAACTCGCAGTCATTTCAATGCCTTCCAAAGCTATCAGTATCATTAAAACACATTAAAAGACCATTTTAACATTAACTGTCAGTGTCAATGTACTTCTAAGATGAATGGGTGCTCAATTTAAATGTACTGTCCGTAATGTGCTGACATTTTCAAAAATGTCCTTGGGGATGTGGGGGGGACGGGGACGTGGGGTGGGGGTTACCTTAGGGACCAGGTTATTAAGACATTCATAGAAAACCTCTGACAAGTTCTGCTCACGCATGGCACAGACAGATTTGAATGGAATCTTGAAGTATGAGTGTTCCATGTGTCCACGCTCTCTCCACTGCGCCTGACTATTCCTGGAATCCCAGAGATGATCCATTGTGTAAGCCAGTGTGTATCTGCCTTAACCACTGAGGGGCTATTGTCAAGCCAACGCAAGGGAGGTGGGGTGGGGGTGGTAAAGAGCGAGACAGAGGGGAACGGAGGGTGGGCAGGAAGAGAGAGGAGGGGAGAGCCATAATAACAAGGAGGGCAATAGTGAGAGAGAAGAGTGGGTAGAGGGTTGAGACTGGAGCATTCAAAAACATTGTCGTCCGCAGAAATGACAGGGAATATGTTGTCTAAAGAGGGTTAGAAAACATAGTCTGGTGCTTGCTTAGAAGATGATACGGGCGCATTTTGACAGAAACAGAGGGACAGATTAGGCAACAGTAATCTACCCCGAATGACTGGCATTACCTTTTGATGTGCTCTTTGACGTTACAAATTCACATTGATGTCTGGTGACGGAAGACACCCAAAGCTTCCGACATGAAATTAGGTCTTTCCATATCTGTGTCTGTTTCAAGTCATTTCTGATAAAGGGACACAGCACAGGTGTCAATCCAAATCCCCACCAACAGGAATCTCAAACCAGGAAAAGGCAAAGACATTTCTAATACACAACAGAAACAGTGCTATAGTCATGCTACCTAACTCCTGCGGACAGGCATGCCATTTGGGTCAACCCCCAAGGCCCTTGATGATCTACACCCTGCAATCAACTGGGACCTTAGTGTGTCCCCATTCCAAACAAACTCCTTATTCTATGCATTTAAATAGCCCTGTTAGTCCCATTCACTAACTGAATTACTACTGCTTCCGGTATTAGTGGCGGTGTTTCGTTAACCACTGATTAGCGGAGGGTAATTGTCTCCCTGACAGAGCTTAATTGTCAAAGACAACCTAATGGAACAGAGTAGAATAGAATGAGTCCGGGAGCTTCTAGCTCCAAGTCTGATTACTTCCTGCCTGGTCTATCTGCTGCCCAGAAAACCACAGCCCTGTGGAGACTAATGACATGGGGTACGAGATCCACCTAAACACCATAGCACAGCTGTCCACGCTGACAGGTGCAAAACCCTGTGACTGTAACTTGTTGTTACCAGGAGGGGGGTAAACAGTTGTATCAGCCTCTGCAGTCCCATTCAACAGAAACACTGAAGCTTACAGCCACCACTTTCAACAATAAGCTCCAGATACTGTGATTAAAACCCCCGTTGACCCATCAAGCCTCTCTTTGTAGTCTGGTTCCCACTTCCTGTGTCGGAGGAAATGGCTCCATGATGATGGATCTATAAGCAGGGTGTTTTTTTGGCGAGGAGCTCTATAAACTACAGAGAGAGCTCACAGGGTGACGGGAAGCAACGTCAGGCGCCAAGCCCAGGTGATCATTTATCACGCACAGCAACACAATGGGATGTGAACACAATGCAAATAGCCGGGAGACAATTAATCAATGTCTCACGCCACAGTGGGTATGGTGTGCAAAGGCTCATGGGAGTCTGACGGAGCCTGTGCCAAGGATGATTCAGCTGACTGCGGGTTGGCTAGGGGGAGGGGGGGAGGCGACACATTTTAGGGGAGTTTAGAGGTGACGAAGTGAGATTGAAAAGGACTGGGGAATGACAGGGTGACCGAGCAAAGAGGTTTGGGTGAAACAGTCTGGACGCAGACAGTCCACTTGTTTGTTGGTAGGTATCTACACGTTATCTACATAAACTTGTATTGTTTCGAAAGTTTGAATGGAGGGTGGTAGGAGGTTACAATGAGAGACAGCTCCTCCACAACTTCTGATGCAGCCAACTAGTGCAGAGGTACAACACTGTCTCAGCCAAGTGTCTCACAATACTCTCTCTCTTGCAGAGCGTGACTCCATCTATCCTTGCAAGTTCTGACTCCACATGATACCATTGAAAGTGCACTGGTACTTTTCACTTTCAAATCCTCTTGAACATTCTCGCATTGTCTTCTTTTGTGTGCTGTAAACATTTCCACAGACACAATCCTATATCTCCTGTCTATAGCAACATCTAGAGTAGAACAATCGGTGCGGAAATCCTGAGAAGAGACACACCGAGAGACGCTAAAAAAGATTTCAGGGGCGGTTAAAACTCCATCTCCTTCTCCTGCAGAGAACTTCATCTTTTCCAGTCCTATAGTTTTTTCTCATTTTTTCATTACTGGCAGTCTTGCAGGGGAATCTACCAAGGGGATTATGATACCAGGGCTTACTTTGCATCGATCTCTGGGGCTGAACATGATATCCGCTCTAGCCAGGATAGACTGAGGGCATTTAGCTGCCACTACGAGACCTGCTGCTCCGTCTCCAAGTTCCACATCAACGTCCTGATTCCACTGGAATCTCCAGGTTTCAGTTTGGCCACTTTCAAATAAAATGTATGATTGAGAGTGCATAAAAAGCCAGATTCATTTCATTTCTCTCTGCCTGACCTTGGTGAGCTGTTATGCCGCTTGCATAAATGTTTTATGTATTATGTGCATACGGGACTGAGCAGAAGCATCGATCATATGGTAATTATAACCCCCACACTCGTTTATTAGTTCAGCCTTGTACAAGACTAGAAGAGCTTTCAGCACTCAGCCTCATCGGGAAAAAAAACACACACACAAACACTTTCTTTTATCATCTGTTATTTATGCTAACGCTGCATGTGATATGAAATAAATCACAGCCTGAAGGGCGTGCTCCGACCGCACCGTGCGTGGTGACGGTAGAGTGGTGCGGTGATGTGTGCGTGGGTGTGGTTAGTAGGTTTTTCACGCTCTGGGGAACGATTCCTTGGGTAAACGCTTCTCTTTTCAACATCTAGGCAGCCTGGAAAAGTACCTAATCTGGGTGCCTGTAAAGACTTAAACCGTCTTTGTTAAGAGTGTTTTTCGCACATTAAAAAAGGAAACGAGAGAGAAGTAGTCCCACTCCAAAGCAGCTTGATCTGTAAGTGATGCTCTTAATTGGAGCTGAGCAGTAATGGCATGGGAGTTTACGGAAGACAAACAAGAAGAAAATGAAAAACATAAACCAACTCCGATAGCAACTACCTCTCGCTGCGATTTCTCCCCCCTCACCACCGCACACAAACACACAACCACAAACGCACAAACATGCACACCGCCCCCATCTACATAGGAAAGGATGAGAGGATAAGTGACAGGAAGTGAGAAAAAGAAAAAAGGGTGGCGCCTTTGTAGACAGACCCTTTGCCAGCCCAGTCCCTGGAGCTAGGATTGAGCTCCATGGTATCAGGCCCAGGCCCTGTGAGATGCAAAGCAGAGAGTAAGCCCAGGGGATAGGTTCAATTGGCAGGTGGCCGTCTCAGAGATTACCGGGACCTATTCTCCCCAGAGTGAGGGCCTAGGGCCCCGGGGGGGTGACTTGAACAGAAGACTCTACCCTCTGATTCTACGGTGGTAGTGGAGCGAGGGATGAGAAGAAGAAAAAAGAGAATGGGGGGATTGGATGAGAGGATGAGAGAACAAGATCTTTTAATAACCTGCTATGTCCCGCTAAACCCAGACAAAAGAGAGACTCCCCATGGAGCTCAGTTTGTCTCTGTAGGGGTCTCCCTCTCTCTCTACATCTCTCCTTTCATTTATCCCTTCATTTCATCTCTCTTACACATCCTTTAATATTGGCATCTCTTTTCTCCCAACAATCAATCTTTTTCTTCTCTCTCTTTCTCCTCAATCTTCCGTACCCCCGTTCCCTCTCTCACTCCCTCCTTCTACTCTCACAAGCTCCCTCCTTCTCCCTCTCTGTTCCTTCTCTCGGCCTTGTTTCAGCTCTCTCATCAGGTCTTCTCCAGTATTGACTGCCTGTGTCGAACAGGCCTCGTCCCAGCTATCAAAGAGGAGCTTGCTGCTTCTCTCCAGGAAAAAGCTTAAGACAAACCCCCAAGGTGTCAGTGTTTGCCTGGTAAGTCACTGGGCTGCAAGATGCTTAGGCTCCACAGGGAGGATGTACACACGTTCATGGAGGAATAAAAAGAAGCAAGGAGCCAGTGCTGTATAACTGTTCCTTTCTAGTGGCAAGAAAGGATGCAGCGAGAGGAGAAAGAAAACACAAGTGTATATTGTACCTTTCACCAATATCTATTGTGCTAGTTGTAGATTAGAGAAGTCCAAGGACAGGTTCAACGCAGTATTCTGAATTTACATATTCACTATCGTGGATCTGCTCCATCACAATCCTCTTTATAGAATGTTTCAGTTCAAGGCTCTCTCAAGGCACAGTGTTAAATTGCAGATAAGACATAAGTGTCTTCCTTTCCCCTGGATGAATAAAGATCTCGAGGTGTAAATAGCCTGTGAAATAAAATAATCGCAGAAATATCATGGTCTGTGGACCACAGGAATGTCAATAACAGCCAAGGGGAAAATCACGTGCTTTTACTGAATGCTGGGCGAACTTGCTGGGCGAACTTAGGATCATGCTTTACCACCGGCTGCTGCCAGCTGTGTGCCGCTTGCCCTAACTCTCTAGCCGACAGCACTAGTCCATAGGGCTTACTCTTGGCTGTTACTGAACATTTTGGTGGGAAGCCAGTCTCGTAGGTAGTAATGGATCTAACACCAAACGATTTCATTATTTACACAAATAAATTGGTTGGGCAACAGTACATGTCGGGTAGCCAATTTTGTATCCTCTGCCAACCTGCACTGATGATAACAGGTGATGACACACATACACTTTGTTGCTTTCAGCATCAGATTAGTGTGTGTCGTGATGCGAGTAATTGTAACAATAAGCCTCTTTTACGAGGAAGGCTTGAGTCAAGTGCTGTGTTGTCACGTTACCATGTGACGGCTGCTGTGTCAGGTGTTTGGGATGGAGTTTGTGCTCTCGGTGCTGTTACAGTGCCTCTGTTATTGCTGCATCTGCAGACAAATCTTGCAGCACCTGACTGTAGCTTCGCTTCCAACACACAGTGTGATTCAGACACGCTAGAGGAGAGAGGAGATGGGCAGCGGTAGGTAGAGAGAGACAGAGACGATAGTGAAGAAGGAGAGGAAAGAGAGGAGGGAGAGTGAGAGAGGGAAAGGAGGAGAGAAAGACAGCGAAGAGAGAGGAAGAAAGAAATGGGAATGAGTGGAGTAGAGAGTGACTGCTAAAGACTCACCTGGATCAAGGTGAGGTCTTCCAAATTGAGCCTGAATAGATGATTTCTGAGAGAGAGGGAAGAGAAAGAGAGGATATATAAGGATGTTGAAGGTAATATTTTCTGTAAAAGGACAAGCTTGAAAGATGATAAGTGAGAAAATGAGCAGTGTGGCCAGGAGCTGTCCTGAGATGTTTCTGGGTAATTTAGACTCCACTTTTGTCATTTTCTTTCCATCTTCTGTTCTTTCATGTTTTCTTACTCATCAAGGCTGCTGAAAGCTGCACCCCCAAGTACATATATTAACTTCCAATACTTAAGCATAGCAGACGATCTGTCTGATGATTCTGAAACCCTTCCAGATGCAATACGTTAGCATACATCACTATAAACATCTATTCACTCCAAGGTGCCCTTGCATCACTCTGGCCTCAAGCATTGTTTAGTAAAACATGAAACATGAAGATCTACCACGGAAAGAAAACTCCTAAGTCTAGACTTAAAGTCTTAGTAATGGAATCCTGACATGTCTGACAGACATATCTAAGCAGTTCATCTTTGATTTCGTTGACTGTTTTCACATTCTTAAGCAAGACATGGATTTAGTGCAAAAATCTGCTTGTCCTGACAGTGATTTATCACTGTAGTGAAGGGAGGGCACCTTGCCCGAGACATTTCAGAAACACGTGCAGACTTCTACAAAAGTGCTAGAAATCTGCAAAACAACCTCCCTGGCTCACATGGTCTCTTCAGTGTGAGGGGGGGCTGGCCACAAAGGATCAGCCAGAGCTGTTCAGGGCAGACTGACACCCTGAGCTAACAGGGGGTTATTTTAAGGAAAGCATTAAATGCAATACTGTGAATGCATGGACAAAAGAAAAAATAGACAGACATGCACGAATACAGACAGACATTAATGGATAAAGACAGACAGGCACAGAGACATTACACACAAACGGACAGACGCTCACACACACACACGTGCAGTGTGCCGATCTATCTTCTGAAAAGTGCCTATCACACACAGCTCCATACAGCAAGAATGCTGTTTATGGTATTGACATTTCTATTGATCTCCTCCTTCCATCACCCCCTCACAACTCTGTCCCAGACCACAGCCCCTCCATACGTGAGCTCTGGCAAACTGGATCTAACAGGATTTCAAGCGGCGTCACTCGGACACTCCGTCTGATTTCTGAGTGCTGTAATGCCACATAAATGCAATCAGTCTAGACAGGATCAGAAGACTAGTGCAGGAACACAGCTAAGGCCACTAGGTGATGATGCGTCGACACACACTCACACACAAACACACACTCACACACACACACTCACTCACACACAAACACACACTCACACACACACTCACACACAAACACACACACACCAGCAGTTCAGATTGTTTTTTCTCTCTCTATCATCTTCTCATCTGTCAGTGTTCCCGGTTCTTCTCTACTTCCAACCTCTTTCTCCTCTGTCCCAGCTGCATTAGGACACTCCCAAAGCTCCGCTCTCCTCCTCTCCCTGTCTTGTCCCTGCATCCTGCTCTCTCTGCTCGTCTCTTTTAAAGTGGAGAGTTTGTATTGACAACCAGGGCCATTAGCAGAAGTGGGGAACAAACAAAATCTCTGGTCACTCCCCCTCTCTTTCCTTAAGCTCAGAGATGAGTGTGACCGAAGGAGGAAAAAAAGACACAAAGTGTGTGTGTGAAAGAGAAAAAGGCGGAGATAATCAGAGTCAGAGGGAAAGAGAGAGAGAGAGAGTCAGAAGGAGAGAGAGTCAGAGGGAAAGACAGTCAGAGAGAGAGAGAGAGAGAGAGTCAGAGAGAGAGAGAGAGAGAGAGAGAGACAGTCAGAGGGAGAGACAGTCAGAGGGAGAGAAAGGGATATGGAGGTCTCCAACCTTACCTGGCTCCCACTATCAGTTCATTCTGTCCTGGGTCAAAGGCCAGCTGAGAGTAATCCACTGTACCTTCTGCCTTGAACCGGAACAGCCACGGCTCCATTTCTGCAAATCGGAGGACAGAAAAACACTTGTTAGCCAATCAGTGACTGGGACATTCTGATACTCTCTAACAGTAAGGCACTAGACGCAAAGTCAATGATTCACAGAAACTAAAAAAGACCTGTTAGACAAAGGCCAAGCATGCTACAAATATTCATTTTAAATATTTATACGTGTTGAATAGTAATGCGACTTATTGAATCTGGTCTTGTACTGGGGTGTTTCCCAGTGGTGTTGACCTGAGGAAGAGGTTACATGGATATTGGAGTGGATGATCCTGGAAGTGTCTTCTGGAGAAACGAATTTGACTTAGTACTCTGATCACACGCTCGTACACAGCAGGCTGTGACCTGGTGGCTGCGTGTCCTCAGGTGGAGGTGTGCTCGTCTGCCGTCTGCAGTTAAACGCTCATCTGAAGGGCACGCTGATGGTGCGCTCCGCCTGCGCTTTCAAGCAGCGCCCTTCCGGCCCATTTCCTTAATCACTTCTGCAGCCCCCATTGATGTGTCTGGTCCACTCAGGGCGGGTGAGAGCGGGGAGGACACTTAGGAGAGTGTTTGCTTAAGAGGGGTTCTGGGATGTTGTTTGGGTGCGTGTGAGCGCGTGTGCGTCTTTGCTTAAATGTCAAAATGTAAGGGTTGGCGGCAGTGATTGATGGAACCAGGGGGGGTGTCGTTGCCATAACTTTGCCCCTAACCTTAAAAATATCCACTTACTGTACGTACACACAAAATGCCTGTTGCCATGGCACCCCACCTATTAACCCTGGACCAATAGATTCGGAAGCCTCGAGGGTTACTGAGCGACGAGGCCAGAACAGTTTACTCTCCAGTAATCTGATAGGTCAGGCTTGCAAGTTGTTACAGCGATGCATATTCTGTACTGTGCAACGCATACCTGGTCTTTAGTCACAATAAAATATTACAGGCTTGGTTTACAGCATGGAATACGAGACGCTATGCTAACTCTCTCTGCACCTAGAAGCGCAACATTTCGAAACAAATTTGAGACCTCAATGGTGCTCAGTGTTGGAAGTCTAAAACCCTTAATACTTCCAGAGCATTCACCTCGCAGGCATGTTTGGTTATATCTTGTTATTCCGTTCAAGGTCTTTCCATAATATATCCCACATGTCAGAGAACTTTCAGGTAGGCTTGTGTTTGAGTCAGAACCCCCCCACCTGCCGTTTCCCCCCCCCCCCCACACACACCTCTCCCTCCCCCAAACCCCAAACAGTCAAAGAAAGAGAGATCCACCTGTCAGAAAGTCTTATTGTATGACAAACCACATGCTCCCCCGACCGCATTCGAGGGAGAGCAATGATTTTTCTCCTGCAAACACAGGCTTTGAGGGTGAAGCTATGGGGACTGCATGCCTGCTGAGAGGAGCCAGGCTTCACAGCTCAGTTTCATCATGGAACAAACAGGACTATCATTGCAGTGTGTGGCTACATTAGAACACAGCTCAGTAGCTCTCCTGCCTGACAAGGCTTTCTCTCTCCTCTTCCTTTCCTATCCTCACTTTCAAGGGATTAGCCAAAAGAACAAGTCTGTTTTTAGAAAAAACATTCCGACTCCCTGGTTCAAAGCTCATATACATTTTCATCAGCCTCGGTGAAAAATATATTGGGAGGGATCAGGATAAATTTCCACCCTCTGATTGTATTTTGCTTAATGGCTGCCCACCTCCCCCCAATTATATTGAGAAGGTGGGGAATTCAAGATGTGCCCCCCCACTGCTTGATGAAGCGCTCGTTTTTCATGCAAAGGAGGGGATATCCAGAGAATACCAATGTGGTTGAGTGTGGAGAGTGTGGAGCCCTGGTAGATGTGTGGAGTCCTGGTTGAAGAGGGCCTCTCTCTCTCATCTAGCTAGAGCAGGGATGCACTCAGGGAGGGGGCAGAAGGGAGGGGGCAGAAGGGAGGAGGGAGGGGACAGGAATAGGTAGGGGGGAATGGGGTAGGTAGGAGAAGACATAGCAGAGGGATGGACACAGGTAAAACTGGACTAGGGGATTAGCTAGGTTCATGACTAAGGGTTGGGTAGGGTTATGACAGGGGTAAGGCAGGGTTATGACAGGGGTAAGGCAGGGTTATGAGAGGGGTAAGGTGGGGTTATGACAGGGATAAGGCAGGGTTATGACAGGGAGTAAGGTAGGGGTATGACAGGGAGTAAGGTAGGGTTATGACAGGGGTACGGTAGGGTTATGACAGGGAGTAAGGTGGGGTTATGACAGGGGTAAGGCAGGGTTATGACAGGGGTAAGGTAGGGTTATGACAGGGAGTAAGGTGGGGTTATGACAGGGGTAAGGCAGGGTTATGACAGGGAGTAAGGCAGGGTTATGACAGGGAGTAAGGCAGGGTTATGACAGGGGTAAGGTAGGGTTATGACAGGGGTACGGTAGGGTTATGACAGGGAGTAAGGCAAATTCTGTGAAATAAAGAGAAGACAACACCACTGATAGAATTGATGGCACCTATACTGAGATGAAGGACTCAGATGCAGTCATATTCATTCATAGCTGGGGCAGATGGCCTTCCCAAGGCTCTGTGGTTTTAATGAGAAACAGCCTGAGTTGAATAAGGAGGACAGGAGGAGCGTTCGGTCAGTTGGTAACACTGAGAGAAGGGCGGGCTGGAAGGCTGCTGTAGTAGAACAGTAAGAGTTTCTTCAAAGGAGGGTTGTGAAACACAGGAGGCTTCACAGGGAACATCACAATGTCCTTATTTCAGATTTGCAGTTGAGGGACGGCATTGTGGGGGGATGAGGAATAACATTTAAGAAGGATTTTAAGACTGTCAACTATGAAATAAACCTTCCTTTTAACCTCCATTAAAAACACCGTTGAGACTAGTTCCAGTTTTACTGTGTAATAAATGGGTTTAAAAAAACCTCTTAAGTACAGTATGTCTCACTCGCCATCTCTCTCTCCTGCCTTTTAATATCACGTGTCTTTCATGCCTTGAATGCATGTTCGCTTGAGTAATCCCATGCATGCTTGTACTGAGGCCTGGGTGGAGGGGGCTTGGCCAGGGATGAAGCGCAGTTGGGAGGCTAGGGGGGGCTTACACACACACACACACACACACACACACACA